>VWZX01005962.1:198421-293421 GCA_013399015.1 Galbula dea
TCAGAAATTCCTGCCCCAGCCCTGGTATATTATTTCCTTCTCTCTCTTGGTGAAAGCAGTGCCAATCCCTGGTGCTGGAGGGGAGGCTCAGCTGACCAGTTCGTGCTGGGTGTTTCAGGCAGATCTGTCCTGGAGAGTCTCCATGGGCAGCAGCAGAGAGGTGAGCAGTGACCCACTCCGTGACCCATGGCTGTCTCAGAATTCTCCTAAATGGGGAGTGACAGCCAAAAAGGAGAAGTGTTTGTACCTCTTCTGTGAGGGTACCTAAATCATGGAAGGTGCAGGAGTTGAATAGTCTCCTGGAGTAGGTTGAGTAGTACTTGGCTGTTGTGCTGTTTCGTGGGTGGTGGTGCTCACAGATGAATTATGCCCAGTCAAAGACAGAGTGCCCACTGATGAGACCTAGCCAAGTCTTATGGGTGCTAAGAGCACGTTTGTCTGTTTGGACAGGGTTTACCTGCTTCTGTAGAAAGTATGGACTAGATCCCCAACAGGTGGCACCTGGGGGAACTTGAGCAAGGCTGATTGACACCTACTGAAGACCTGGGCCCATGCAGGTCCTGCTGTGCTGATCCCTGCTAGCATACACAGCAGCTTCATATTTAGCTTGGGCTGGAGCATGAGCATCAGGAAGAGAAAGCACTCAGAAATTAGCACTTTGGGGAGAGGCAGGCAGCCATACCTCTTTATTTCCATATTCTTTATTCCTGAGAACTGGCATTTATAACGAAAAGCAAATAAACTCTCGGAAGAAGGTGAGCTGTGTTAGCAGCCTGGCTAATGTCAGATGTTGCAGGAGGGAGAGTGATTTGGTTTTAATAAGAACTACCAGGATCAGCACAGACTTCCAAATATTTTCTTGAATTATAAGTACCTCCTGTGCCACGATGTGCATGTAAATCCTGAGGAGGCAAAGACCCCTGGCTGTGAGCAGTGTCATTCATGAAGAACCAAGCAACAGCTGTTTCTGTGAGCCTTGTTCTTACCTGCACATTAAAAAGTGGTCATCAAATGAATGTGTTGCAGAGCAGAGGAACTTTGATCATTGTATCATTGTTATAGAATGCCTCTAACATTCGTAGGATTTTCCTTTGCCCTCTCCCAAGAGCAGGACACTGCCTATCATCTGCACTTGAAGCCCAGCTGGAGCCTGAAATCTCTGGTACGTCTCAACTGGGCACTCGTGGGCACATGCTCTACGTGCTGCTACCCTGAGAGGTGCCTAGACTCAATTCACTCATGTGATAGAGCTTCACTGTTGAATGCAGAGGGTGTTTCTCCAGGTCTGCTCTCTCTGACCAGCTCTTTACTCCCACTCTTTGTGCTTTCTAGGCTCCATTTTGGGCTTTAGGACTCTGTCAGCACTGGATCAGATCCACAACTCCACAGGTCTGCCCAAACTGACTCTGCAGACCCAAGAGCTGTCCTGTAGACAGAGACATAAGCCAGGTTTGGATCTGTTCCCACAAGATTTAATCAGCTGAACATGTGCCCATGCAGACAAAGTGAACTGCTAGCCATGAACTGAATCTCAATGACCTTTGCTCCCTTGCTCTCCTCAAATGAATCTGACTATCTCTTCATTTTTCACTTGAACCAGTTGTTAATTATTCTGAGTATTGTTGTCCTGCTCAAATTTGGTGCCCCTCTCTCATTTGTTGCCCATCATCTCTAGACTGGTAGAGAGACTTTGAAGCTACCCTTTTTAATTGTAATTCAACTACTTGTGATATTTTGGTACCAATTAATATTGATTTTACAATTGGTTTACAGAGATGTTGTTTTATTACTAATATATTTAATGTGCAAATCAATAAGAACACTTGTTTGGCTCTCTCCCTAGAAGGTAATAAAATCAAATATCTCAAGAGTAAAATGCTATCTGATCCATAAATGGCAGCAGCAGATGCTTAATGTAATAGTTAAAGACTATGCAACATTCTTGGCACCTTCCATGCATTTTCCACATACACTGTACTAAAGTGACACTCAATAACTTGCTAGTTACAAAAAGTTTGGTAAATTTGTTGGCACCATGTCAGCCTAAAGGAAGGCTTCAGTGTCAAGGAACGATGCTACATGGACAAACTAGATATTCCTCACTGTACAGAGCTCCTCAGGTTCTCCCAGATGGGGACTCCATTGCAGAAGCAAAAGCCCTTTCAATGTCTTTTCTGTTTCTTGAATCTCAGGTGAGGGCAAACAGCTTTGTGGAGAAAGGACCTGAAGAGAGGAGAGATGATCAAGTATTTCTGTGGGCTGACTGCTGTCCTAGCCTTGGAAAAATCTGAAGGTTTGCTGATGCTTCTGGGAGTTGTTTGCAAAGAAAGATCTGGGTGATTGTGCTGCTTCAGCACAGGTTTCCTTTGGTACTTTTCTTCCTTTGGTTTTACTACTGAGCAGATTTGTTGGAAGTGAGGACAAGGTGGAGGTGAATCTGCTCATCATTGCCAGCCCTCTCTTGGAGGAACCTACCTGTCTCACAGCTCACCCCTGCTCTGAGATGAGCCTCTCTTGGTCTGGGCATCACAGCAGTTTCCATCACACTGGACTGTGAAATTCCAGCAGTGCAGTGGATCAGGCAGAGGAGCTAGCAGAGTACAGGGTGCTGAGCCAGGCAGTTCCAGGGTACCCTGGGTAAGAATGCTGAGGAATCAACAGAGACCAAGCTATCTTCAGAGAGGCTGAGGGGATACAGGCTAGAGCAGGAAAAAGAGCAGAGCTTTGCATATTCTTTCTCTAATTCCTGCAGAATCAACAATGTCTCAGAGTCCTGCAGCTCCTATGGCACCAGCATGGTGGAGGGAGCAGCTCCATGGATGTGGGTCTGTGACACATACTAACAGCAGCCTCACAACAGAAAAGGAAGTTACCTTTGGCTAGTGAAGATGATTTATGGGTGAGCAAATAATGAACTTGGCAAACAGTACATAATAAAGAGAAAAATCTTACACTTCTAATTAGCCAAAAATAAATGACTGAGCATGGAGCTGAATCCATTGTCTCTGCATCTCAAGTTCTTCATCTTCTTTTGCTAGGTATGGACTAATAAGCATATTGCAGAAGTTTTAATTTTCTTTAAAAATTATGAGAGGATGTTAAAATCTCTTTTCTGAAAAGGAAGCAAAACACATCAGAATTGTCTCCTGCTTTCATGTTTTGCTCTTTCTCCAAGATCCCTTTAGAACTGCTTATATCCATGTTTGCTCTTCAGATTCCTGTTGCTGGAGCTGTGTTCTAGTGCTGGAGTATTAGTTACCCTCTGGAATGCAGCAGAAAAGACCCCATAATATTAACTGCACAAACCCCTCTTTCTTCAGCAGGCTGCAGGGCTTTTGGGATAAAGAATCCTGTGTTTGATGCATTTGTGCAGTTTCTGATGCAATGAACCTGGCTGCAACTCCTTGGTCCTGTTATTACACCAGCAATTACTAAACAGTCACTGAGCTTGTCAGAGATACCTCATCTTAGGAATTCCACTCAAAGGAATTGCCCAGGAACAGGAGAATTTCTCCAGTGAGATTCAGAGCAAACCCTCAAAAAGAAGGTGAAGACAACCAAAACTTCTGAAGTCAAAATGAATATCAGAGTTCCCTGAAAAACAGTATTCTGAGCAAAGGTGGCAACACTCAGTTGTTTAGATCAATTCTTCTCAATCAGGTAAAGGTAACACCTTAAAGCTCCAAACCACAATAAAACCTGGTGTGATGTGTTCCAGCTTTAAATCACCAACATGGCTGCATTTGCCACTTCTCTCACAGTAATTCAGACCTGGCCAAGTTGCTTCTCTCAGCAAAAAGGCATTTCATGCATTTTTTTCAGTGGCCGCAGGTTTTATGGATGCTGTGGTGCTCCAGCCTCCTCCACAAGCCAGTGAACATCAGTGGCAGCCAACAGGAACCCTCAGCCCCGAGCTTCCAGCCTGGCTGTTTGTGCAACGGCTCTCTGGGGGCTTGTTGGCTGATAGATAACAGGCTCTGAAGACATAATTCCTTGCAATTGACCCAAGGACGCAGTGTTTCTGTGAGTGACCCCATGCCACAACTTCTCACTCTCTGCTACCGTGTCCTCTGGAGAGGCTTGGAGAGCTTTTCATCTGGGGGCCACCAAAAATGCTGAGTGCCAGGGTGGGATGGGATGGAATGGGATGGGGGCTGACTGTATCCTTGCAGGATCTCCTAGAGACAGACTCCTGGGGCAATGGAAGATCTCTATGTCCCCCCTGGAGTGTCACAAGCCCTCTTGCAGACACCACAGCAGGAGCTCTTGCCCAAGGGGTGCATGGGGCTACACAGGCATCCTGGCAGCACAGAATTGCACTGATGTGCTCAGCACAGGGAGTTCAGTAGCAGCTAAAGCTGCACCTAGGCGCTCCCTGTCTCATGTACCGGTGCACCCAGCTTGCCTCCTGTTTCGACAGCCCTATGGAGGAGAAGACCTGTTATTACTGCCCTAGGAGTTATTATTCTTCTTAATAAAATATGCAAGTTAAGTGAATGTGAAAGTGTCCTCCCGCGTTCTCAGAGCTGGCTGCCAATAGCCCAGTGCTCTCATTCTCCCTCCATCATCTCTTGTCCCAGACAGGTGAAATGGGATGACTGCCATCGTGGGGAAGTCATAAAGTATAAAATGCTTCATTTGTTCATGAAATGGAAATTTGAACAACCAGAAAAAGGGGCTTGCAGTGTCTGCTGCCTCATAACCAGCCAGGAGGGCTTGGCGGTGCTCCTACCACTGGGAAGCTCTGCAGGATCCCATGGACCTGGTGGTTGGAGAGGTCCCAGGGAGTGCCAAGGAGACCAATCTGGCAATGGTCCTGTGCCAGTGACTGAAATAGTGGGATCATATGTAGTCAGAGGTGCAGCCTTGCTGAGGCTCCCTGCTTGGGGATGAGATGGCACTGCTGGTTGAGCTCACAGTCCCAGGGTGGCTGCAGAAGCCACCAATGCTGCATGGCACAGCACCAGGGCTGGGCACCCTCTCTGCCACCTGCCAGAGGTGCCCCATCAAAGCCACTGTTGCTGCTGCAACTGAATTGCTCCAGAGTGTGAAGGAGCCCCAGGCAGGTCCTCTGCCTGGTGGTATCAGGGTTGTGGAGGGAAAGGGGAAGTTAGGGGAGGTCAGATTTTTAGGATGAGCTTGGAACATGCAAGTTGCGGTGGGATTTGGGTGCCTGGTGCCAAGGCCTGCACACTGGAGCCCCCGAGCTCCTATGGTAGCCAGCCCCTGGGCTTGGTGCAGAGACTGCCAGCCCTCTGCCACACTGACCTGGCTGGTGATTGGTGAGCAGGTCCTGGCTGGGGCAGAGAGCCCACATTCCCTTTTGGAATATGCAGCTTGGAGACAATAGAGCAAAGTGTAACCACTGTTTACAGAAAAAAATTGTCAAGGATTTATTTATTGGAAGTGACTGAGGAATATGAATTCTACACTCCATTTAAAATGCTTTTTATTTCTCTCAGCCTTGGGGCTTTGAGTACATCTAATTTCACCCATAGCTATAATTCTCCACCAAACAGTTCCTGCTTCTCCTCTGGGTTCCTGAGGAGTCATTTTGGTTTATGTCCTCTCCCGGTGCAGCTCGTGCAGTGGTTGGAGACAGTTACATGCCGGTGAACTTTCCGAACCCTCCCTCCCTACTGGGTGCATACACACATGCAGCGCAAGAGAGCAGCATGTGCTGGAAACAGCTTGACACAGCACTATATATTTATTTTAAAAAATAAAACTTTAAATGTCTTTATCATGTAGGGGTTTCTCCTGAGAAGCCATGTATTTCACTGCAGACACTTTGATTGTCCCTACCTTGCAGCTAACAAACTATTAGTTTTGTTAGTATATTTATTCCACTAAAATTGGAGCCTGTGATTACAAATCCAATATTGTGACTGAGTCAGGATTTGGAAATAAATCTGTCTGGGGCTCATCTGGCAGTTTGGTGTTGGGAGAGCTGGCGTTGGGCACTGCTCCTCCAGCCCAGCTGCAGGCTCACCGACGTGGCCGCGGGCACTCCAGGGAGGGTATGCAGTCACCGGGCATCGCTGTGGCCAGCTCTGCTCTGTTTTGGGGACGGAGCCTGTTTTCCCAGGTGAGTAGCCGGTGACTGCAGAGCCTGGCTTTCTAAATTGTGACTATTTGGGTGCGTAGGTTTTTAAGCTGCTGCAATTTGTTTGTTATCCTGACCCTGCCAGCGTCTACTGCTCTGCAAGGCTTGGGGCATTCGGTCAGTGACTTCAGTGACACGGGAGTTCTTTGCCAGAGTAGGACGTGCCCCTTCCCGGAAGGGTGCTGTGGGCAGGGGAGGCTGCTGAGCCCCTTGGTGAGTTTCCTTCCCCGAGGGCAGAGGGATGCTGAGGAAATACTGGCTAAGCACACAGATGTGTGACAGAGAAGGACTTAACCCCAAATTCAGGAAAACTTGTTTTTTTTCTTACTATTTCAATTACTTCTCTGAAGGGGAGATTAGCAGTTCGTTCTCTGGGATGTGACTTCAGCAGGGATGTCTGTAAGCAGGGGCCCTTTCTGTGCACAGACCCCTCCTGGGGGCTCAGCCTCAGACAGGCCACCAGGAATTGCTGTCTGCAGATGGACAGGGACAGCCTGGCTGCTCCCTGGCTGGGGTGGAGCGAAGAAGGGGCAGGGAGGGAAATGAGAGAAGGGTGAGGTGTAATTCTTGGCTTTCTGATGTCCCTCCAGCTCTTTTTTTGCTGAGAAGATTTGATTTCTTTAAAATAAATTAGTTGTTCAATTTCTGCAGGTGGGAAATGACAGCATTTGAACTGTTTGGGTGTTACTCCTTGCAAGCTCTCAGGAGGGGAACTGGCAAGACAGAAATCAAAGTGCTCTCACAGGTGAGAGCAAAGCCCCGACCCTGATGGTATGGCAATGACCTGGATCCCGGGCAGAGCTGCCTGAATACCACCTGCTTCCTCCCCAGACACCCACCACGTCCCTGATGACGTGGAGCATCTTCCTAAGCAGCTCCGACCCAGAAGCTATTTTTTCCATTCACGGCTTCTGCAGCACAGAGCTTGGGCAATCCAGAAGCCCAGCCACAGCTTCCTCCTTTGGCAGGGGTGCAAACCTGGGACCTGGAGGCAAGGTCCTCATTCTGCACCCCGAATCTGCTGCCACCAGCCACGCTGCCTGCGGCTCCGAGTCCCTACAGCCACGAGCGGGAACACAAGTGCTATCAGTGTGTACATATGAAAAAAGCCTGTCAGGGAAGATTAAAACCCTAGACAGTCTTTATTGTAAGATTATTTTTCCCATTTATTTATCCCCTTTTTTCCCTTTTAGCAAGAGTAGTCAGGTTTTGATATGATTAGAATTGCAAATCTTGCATGTTAAAAGGGAAGCACTGAAGTAAAAGGATGCTGCCTGTGTAATGAGACACATTTTAAATCCAGGCTAGGTAAATTTTGTGTTGAGCATAAAGGGTATGAAATAAACTAGCAGTAAGCTCAGCAAATGCCCCAAGGCGCGTCCCCATTAGTATTCCCATTTGTGAGCTCACTTCATAAGACTAATGGAGTTGCTACCTGGGGACATTAATTGTGCATGACACCATTGCCGAGCCTTTGTGCACTCTTACTAATATCACAGTGCCTCCTTGACAAAACGCCTGCAAAGATTACAAACATACCTAAAATAACTGCCACATTCACACTCATATTTGACAGGGATCTTCAAGTTCAGTTACAATAGAATTACCATCATTTCTTACACCTCTGGCTTTTTATTACATTAAACAATGGTTGATATTGCTTCCTTAAACCAGTGTCATATTGTGTAAAATCTATCTCAGGCTTTTGTATTAAGCTTCTCATTTATCAGGGGAATGTATAGCTTCCATACTTGACTCTCACTACAAATATTATGTATTATATGCTTAAGCACACATGCACACACCTCCCCTCCTCCCCCCTCTCCCCCTTTTTAAAGGCACAGTAATATTTTTGAGTTCTTGCAGTTAATATTGAGAGCCTCTGCCATTGTGTGAGATGCTCACAGGTCTCCCAGCATTAATTATAACATGATCTGTGGGGAAAAATCTTCCTGGGTCTGTGCTCCCTCTTTTGAATCCTAGTGTCCAGGATTAAGATGATGGATGAGAGGATTTGCTAAATTCGCAGCAACCAGAGCAATATTGTGTTTAGGAGAGCAGATGAATTGGGATCTTCTGGAGCTCTGACATGCTGGGCTTGGCCTTTCCAGAGCACATGGGTGGCTCTGACAGGCTCCTTGCCTGTGTGTCCTGTTGCTGGTCCTGCTGCTCTCCTGATCCAACACATCAGCCGCATGAGCTGCTCCTCTTGTGGGTGTCCAGGGTCGTGGGGCTTACATGGACAGCATGGAGAGGAGTCTTCTTCTTGGAAGGGATGTTAGAACAAGGTACGAAAGTGAATTAATGAAAACCCTTAGGGGATTCAGTGTTCAGCTCTGTGGAGTGGATATTTAGCCCTTGACTAATTCGATTTTTTTTTATATATATATTTTAGAAATAAAGTGTTTGACCCTGTTTCTGGCACTGGCACCATTCATGTCCCAACAGCCCTTGGTTCTGGCTCTTTACCCTCTGCACTAGAATCTCCTTTGATGTTTCCTTTTGGAGAAGAGCTGTGTAAGGTTGCAGGTAAGAGAAGTTTGACTGATGTGATGTGCATTAGAAAACTCTTTGTTGGTGGCTAGTGTGGAGGCGAGGCCATGGGTTTGTCTTCAGCTGTCCAAGGACACTCTGAGTTTACCAGCTGGCAGCATTAAGTGCCCAAAAGAAAAAGTCTGGCTCCATATTCACTAGATAGCAAAACACTTTGTCAAGGGTATGTTCTCTTTGGAAATCAAGGTTTATTTCAAATTGCTAACCTTTGAGATGGACAAGGTTCCTGTCCAGACATGCAAGGGAAGACGTTTGGTTAGCTCCCTCAGGACTGCAGCTGGGTGAAGCTGGGTTTAGATCTCAACTGCAGTAGCTTTGATGCACAGTTTTAGAGGATGACAGTGAGGTGTTTCACTGGTGGCCTTCCCTATTTCTGTTCCTTGAGACTAGGACAGGATTTACTGGCAGTAGTATTTATTATTAATTTGCAGTGGTGCCTGTCAGCAGCTGATCACAAACTTCTTTACAAACATTAAGTTCAATACATTGTGGCAGCCAGAAGGGACATAGAGGTGGGCATTGGGCAGAGCTGCTTCCCAGAGCTTTAGGGAATCTTTCTTCACGAGGCTGGCCCTGTCCCCATATCCTAACCTAAAACACTGACAAATTCATGTGGACATCCAGGCAAGAGGAGCTACCAGGATGCAACAGTCAGGTGGTCTCTGTATCAGGCATTTAAAAGAAGCCCTGGAGAAATGAGTGAGCTGAGAAGCACACCATATACACATAAGGATGATCCGCCCCATGGAGCTGGCACTCAGTGTTTTCCTGCTGTCTCAGTGACTTCTTGCCAAAAAAGGTTAAAATGTCAGAGTTTTCTCTGGAATTCTGAAGTTGGGACTTAAAAATACTTCAAACACTTGGTTTAATAGACCTTCACATCAACGTATTCCCAGTTCCACATAGCTCCCCAGTGACACGGGACCTTTTGTCAAGCACATATGAAATTAAGTGAAATAAAAATCATATTAAAAATTATTACCATCTAACAGCCATTAGTCTGCACATTGCTGTCACATCTTGATGGATTTCTCACTTAGTTCAATGAATGTTCTAACGACAGTGATAAAATCACTCAGAAAAAATATAATAAACTGTTAACCCTTCATGTGGCTGCTTGTTTTTCCAAACCCTCTAAGAACTATTCAGCGATAAGTTGCTCCCCAAGGTGCAAGGCGAGAGAGGAAAGCTTGCCACTTCCTGCCCTGGGAGGGGATGGAAGTCCTGTGTCCCTCTCTCTGCCAAGGGACATCATACAGGGCTGGGAACCATCCCAGAACAACAGCAAATGTCAGAGGGACTGGTGCATGTTCAGTGGGTGGGAGAACAACGCTGGTTTAGCCCTGGGTGGGCACTGGGGTGGGCAGGGAGCCATGGCTCTCATGGGCTTTGAGATCTTTCCTGAGGGGTAACAAGGCCAAGGCCTCATGGCAGGGTAGCACAAGGAACCCAGCTTGTGTGGGAAAGCATGGGGCGTATTAGCTATCTCTAGTCAGAACAGAGCTTGTATAACCCCATGTTTTGTTGAGAGTTACAAGGAAGGCAATGCTTTGCCCAGCACCTAGATGTGAATGCTCACTGTGTTCTGGCTCTGGAGCCAGGACTTGCAGGCAACAGCACAGGCAGTATTGCCCAGGTAACTGTGACACAGTCCTTCACCCACCAGCACAGCAAGCCCAGGCTCCGCAGGAGCTCCAACCAAGGACCCTGCTTCCCTTTGGAAGCACTGGACAGCCTCCACTGAAACAGTTCTATGGACCAGCAGCACACAAAACTGCATGGCACTACTCCTCTTCTCCCTGAGGCTGATGTAGTACGAAGCAGGAGGATTGCAAACCTGTCAGCAGCATCTGAAGGGAGCCGTGGGTGTGAACAGCTTAATGAAGAGGGAGAGTGGATGCTCTGCTCTGGCAAGAGCAAGAAAATCCCACAGGATGGGTTTAGTTCCTGCCACAGAGGATGAGAAGCAAGCCCAGCTCTTGTGAGGACACCAGCTCTGAGCTCCTGCTGTGGGTTCCAGGTGCCATGGTCGTATATGGAGGTGCAGAAGAAAAGGATGTTGTGGTCACATGATTTGGGCAGGACAGTTGCCTCTGAAGCAAAGAAGGACCATTCCCACTGCCCTATCCTCTTCCCAGCTCATGCCCAGGATGTTATAGTGCAGGAAACAAATGGCTCTCTCTTCCTCACAGATCTGAGGGTGATGGAGGCTCAGCCTAGTGCCATGGTGGCTCAGGGAGCATCATGGGACTTTCCAAGATGGACATGGCAGTGGGGAGATGGTGTCTTCAGGTGGTCAGACTTGGAGAAGCAGCTGTGGAAGTACAACATGGCTCCCCAAGAAGGGTCTCTGCAGTGGGTTATTAACACAGAGCTAGTTTAAGAGGCAATCAGCATGGCCTTGTTAATAAACCACCATTTGAACTACATGAATTATGCTGCGTGCTGCTGGAGTTCTGTGGCTAATAGCAGCCTTGGCAGCCTGGCATCACAAGGTTTGTTATGTCCTGCAAACTTAATACATGCTTACTTCTACAGAAAATAGCTGGGAAGGAAGTAAATGACAGACTGCAGGAGCAGACGTTGCAATATAATAAACTCAGTTGGCACATTTCCTTAGCTGTATTTAGCCTACCACATTTTGTGGAAGCCTGGCTGTGGGCCAGCATGTGCAAGCACAGGGACTTGCCCAGCACTTGCACCAGCAGCAGCAGAACCCTCATGCTCTTTGCTGGTGGCATTGGCTGCTTTCACAAGAGGTCCTCTCTGTTGGTGCTGACCTTCAGGATCCGTTCTACAGAACAGAGCCCAACAACTCACCCCCAGTGTCAAACCTTCATGCTTTGAAATGAGGCAGAAGGAGGGTCCCAGCCCTCAACACCCAGCAAACTCTGTCCAGGATACCTCTGGCAGTGAGGAGCCAGCAGGGAAGCGAACAGGTTTTTGTGAGTGTTGTCACTCAGCAAATTGTTCTGTGAGACACCTGATTGCAGTATTAGAAAGACAGATTGATGTTCTCAGGAAGATCAATGAATGCACTAGGCTTTCTGATGACACACAGCGTGCCTCCCTATCACCACAAGTGACAGCCTGACGTTGTCACTGAAGGGACACCTGTCCTCATGCTTCACCTACAAGCACTCTCACGCCCTGACCAGGGCCATTCTCCCTGGTGGGACTTGTTTACCTTGGCACCAAGGGATGGTGTTGATCGTGGGAGGAAGCTTGTAGAAGAGCAACAAAAATTAGCAACAATTGGAGGGAAACAGAGACAGAGATAAATGGGTTTCTGGGTAGACTGTGTTGGGAAGGAAGCAAGTGCTGGGGCATTGGAGAGCAGCCTGTCAACCACAGTGGTACCATGGAGGATAAGAGTATGGCAAGGGGTTGCAAGGTGTGAATCATTCCCGAAACTATCAAGAGAGAAAACACATGAGGTAGTGGAGAAGAGGGAGCGTGGTTCCCTCTTGTTACCTCAGGAGACAGGGCGAGGTCCCACAGGCTGGACCTTGCAGGGGCCGTGCTGACTGTTACAGCTCAACATGTCCCACGCAGCTGGACAGACTGTGGGTGTAGCTCCCATGGTCCAGTAGACCATTGCCCTCCAGCTTGCCAGCCTGCCCATAGGAGCTGGTGGGAGCTGCAAGAGGCCCTGCCATGGACACCGATGTGCAGTTTATGTCTGCCGCTGTGGCAGCACGGCCATGGCAGAGCCATGGTGCTCAGGAGGAGCTCAGCTATGGAAGAGCCAGGTGCTAAATGGGAAATCTGATTGTTCATCCTTTGTTTTCTTCCTTCCATGCCGAGAGTGAATTAAGTCAAAGCCAATTCTGAGGAAAAGCAGATCTCTCCTACCATCCATCACAAATGAGAGCATGGCTGGGCAGATCTACAAGCCTCTGAAGGCCTGTGCGGAGATGTTGTCCCAGATCTCATCTCCATGGCTCATGGTGATTGATCTCAGCTATTCAGATCTGTGGAGCTCAATGATTTCTTTCTACTAACCTCTACCTGGTTCCTGGCTGTATTTTATATGGAAAAAAGATTCTTGTAGGATGGTTACATTTTAAAAACAAACTTAATCAGATCTGAAATGATGGAACTGAATCCATTCACTGCCTGTCGCTCGAGTGTGCATGTCCAACTGCCTGGAGTTATCCCATGCTCCAGGAATTTTGCACTATGGGCTTACATGGCATTTTGGCAGAAACACAAAGGGTGATTCTGGGCCTGGATTGCTGGGGGGGAAGCTGCCCCTCTGTCACCAGGCAGGCAGTACTGGAACAAAAAACGCAACTGATGGAATTAGAGATTGAGTCCTGGCTTCCTTCCAGTTGTTCCTCCAGCTCAACAGCAGTGGTAACCCTAGCTTTGCTGCTGCTGCTGACCTGTGGAACAAAGCCTGTCTGAAGAAGTCCTGGTGGAGCTGCTGGGCTGAAAGGCCTTTACTTTCTGCACCTTCACATTTGTAAGACCTTAACTAACTGTCTTCCTGAGTCAGGGGCATGTATTATCATTTTTATACAAATAATTATAGGCATATAGGACTGAGACTTACCTCAAGAAATCACCTAATCCATCTCTCTGCAGTGAGGCTGGATCACACAGTTCTGGACAATCCCTTGCAGATGTTTCTCTAACCAGTCTGTAAGACCCTCCAGTGATCATCCATAGCTCTAGAGTGTAACTTGCTTATGGTTTGAAAGCTGTTGTCTTATCCCACGTAGATTTTCTTTCCTGCAATGTCAGCACAATATTTCTGTCCTTCCTGTTACACAAGAAAAAAGGACAATTATCTTTTTTGTCTCAAACTTTTGTCTACTCACAGACTTTAATGAGTTTCTGTGCTCTACAGTAAGCAATTCCAACCCCACCAGTTTTCCATTATGCATTGCAATTTCTAAACCTCCTGTTTCCGTGTGCCTCTTGATTCTCTTCCATTTTCTGTTTCCCTCTAAGAGGGAAAGCTGAGCCTTCCCCTGGAAGGAGTAAAGCTGAATTTTCTCTCAGGCTACAGATGTGGGATACATTCTCCCTGCATCCTAGCCTGGGAGCTGTAGTAGAGCATCACATTGTTGACAGATGCAGTGGTTATGGCAAGCCCTGGATCCTCATCTTCTGCTGACTCAAGCAGCAATCCACACCCTGCATTTGGGTTTGATTTTTCCTCATCCATGTAGAACTACTCTGTGCTTGTCTTTACTGAATTACACCTAATTGGTTTCAGACTACAGCCAAATGCATGCGGATTATTTTGAATTCCATTGCTGTTTCCAAAATGCTCATAAATCTCTTTACTTTGTCACCTACAGGTTCTGGTCCAGACAAAAGGCTGTGCAGTGCCTGGGCAGCTATGCAGGCTCCTCCCAGGGCTCCTTGGGCTGATGTTGGGCAGGTGACACCTATTCCTCAAGCATAGAGATGGTTGGTTGGAGCTGCTGCCTGTGGAGTGGCAGCAGGTACCCAGCTGTGCAGCAGCACTGCAGGAGTGGCAGCAATGCAGGGATGCAAAGGATGCGGTGGATGTAGAGATGCAGCTGGGAGAGGCTTCCCAGGTCAATCCTGGGGGCATCCCAGCCAGGGAAAGGCAGAGGGAAGGGGAGTCATGGGCTCCAATGTATTGCTAGTGTAAATTAAATCAGACTGTTACTGCTGCCTATAAAGAGGTCTGTGTAACTGCAAGTGCACCACTCCAGAGACAACCACGGGGAGTTTTTATCATTGTAAACTGAAGAGGATGTCCTGTTTAGTGTAGGAGCTTTTAGAACATAGGTTATAGCTGGGTAATGAAAAGCAAAGGACACAGAAACAGGACAGTTTATGCCTTTCCTCCCTATTTAGTAGAGCTGGGGCCTCTTTCGTTTCTTAGAAATGTGTGTCGGGGAGTGTAACCTGCTACTAAATGAGAGGGAATGAGGTGGCACTGCAAGCCCAATTCTTGTAGTGGTGTGTGTATAATAGTTTTAAATTAGACTGCTGCATCTTAACCAATTGTTTAACGTGCCTTAGAGAGTGTGACTATTTAATAGGGAGAATACAATGGAGGAGGGCTCCCACCTGCCCTGTGATGTGAGATGCTGGTGGCCACTGAACTCTCTCCTTGGCTGCTGACATCTCCATTTCAGGCCATTGCTGTAGCCTGTGGGACTGAGCACTGCCACCAGCCTTGCCTGTGGAGAAATCCCCCAAAGGTAGCCCAAACTGACAGCCCCCTTAGCCAGAGCCCCATTCCGTGCAGTGAGCCAGGTCCTGGGCACTGGCAAAGAACCTTGTCATCAGCAATGGTCCCTCCATGTGCACTCAGAGCAGAGCAATGCTTCTTCCCTGTAGGACTGTGGCCTCCAGGGTGTTCTGGGGACCCAGAAGAAGGCTGGGACCAGTCTTAGCCACAGCACAGGGTGTAGCAGGACCCCTGTGAAGAGCAGAAACCGGAAACATTAGCTATGCCCAAACTCTGCTAAACGACCTGGCAAATGGTCCTTCCCCTCTCTCTTCATGCCTGAGCACATCTTATTTGTCAGTGGAAAAGTTTTCTCCTAACAAATTTGCCACAAAAGGGAGAAAAATTGCCATGGCCTCAACAGGAAGAAAACAGCAAATCTGATGGTGGCAATTAAGCAGGCACATGAGATGGGAAATCTGTGGGCGTCCCGGAGAGAAGGGGTTAAATTGCCATGGAAACAACCATGCATTATTTACATGGCCTAATGAATAAAACATTTAAGTAGTAGGCTAATAAATTTCAGAACACAAAGCAAAGTAAGCTATGATTTAAATATATGCCTCTGATGAATATAACTTGAGTTATAGAGCTGAAGCAGTGGGAGACCCAGCTCAGTTTTACACCCTCATCTCACTAACATGAAGGTATATCTTCTTTTTAATAAATGATTTTTCCAACGAGCACACAAATTGGCATGAAATTCTCTCCTGTCAGGCATCCTGAAGCCTTTTCTAATAGCTTTTCTTGTGAATTTCTGTTGAGGTAGGAATGCTTTTGTTTTGTTTTGTTTTTTTCCCCTCCTGCACATTTACACCAGATTTTGGAGCAGGGTAACATTAGCAATCAATTTGTTAAACTGTTAGCAGAACATATGTCGGAAGGTTTCAAACAGACCCAGACTGAAAGATGTGTTGTTTATTGTGTATTGTATGTATGTGTGATCCATATGGCTCCAAGTGCAGGATCCCTTTGTTTTCCACCGGCTGCAGATTTCCCTGTGCGTTCTCCATGCAGAACAGGGTCAGGGAGAGCAGGTCCATCAGGGAAATTGGGGAGAGCACATCCCCTTCCAGGACCTTGTCCCAGAGGTGCCCAAGGCACAGGCTGTTAAGAGTGGGGTTGAGTTTCCATCTAAGCTGGGCTTTGCTGGCTGCTGAACATGCTGTTTGCTCTGGGAGAGGAGTTTGTGATATGCCCTGGGCAAGGGAAAGCTGGTCCCCAGAGGCACATGAAGGTTGCTCTAAACTTGGAGCATCTCTGTCACATTTCCCACTGCTCACATGGTCAGAAGAAGCAAGGCTGGTGTGTATGACAGGGAATATCACGTGAGCAAAGGGGATTGATTGAACTGAGTTAGCACATCCATTGCTGTTTGATTTCTGTGCAAACCCCTGATTGGCACAAGGTAAGCAGTGACAGCTTTCTAAACTCCAGAACTGTTTTCACCTGCACTTTCAACCACACAACCAACCTTCCTGGTGAGCATAGCCACACCAGTACCACCAGCAGTGGCAGGAGGGCCAGGGGATGCACAGCACATAGAGGGCAGAACACTGGCAGCCTGGCAGTCCTGGTTTTGTCAAGGGCTCAGATGCACCCCAAGTGAAAAAGGGAACACTGAGACTTCTCTCACAGCAGGGCGTGATGAGGTGGTCACATAGGCACTACCTGGGGTGCGAGCCATGAGATGTGTGCTCAGGGGTGCTAAGGCTTGGTGAGACACTTTTATTACCTGTACTGTTTTCTTACCGTGGACAGGTTGAAATCTGTTGTTGCTATTTTTAGGAGGATGGTATCTATCAATTCAGGTAGCAGATTGCTGGACGCGAAGATAGATGAAACAACAGCTGGTGCTTCTGAGAGAGATCAGGACAGCGGAATAACTGCTGCATGCTGAGCCCACACACCTCGGCTGTCAGTGGCCAATTTGGATGCAAGAGCTCAGTGAACCCAAGAGCTCTGCAGTCACTCTGAGGTGCTTGCTTTGCTGGGGAACCCCCTAGTCACACCAGCCTCCTCTTAGGCATCTGAGCATGGCCAGGGTGCCCTGGCAGCAGGCTGGATGGTTCTCCTTCACCCTTAGTCCCCTCGCCAGCAGCTCCGTGTCCTCCATCATTCTGTCTACTTAATTAAGTGCTGCAATACAGTGTTAGAACCCTTGCCTGATGGGCCATCCCAGCAGATTTCCTTGAGTCATCCATGGGAGCCACTGCTGGAGGCTCCGTGGTGCCAGGCCCTTCACAGAGCTCCTAGCCACCCTGATTGATTGCTGCTGCAAGCCAGGTCACCAGTGACCTTCAGCACGGTGTGGGTCTCCCCTTCCTTCCAGCTTCAGCTCTCCTGACCTCTTCCTGAGCAATTAGCTTCTTCTGCAGCTACGACAGTGTAAACTCTGCCATGCGACCAACTCATTTCTGGAGCCAGTTAGCAAACAGTTGGATTTGCCCTCTACCAGTCAGTTCCTGATGTTGTTATGACAATTTTGGCTTGGAAAAATGTCAGCACCTCACCACAGGCAGCCTTGAGAAAGTCAGCAAACTCCAGAGGATGAGAGACTCCCTGACAAACATGGTACAAATGGTCTTTTGGTTTCATCCCAAAATTTCACTTTGATTCCACTTGTTTTGAGTTCTTTTTACTCAAAAAGAATAATTCAAGCTTGGATGATGAAATATTTACTGAAATTAAAATTGGAATGTTGTGTATCTTTGCAAACATGCCATGTTTTGCCCTAAAAAGTGAAGCCTGAAGGGAAAGGTCTTAAACCAAATGGTTTTCTGGACAAAGTAGACAAGCTTTGGAGACATAGTCTCTTCATGAGGTCAATATGTGCCCAAAAGAAAGTTTACTTTGAATAACTAGCCAGCAAGTTAATAAAAGATAGGTTATCCTTTGCCTTGATCATCAGGCCCACGACATTTTTGGTTCAGAGAGAATGATTTTCTGAAGAAATCCTGGAGTTAAAAAGAAAAAAAAATGAAGGATCACTTTGCCTACTTGTAGACAGGAGATGTGTGTGGGGGGAGAAACCAGATGAATTGTGTTGTCTCAACAATTTGTTATGAATTATCCAGTCAACTGTAATGAAAACATATGGACAAAAATCTCAAGAAACTCCTCCAATGTTTTAAAATTTGAGTGATGCTGATATTGATTGGGTGTATTTTACACAGCTTGGCTAAATGGTGCTGCAGTGGCAGGAAAGGGCAGTTGAAAAAAAATGGGAAGGCACAAATTTCAGTGCACATTTGTTACATTCCAGTAAGTGTTTTGATCAAGCTTATGTTTGTGAGTATGCAAAGTTATTGACTTTTCTTTTTGAAGTGAAAGGTTTGTTTTGAAGGTGGTTAAGAATGTCAAGAATTATTCTTAAAATATGTCTAGTTATATTATGCTTATACTTAAATGTTGTTACACAGTATTCCTGCAAAGATTTAATTTTTGTTGTTCAGATAGTCTTTTTCTTTGTTTTGTTTTTAAAACCCTGAAGGAAAGTCACTGAACAATGAGTTGACTAAGAATGAAAACAAATGTATTTACATTACAGATCTTGACGCTGAGGGTTCTCTACTACCATTAAAAAAACCCCTTATATTTTATATGCTTATAATAAGGATGGAAAAGCCATACTCCAAAAGGAAAAGAGAAGAGTTTCAGCATTCCAGCAAAACCAAAGAGCCATTTTCATTGTAGTGAGGTTTCAAAACATTTTGGTTTGTTCTGATTTTGAGAAAAAAATGGGAACCATTGGAATTTCCTGCAACAATGGAGGAATCCATATCCTGCCAATAGGCAGCATCTTTCTGATAGGCTTTGCTCTGAAGAGTCAGGGATGAGGTGGGGAAACTATGCTTGCCCAGCAGCCCCCACTGCGATGCTAAGGACCCCAGCACCGAGCCCCCTCCACCTGTGCCCCACGCTGGGACAGTCTCTCTTTGGCTGCATCCTAGAGCCCATCATGGAGGAGTCAGAGAGGAGAGCCGTGGTGGCCATGCCAGCACTTCTCCCACCCTGCTCCCCCTCTCTCTTCCCATTAATACCACCACAAATTAAATGACAGCCATGCAAATGTGGAGCGCGGCATGAGGAACGCTGCTGACTGCATAATGGCCGTCAACGCTGCCTGCATCCCGTCACTCTCCTCCAGGTAATTAATTGCCCTGTAAAGTGCTTTGAGATACACTGTGTGAAAAATGCTATATAAAAAAAAGACTGATACAATAGAGCTGTTGGTATTTAAATTGAGAAAAAACAAGATAGGAAGACTGTTGGCAAATACATTTTTAGTCACTCTTTAAATTAGAAAGGTCCATCAATGAAAATTCAAGCAATTCATTACCCCCTCGCTGCTGCAGTGTGAGGTTCAAGGTACACACATATATGGCCAGAATCACAATTTCCATATGAACTAGTTATTTATAACTACTGACAGGAGGAATTATGTGAAATAAACATAATTTATTGATATTCCAGGAAAAGCCATCAAAATGAAAACTAATAAGGATTTCTTTCAGCTAAAAAGGTATCAATTTGTTAGAAACCAATGGGCAATGTTAATGGATCTGACAGAATTATTAATATATTTTCAAACAATGTAATTGTTTATAAGTACTCCACCTCGCTGGGCCAGAGACCATGATGGTGGTGATGTCATGGAGAACATCAAGGGCTTGACTCATCTAACAAGCTTTTTCTTCTTTGAATTGGCAACTCTCATTTTTCACAGCAAACACTGAAAAGACCCCAAAGCTTTGATAGGAGTGAAGTGCAGGACAGGCTCTGGTATGGAGTGGGGTCTGGAGGCTCAGGAAACACCACTTTGGTGTGAGGATGTCACCTGGATGATGCTATGGTGAGCCTGGCTTGGCCTCAGTTCTATCCCCATTCCCATCCCCATCCCATCCCACTCCACCAGCTCATGGCTGCCTACAGGCATTTCACTCTCTGTCAAGAAGCCTGGGGCTGTCAGAGTTCCATATGGAGCTACTGAGTATGCAGCCCAAGCAGCTCTGAAACCCTCAGGGGGGCTGCTCTGGCTGTTGATGAGCTGAAGACTAGACCCCAGCCCTGAAGCATCCCATGGGGGACAAAGCTCTTGGCACAGTGCTGGTGTCCCACTCCTGCTGAAGTGGCTGCAGAAGCCACCTCTGGGTGCTGCTGCTCCATGATGGTGACAGCGTTTCAGTAGGGTTTGCAGTCAAAGCATCTACCACAATCACTGGTGTTTGCATGGGAACTGATGGAATTGTCTTGGTAAATTACATTTTTTAGTGACAGATGTTTTCTTTTTGGCAGGAATTGCCTTATGACATAATAATTTCCATTGTAGAACAAGAAAATAAATACTGGGAACAGTCCTGGCATAGGACAGACCAGGTGCTGCATGCCACGAGGATAGTGCCACCTGAGCCAAGCAGTGGCCAGTCTGAGCAGGGCAGTGCTGGGACATGGGGAGCTGGAAGACCCTTCATGGCAGCAGCATCTGCAGGACCTTGGAGTTAACTCGTGTTCTTTCCTTCTTAACTGTTCGCTGGAACACTTCAGACTCAGAGTAAACTACTCTACAGTGCTGTTTAGAACGTGCCTGCAAAAGGCTTCCCAGGGCATTTCCTTTGCTGCTTTGGCAGCTGGAGGGCTCACACTTGCCCTTTATATTATTCAGTATTACCACAAAATTTTAAATCATTTCAAATTCAAAGAGAAATGAGTAAAGGAGAGATCTCCAATCACCACCATATCTCTTCCTATGACCCAGGAATGGCCAAACTATAGAAAAACAGAGACAAGGGAAAGTTTGTCCTTCTCAGCACGTGAGCTCCTGTCTGCTGTTTGGGCAGGCAGTGAGAGTCTGGTCACAGCCCACGGGCTCCTTTCTCGCCTCTCATAGCCAAAAGCCAGCAGAGCTCCCACAGTCACAGTGCTCCTAGGAGGGGCAAGGGCAGCCAGCTGCACGTGTGCAGAGGCCGTGCGACCCAGGCAGAAGGGCTCTGGCTCCTGGCGCAGGGACCTCTGCCAGCATCACCCTCACCGGGCTCCTTTCCCGTAGCTCAGCAAGGCTGACTGAGTGGGAAGTGGCCAAGCCCAGCTGGGGCAGCCTGGTTCAGCAAAAGGGACCCCAATAGACTCATATTTTAGCCTTAATTTGGGATCTGTGCTCACACTATTAAGTCTTTGTCACTTGATGCTGCTATTCAAGGTATCCTCTTGGATCATCACATGAGCAGCTTGCTTGGCTTGTCTGATACTGCTCTCAGTCGGTTCAAATCTTATTTATCAAATAGACAGCATTTTGTTTCGATAGGTGATTTTTCATCTTCCATTAGTGAAGTTGTTTCCAAGGTTCCCCAGGGCTCTATATTGGGCCTGTTGTTATTTTGTGTTTATATGCTGCCACTGGGTTATATTATTCATCAGCATGGAGTAGCTTTCCATTTCTATGCAGATGATTCTCAAATTTATTTGTCTGCTAACCCTAGCGCTGCCTCAGCTGTCTCTGTGCTATCAGCCTGTCTCTCTGACATCACAAGATAGATGTGGCAAAACTTTTGGCTGTTAAATTCAGACAGAAGAGGTGAGGCCTGCCTCGACGATAGCATTTTATTTCCTGGGCTGACACTTGCAATACAATCACTACCAGGATTTCATCGGCATGTCCCTACACATGCACTCCTGCTTTACCTTGCAGCTCCCTACTTGATTTGTTGGCCTGTACCACGTTGAGCACTTGCCTCTGCCACAACATGATTTGTGCCTGTCACTGGTGTGGCCGTTCTGATGCATATTAAGGCAGTAAGGTTGGGGAACCACATCCCCACCTCTTACTGTAAAGGGCTATGCAGAAGGGATGTGTCCATCTCTCAGGTCTGCAGGAGTGTTGTGAACATCAATGTCAGCCAAGTGATGTCCTTTAGAAATGTTTAGAAGAAATGTTTCTAAGTTATCTAAAAACTTTATGATCCCAGTTAAGAAACATATCTGCATGTACCATGCTCAGGTAGCACCGACCTTGCACATTCCTTGTACAGACACATAGCCTGGAGTGTTTCTGCAATAACAGACAATCAACAGTCCTAAACTGCCACTGAGAAGCAGTGCTGGAACCCTGTGCCGACCACAGCATCTCCCCATCCTGGCTTTCATCTCCTCTCACAGAGCTGGGGGCAGTGGGAAGCAAATATCATGCTGGCCACAAACCACATATCAGCCCTCAGTCATCACAGGGTTAGCAGGATCGTGAATATATTACAGTATCTGTACTAGAGCTGAAATTGGTTAAAACATAGAGGTGACAGAATGAAAGGAAGTTTCAGAGCAGACTTCTGATTTCAGGTGCTGCTGGTAAGAAAATGAGCTGCTAAGAGACCCTCACCAGGCTCACAAGGCTGAGGGTTTGGAGGTGGACACCCCATGGATGCTCCCCAGTGGTAGGGGCTGCTGGGGTGGAAGAGCATTTGCCTACTGATGTCATACAAGGTTTGAACCACGTGGAGGATCAGAGAAGCCTGGTGGATGCTCATCAGGAATTACAACCTTCTTTCCCTACTCTGAGTTTGTTCCATTCCAAGGCAGTGTGCTGGCACCGCTTGGTGCAGCGTCTGCCAGTGCCTGGGGGCCCAGAGCTCATTCTCCTCCTTGTGATCCTCCTGAGCAGCTCTGGCTTTTGCTCTTCAGTGCACTGCTCACATCTTTAAAAAGTCCTTCAAAAATAGTCAATTTGTTTCTGTAAGGATGAACCAACTAGTTCTCGCAGAGACATCAAATAAATCTACTTCATACATTATTTGTTAACTTCATCAAATAAAGTACAATTTTATGGCTTAAATGTCAATCTCCACAGCTCATTGAGTTCTTTAAAACAGCAGAGAGACTTGCCTGTTTACAGAGGCAAAAATTAGGCAGGCAGCTTTCAGCTAGTTCAGGGAACCCGTGGATTCCTGTGCTAGGAAGAATCATAAAATATATTCGATGTGGAGAGCATGCAATTTGACAAAGACAATTTGATTTGTCCATGGCTTTTAAAATATTCATAACACTTTGATGGACTATAGTTTTATAAATATGGATTACTGCTAACTGGCACAGGCAGTTGTTGCCTACAGATAGTGTTCCATGAGGCTTGTTCACAATGGAGGCCTCTAATAAAAAAAAATCATTATCTCTGCCTAAAAACCCTAATCAGTAATGTTTGGTTCATTTGCAGCGCAGAGGTCAGTAATTCACTTTAACTGCTTATGTGTTTTTGTCTTTTGGGAGGAAAAGGATTTCGCAGTTTTACTCCTTGGATTGAGAAATGGCTCATGGGGCTGGGGCAGGCACTGCAGAAAGAGCAACCAGGGGCATGGGGAAGCCACATGGCAGCTAGTCCTGGGATGGGCTGATGGCAGGAGAACACACCCTGGGCTCAGAGCTGCCTGCAGAGCCAGTGCTGCCCAGGCTCTGGCCATGCCAACACACTGCACATCCTGGAGCCACAGGGATGGCTGGGGCAGACAGCATCCCTCTCTGGGATGAGAAAATGGAAAGTGGTGTGAACTCAGTGAAATGCCTCATATTCACCCATGGCCCAAAACCTCCTCACTTTGGTGCTTTGTATTGGCTGGTGTGAGCACTCGTATAGCCAAGTTCAGGGTCAAGAAGAAGATGCAACAAAATTTAACTGCTGCATCTGTCAGAAAACTAATTTGTTTTTTAAGATAAGGAAAAACAAAGAAATTGGTAATAAAACTGATAAAAAATAGGAGTTGAAATCCCGGGGAAATAACGATAAGGTTTGATATTGCTTTTGTTGGCTTCAGATCCAAACCAAAGCTTGAGGGTGGGTCAAGAGCATGTCGCACACAACTTCAGGCTTGTAAAAGAGATAAAGCAGTAACAAGCCTGTTCTTGGAACAAAGTGTTTTGTATGTGGTATCTAGACATAGAGAAGACTCCAGAGGAGAGCACCCATGAGTCTGGTGTGCAGCCTGTGAACCTGAACTAACAAAGTGCTTGGAGTTTCTAACAGTAACTCAACTTGGAAAGTAGCTTCAGTTTCAAGCCCAAAAGTTTATTCAAGTTAAGAAAACACATCCTCAGATTAAAAAGAGTATTGCACCACTGTCAATTTTCAGACGTTGCCATCAGGAAAAAAAAAAATTACATTTCAGGCTGACGAGCGACTAATCAAGGCAAGTGAAACGGGGCTGCAATAAATTACTCCAGAGCGAAATAAACCACACAAACAGACCGATGATAATAAATGTAAATTATTTCTCTGAAGAAATTTTCTTGGTATATGAGTAATACGAACCATCAGGAAGGAGTCTTCCTTAACATTAATTACAGAAAATGACAAGTGAGCTGATGACTGCGAAGGCTCATTATCTGAGAACATATTCACAACTTTGCAATTTGCGCGAGATGTACTCGGGCTAAATTAATCTCCCTTCTTTGCATGAGCCTCTTCTAATTTTCATGTTATTAACAGGTTTGCAGTATCACTCAGTGCTTGTCACTCTAATCAGGTTTCGGCATGTTCGCAAAAGCGAAGTGTCATTTATAAGGATAAGCCCTCATAATGGCGCTCTCTTTCATGTGGAGAATTCTACAAGGTTGCTTTTAATAAGGTCCTTTAATCATCTCCCTTTGCTCAACTTTTGGCCCCTCTGTTTTTTCATGAAGAGTCATTAAAAGACTTTGAAGTTCATCAAGGATGAAAAATTCATGACAATGTTGCAGGAAAAAGGCCAAAGGACGAAGGGATGCAGAGGGCAAGGGGACAGCCTCTCCCAGGCTCTTCCTGGGCTGTGGGATGTCCCTTCCAGCAGAGCTGACACTGAGACCATGGGAAGGACATTGGGTCTCCTCCACGTCCCAGCTCCCACAGGTGTGCCCTGGCTCCTCTTTCAAAACTGCTGAACACCCTGAACAGGCTGTGGATGAGGGCTTGCCTCCATTGGTGGCCACGGACTGCAGGCAGCAAAGGCAGTAGTATCCTCCCAGCACTCCTGGGCCAAGCATGGCAGAGGATGGCAGCACAGCATGGTGGCACAGGACGGCTGCCAGCAGTGCTGCTGCTCTGACACCTCTCACCAGCACCTGACGACTGCTGGCATCCCTCTCCTCATGGCTGACTCAGCCCTCAGCATCACACCCATGGCATCATGGCATCACAGCCACTGTGCTTTGGCTCATCTGTGGTGACACCCTGGGGTGTACTGGGGAGAGAGGGATGGTTTGGGAGCAAATCCATATCCTCATGAGCAGCAGCAGCAGCAGCAGAGGGAAGACACGTGGTGCTTTAGAGGGGAGCGTTAATCAAAGGAGACATTTCTCTGGGTCTGCGGTATGGCTGGGCTCTTGGAGGTTAACCTTATTCCTTTTCCATGATTTGATAACGCTGGACTGGTGTTTATGCTGAAGCTTTGGAACACAATGGAAGGAGGGGGAGAACTTTATTAAATTTTTGAAATTCATTTAAGCGGGGCTAGCATAATGAATTGCCAGATCTTGTGTGCACATTGTCCCCGGAAGCAACAATAATTTAGGTGGACATAAACCAATATGTAGATTAAAAATGTTTAAGCCAAGTGTCGTAAAATATATAAAAACATAAGGCAGAATTAACATATCAAAGTTTAGCATTATAAGTAATGACGGGTCAGATATAAGGTTATGTCTGCAAAATTGCATTTCAATATAATAAATCCATTCAAACTCTGTCCAGAGACACAAATTGAATCTATAGACGAAGCAACTGCAATCCATTGAATGTTATGAAGTGTTCAAGTGAAAACAATGCATTTAGAAAAGGAAATTGAGTGTATTTTAAATATACAGGTGCTTGGAACTTCCATATAGCTTTATGCTCATACAGATTTGTATACACTGCATACACAGCCTACTTTTGACAAAGTCCTCAAAATGATGAATTTCTGATGGAAGGCTTGATATTGCAGCAGATCTGTTATGCACCGCTTATCCTGTAACACAAACCATTAATAATAATCAAGCTCCCCACCATACAGAGCTCTCCTGTTAGGGTTTCAAAGCTTTTGAAACTCCACACACCCTGGTAAGATGCTGCTGCAGGCAAGGACAGTGAGAGCTTGCCCAGCCCAGGGGAGCCACAGAGTACAGTCCCCGTGCTACCTGCAGATCCTCAGCTCCATGGGCAGCCAAGTGCTCCCAGGTCTGCTCCCTAGCATCTCCATCCTCTACCTCCATCCCAGCCCTGCTTTTTGCCTCCATTGCTTTCCCACAACCAAACTTTCCCAAATGCTGGACACTTGGTGCCTCCAGCACTGATGGAGCTGGGGGACCATGCTAACAAGCATGGTTGAAGCACCATGAGACCTGGCATCTTATGATTATTTGATGGAAACATAGTCCTTCTCAAGCTGCATTAACACGCTGCTGAGAGTTACTGGCAGCGGTAATGCTCAGCAAAAGGCAAGAGAAGGCATCAGACCAGGGAAGCTCCTGCCCCAGGTCTGGCTTGCTCCATGGCTGAGGGCAGGGGGACAACTACCTGTGCCCCTCCATGTCAGCCCTGTCCAGATGCCCTCTCCACAGACCAAGATGGACATGGGTGACACATTTCAGAGAACCTCAGTATGGTAGGGGTTGGAAGGGACCTCTGAAGATCATCTAGTCCAATGTCCCTGCTAAAGCAGGGTCACTTGGAGCAGGTTGTCCAGAATCACTTCCAGGTAGGTGTGGAATCCAGAACTCCATCTGTGGCCTGACCAAGGCAGAGTAGATCCTCTCTCAACCTGTTGGTCACACTTTTAATGTATCCCAGGAGACCATAAACCAACTTGCCCATGAAGGCATATTGTTGGCTCACGATGAACTTGTCTACCAGGACCTGCAGGTCCATTTACCCAAATCCTGGGCTCTCTGGGGAGCATGATGAGATAGAGCTACAGCCATAACATCTTGGAGCATCCCTGGCCACGGTAAAGGTGCAGGAGGCTCTTCCCTGCTGCTGTCACCATTCTCTCTTTGGGCTCACCAGGATGCTGTTGGAGCCCAGAGGAGACCTGTGGCTTCAGGTCTGGGGTTGTTCATGTTCAGAGGTTGCAGGGCAGACAGGAGAAGGGAGCATGGAACTCTCTCCATGGCTCTGGCACAGTAAGGAACAACAACTAGCAATCCTGCTCCTGGGCATGGGAGAGCTCTGGCAGTGAGGCCTCGAGAGCGGAGATTAAAAGGTGCTTTTGGGAGCTCGCGTGATGGGGAAAGCAGACTTTAATAGACATGTTCATCTTTCAGCAGTGTTTTGCATGTAATAATGTCAGCACACTTCTCATTCTGGCAGAAATTCCACAGATAATTGGAAAGAAGTAAAAATGAAAACATTAGAATTTGCCATGTCATATGTTAACTTTTTATTATTGTATGATGCCAATGGTCCACTGACAGATGCTGTGTTATTAACATTTGATTAAAAATCACTTCAGGTCTAAAGCAGCCTGTTCAGAAGAGAACATCTTGACAAGCCTGGTGGTTTGTGATTGACAATTAATAACATTCTGTGTGTCACAACATAGATAGTGTGACTTATTGGTGCTGGTGTAATGCAACACTTTTCATCTGAGCTCTTCAAACTGGTACATAGAAATAGGAGAGAAAGAGCCTAATTCAGCTGGCTTTGATTACAAACAGAAGAGAGCTCCTGAAGATCTCTCCATCCCCACCCCAGAGCAGACTGGCAGTGCTCAGCAAGACAGACCTTCATCCCACCAATCCTCCTACAGGGGAAAGGATTTTGCCATCAGGTCACAACACCAAGCTTCTAGGTAAAAAGTATTAAACTACGAGGTTACAGCAGTTACTTGTAGCAGTAAACCACAGATCTGTTTATTTAACAAAAGATTAGAAGGAAAACTGTTTCATTTTCTGAAATAATAAAATGATTTTTAAGTGGAAAGGTGATAGGTCAGTCCTCTGAGGTTTGCTTGAGGACTTTTAATTGCATGCTACTACAAGTGAGATCCAATGGCTGTGTGTCAGTAGTGAAATTCATTAAAAATAACTAAATTATCTTCTTTGGATGAGGTCTGGAATGTACCATTTTAATTGCTTTTGCTCTAGCAAAGGTGAAATTCTGACAAACTTTGGCTGCTCTGCCTACTTCAAAACAAAGTCTTTAGTAGCACTGCCCACATGTATATCCAGACACAAACATTACTGTGGACTCAATCACTGCACCACAGCAAGCAGAAATCTGGGCAGCTCAGGTGAAGAACAGCCTAGACCTCTGCAAATCCAGCACACCCTATCCACGTGGGTTCTTGCCACCTTTGAGTCATTCTTTACTGAAAACCCCTTTCCAAGCTCTTCTGGGCAATGCACTCTTTGCTCAGAGGCAGCAAAAAGCCACAGCAAATTCTGTGGATGGAGCAGAACCAGCATGCTGCCCACACAGAGGTCCCCTGACATGGGCTGGATGTGAAATGCTGTTTTAATGGACAGGGTCCAAGCTACTCCAGGTCATGCACTGCTCCTGCCCTCTGCAAACCACCAGCTGCCACCTGCCAACCCCACTCACCCCCACACCAAGAGCTGCTCCTCATAGCTGTCTTTGGCCAGGGCTTGCTCTGATGTGCAGAGCCAGTTGCAGTAACATGCTGAAGCCATGCAAACATTTCCCCAGCCCTAATGCAGTAAGCAGGGGAAATAATTACAGATTTCCAAGGTTCAACAGGGAATACTTCTGAGAAATGTGTCCTCCACTGGGAGTTTCATAACCATTTAATCTAATTTTTCTTGATGTTTTGATCTTCCTTTTAAACAAGGCATTTGTCATTAGCTTTCAAGGAGACAAGTTGCTAATACATTACACTCTTAAAAGGCCCACAGTTAGTGTCAATGTCTTCTGATGACTGTTCACTAACAGTACATGAAAGAATTGCCAGTGTCAGTTCCTCTCCACCTGGCTGCAGCAACAACAGCAACTCCTTGGGACCCCAATCCAGGGGAGCACAGGGTCCAAACTCTGTCTTCTCCCCTCCATCCTTCCTCTCCAGAGTGCTTCTTATGATGCTTTTACCACCTGGCTGGTGTTGGTGATTCTGGTTGCTTCTGATCATTTCTAAGTGGATATAAACCGAAGATTTACTAGGAAAAGGAAATGTAAGAATAAATCCTCTCACACACAAGTCTTGCTCTCCCATTCAGCTCCTAAGGGTGAATTTCACCTCTAAAAATGAAGTCTCTCTGACTCCATCTCAACTTAAGTCAGCTCTGTTTACTGATTAGCTCCAATGAGGAGCACAGAGCAGACAGAGCAAAGATCTGCCAGAAGAGCCCAGAAAGAGGAGAGGTGCCCAGGGTGGGGGGTTTTGGGAAAAGGGATTTGAGGTTAGAGAGTGGAAGGAGCAGCCCAAAGCCAGACACAGCCCCAGAGCCTAGCTCTGCACAGAGAGATAGTACCTCAAGTCTTTGCTTCCTCTGCTCTTTGATGAGTGTGAACAAAGCAGATGGAAACAAATATTTTAAGTTCTTGGATGACATAACTTGCATCTGAAATAATAATGAACCAATAAATTACAAGAAACTAAACCAGAAGAATATGTATGTGGAGCTTGGAGTGTTTCTAAATTAATAAATCATTCATGATGTATAAACTCTGTAGCTAAATGCATCATTTACTGAACTTTAACACATTTCACAACATATCCACCCCTAACTAGCTGTTGTTAACAGCAGGCATGCATCTCCACAGAAACACTGCTTGATTAGTGGATTAGAGTTCAGCAAGATTCATCCACTAGAGCATCAACAACAGAAGCAGCACATCTATGGCCATTTTCAGTATTAAGATCTGAGTAATACCCATTAGGCAGCTCTTAAGAGGGGACTAGACTGGACAGAACCAATTCCCTCAGCCCTGCACTCAACTGGTGAACCCAGATTCCAGGCAGGGCACAGCCATCCATGCATCCCAGCAGAGAGAGACCAGCAAGAGGCTTCAAGGCCAGGGAGCTGTAATTAGTGTCTGTGAAGCTGCAGAAGCAGCGTTCTGGTGACTGTCAGCTCCAAACCTCCCCACTCATTCCTCACCTCACAGCTCAGGCTCTCTTTGAGCACCCCAAGACTCCTCTGCAGGAGCTGGAGAAGATGAAGCCTGTTTGAACATCAGATTCTTACATTAGTGGTTAAGATGGATTGCAAAGTCTGATTTTAGGCTTTTCTACTGAAGATCTTGAACTGTGCTGACTCCAAAGAGGCTGGTCAGAAAGTTTTTGCTGGCTTGCAGCTGTGCCCACGGAGGGACTGCCCTTTGTTACGCATGATGCACAGGCAGTCTCTCCTCTGACATGGTGTCAACTTCTTGCTGGCTGCATGAGGGGTTTTTTTAACAAAATAGCACTGAATAATGCATAGCAGGTACATGGTTTTTGACAGAGAGTCATTCTACTAAAGTGTTTTTTAATTGGGAAGCATCACAAACATTCCCAAGCACCCAGCAGCTGCTGGAATGCCTAATGCTGGGGTAGGCAACAGCTCAGCAACCCCTGCAACCCCAGGAAAATCTGATTTTTCTGGTTTTGGTTTTGTTTTGTTTTGTTTTTTTTAACACATAGCTTTTTTCTGTACTTATTGTTGACTTCCCTGTGTGGAAACCTAAAAGTCTTCTGTCATCCCCCTCACAGCAACCTCCACACATGGACAATTGAGGCCACTCATGCAGGTTGTGCTCAGAGGTGCCACTTGGATACACAGCCCAGGAGGAGGAAGGCAGGTGTTTGGGAGGCAGAGATGCACCTCTAGGGCTCTGCAGAAGACCAGAGCCATTGGACAGCATTCCCTGATGGAAGCCTCTACTCTCTGGGGTCTGGTTTCCTAAGAGCACAAGTCCTGTTGGATCCCTAGCCCAGCTAGCTCACGGGGTTGCTGAATGGGAAGGCTCCCCTCTGCCCTGTGACAGCCACCATGGCACCAGTCTCAAGGAGCTCCTTGCCATGGTGCACCTTGCTTTAAACATTGCACCTGTCATATGGTAATTAATGGATGTGGGATTTCTTATGACAGGAATCCAATGGCCTGGAACAGACTTTGTGCCAGCCCTTTGCCCCAGGCAGAGTGCTCATTAAGTCATTTTGTGGATACCAGGCTCAACCATTGCACAATTAGCACTTTCTTTGCTTCGGTTTGTGAAAGGCAGGGCCTTATCTCTCTCATTGGGGCTGACAAACCTCAGCTCCAGAAAAGCTCTTTTTCCCCAAAAATGTTTTTTCTCAGGTGCTAACCCAGGGAGCAAGCTGGATCTGAGTAGCAGAAACTGCGGCAGAAGCAGAGGGGAGGCAAATCCCCCTCCAGTCAGGGAAAAAGACTCAAGAGCCCTAGTGCATCACACCTGGGGATACCACTGAGCCTCTCTGCTCCTAAAACATGAGGAAATCATGTGCAGAGACCCAAAGGCAACAGCTGGTGCAACATGCAGCTTCCCACAAGCCCAGGACGGAATCACAGCCTGTCCCACACACAGCCAGGCACACTACCCATCCCAGAGCTAGGATGGGAATTGCACAGAGACCTTCTACAAATCCCTGGGAATCAACTCACCAGCATTCCTGAACCTCCCCCACCCTTCCATCATGGCATGTCCTGCTGACCTTTATGATTGACAGAAATTTAAAGATAAAACCAGGCACAGAAGCAAGTCTGCCAGCAGAAGTAGTCGCCAAGTGGCTTCCTGCATGTTTAACCCCTGGCCACCACAGCAGAGGGGCTGCTGGAGACTTTGCTGGGACCCTCAGAACACTGAGGAGAGGACAGGGTGTGCTCAGCAGAGAAATATCTTACAGTAAACAGAATATTGTTTTATATGAAACCATTAAAAAGGTCCCTGAGGGCAGCCCTAAGTATATATTATATTTTACTCTGAATCTCTGTTTTGACTTGACTTTATAACAAAACCATGTTTTCTGTATTTAAGCAGATGCAGTAAAGGAAAGGTCGTGACTGGTGCTGACATGGAAATCTCATTTGGCTCATGGGTCCCCTTAGGGTCTTTATGCTGTGTGGTACTTTAAACATATTTCAAAGTACAACACTAAATGTCACTCTTTAATAGACAGAGGCATTCCAAATGTTTCTTGAATTTCCTTGGAAAGTGCTCTCTTGAAGCCAAGGGCTCAGCATAGTTTTGGTTTGTCCCCAGCACAATGGGGATGACTCCATCACAGCCAAGGAGCAGCACCAAGAGCCTCATCTGCCCCTGCCCTGGGGGTAACTAAACCTGGCAGCAACAGCTGAGAATCAGGAAGAGTTACAGAAAAAAAGAATCCAGATTCCCTTCTTTAACATATTTATCATATTTTAAATTCATTTCTATCTTTCCCTTTACTCATCCAATTGCTCACATTCAGCAGCTCTTTTGGGACCTCAAATAGTTATTTTTACTTTTTTCTTTTGGAAGTATTTGAAGTCTAACACAACCTGTACAAGTTGTACAGCCCCATCCTCAATTCTGAAGTCTCTTGAAAGAGCAGTCAGATCTTATTCTGCTGCCAGGCTCAAGAAGCAATGAAGGTGAGTAGCTGACCAGATGGCTTGGAGATTTATTTTCTTTTCAGATAATTAATTTAGTTAATTTCTTCAACAAAATAGGAATTCACTGAGGAGTCAGAGGGATTGACACTGGCCAGGAAGAACTGAAATCAGTGAATAAGTTCTGCCTTAAGTAGCTAAAACACTGAAAAAAATTAACTTCATTTTAACCCAAATTAGTCTTTGGAGATGGACATTTTCATTTACAGTTTGTCCTACAAGAGGGACAGACAGAAACACTGTAAATCCTCAGAGACCAAAGAGCTCCTGGTCAGCCAATTGCAGCATTCCAGGCTGATCCCAAACCAAGGGACAGCATAGCCAGGACTAGCACTTCCAGTTTTTCAGTTCAGCCAAGGAAAATCGAAATCAGCCTGGCGGCTTCAGCTCTGAGTTGTGGTGAGAGCCATTGGCTACAGCACTCCCACTAACAGCCTGGACAGGGATCAGCAGGCTCCTCTCTATGCCTCTCCTCATGATGAGGATTTACAGTCGCTTTATGCTGTATGTAACCATATGCAAGCTTATTTTTCTCTTAGCTGCTATAAAAATTAAAGATTTAGGTATATACTGCAAAAGGTACTACCAATTTTATGGACTAGCATTTCTCTCCTATGGTCAGGGTATAAATCCAGCTTTTCAGCATGTCTCAAAATGATTCCGTATCAACAGAGCAGTTGCAGGTCAGCTAAGTAAACCCAGGATAAGCCTTCTGTAACTTTGTGCTGTGGTTGTCATTATCATCAACATCTCACACACTTCAGGACCACTCTTGTCTGTCCTCACAAAACAGGTCTTCTCCATAGCTGTTGGAAAGGTCTCTTTAATAATATTTTCTTTCTTCTGAATACTTACAAGTGTTTTTTAGTTAATTGGTGGCAGCCAGTGTGGAAACTTTCTGCTGGAGCTATGTGCTGGCTGCTAAGGACAGAAGTGATATTCACTTGAAGCTTTAAAAGCACTTCTGGAACTGCTTCTTAATTCTTGCTTCTCAAGAGCAAGGCAGCAGTTGTCTGTGCACACGTGACATGGGTTATTGCTGTGAGGATGCTGCCAGAATTACCCAAGTCAGGACAAGAAAACTAAAGGACTCAGTATGGAAAGGAGAAAAACTATAATGTTCATGTCCAAAGAAGGGCAGTAGTTACCTGTTACCTCTGCTAATCCAAACTCCCACGCTGCCATCTCTAAGTGTGGTGTGAGCAGTCTCACAGGAATGGAGCTGCTTCTTCATTTGTAAAACTTCAAGTCACATTCCCTGTGTGGGCCAACGGACACCAAATCAGAAGCATTCCCTCAGGGCATGACCATCAGTTCTCAAAATGCTGAGCAAGATTAGGGCAAATATGCCAAGGTGGAGGATTCATACTGAGATGGTTTTGCAGTTTTCAGAAGACAAGGTGCAAAAAAAGTTCACATGACATTCCAGGAGAGGTGAGGCAGGCACAGACCTTCAAACCTTACCAGTAGCATCACTGCACAACTCCCTGCACACACATCAATGTCCTGCCTGTCCTCACAAATCTCATTTATTGTCACCATTGTGAAAAAGCAAAATATTTCTGTAGCGTAAATGGAAGCAAATATTTGAAGTCACATGGCACTTTCTTTGCATTAATTAGCAATTTACTGAACAAATATTGCTGTGTAAACCAACAATCAGTATCTTGTAATTAAAAGCCCGTTCTTGTTTATCTGTAGTCTTCCCATGAAGACAAAATCCTCCAAAAACCAGTCTACAGATGTTTCCAAAATGGAAACAAACTGTCATTGTAAAGAAACTCATTGAAATGAGTAAAAATATTGTTCTATATGAGGCAGCAGAATAACCCAGCTAAGCTCATGTTCCTCTTTATAACCCTTTGTCAGCCCAAGGGTGCAGACAGTGGAGAGGCTACCACACTCCCAGGGCAGGGTACAAGGCTGCAGAGAGATCATGCACTGTGGTGACTTCATTGTTCCCCTGTTCTGAGCAGGGTCAGCCTGACCTGGAAGAGACAAGCCCCTGGACCTCTCCACTTGACTCTTGTTCCCCCTCAAGGTACACACACAGCCCAGTGTTGACAAGCTCTGTTCATGCAGGACAATCCCCTGAACATCTGCAAATACTTCCATGTCCTACTGAGTGTACAACCAGCTGCCTTTGCAGCATCCAAAGAGTTAACTTTAGGAGACACTTCTACATTTCCACAATGAATTCTCCCAGTGGAAAAATTCCTGATCCTCATTAATATTTAAAAATGAAAGCACTGGGTATTCTCAGTAGAATACAAGACACAAGGACAAATTAATCCCTGGGGTAGCCATTGAACTCCACTGAGTTACACCAAAGATATGATTCTCCAGTTCCTTCTGCTGATTAAAAGTGAGGGCAAAGACCAGGCTGATGACCCATCCCTGGCTTTTTCCTCTTGGAACTCCCCAGCTAATCCCATGGAGCAGTTTGCTCACTGCAGTTTTCTCAGGGGTTTGGAGCAGGCATGTGAAACCCACGCTGAGGGCTGCTGACAGCATGCATGTGAATGAGAAATCCAGTGTGGTTCAGTGTTAATAACAAATACCTCCTAAATATTTATAAATGGAACCCCATCTTTTTTTATATACTAATACTTCAACATGTCACAGGGTTCTCATGCATTCCCATGCCTGTGCAATAGCCCCTGGGGAGAGGTCTCTGCCTTTCCTAAGGTACAAACCACCCTCAGTTCACAGAAACACATTGGAGCCTTCACTGTATGAGCAACCACCACCTGAGAGGGGCAGATGCTCCAGGGGTCTGTCTCACCTATAGGGAAAATCAGGGGATTGTTCTCTCCAGCTCTTATGCACAGGATAGTGCTTGCTCCAGCTCTTATACACCAAGAAATGTGCTGGGGTTCCAGAAAAAAAAAATGGAGCTAAGGTTAAAAATGTTCTGCTTTGTTAGAAATGCATTTAAAAGGCACAGTGTCTTGAATTGAGTGGTTTGGATTCAGGAGCCACTTTGTTCCTGTTAAAGGCAAATACTTCAACAGTTCTGTCTGTGTTTGTGCTATTATAAAACACCTTCTTTGAAACAGTTTCCTGTTATTTCCAAACACAGGATCTCCATCCCTGCACTCAGTTATCAGTAACACTGTTTCCTCGTAAGTTTTGTCCTAGGGTACCGGGTTCTGCTGGGTAACGTTTTGCAATGCCAAACCATAAGTTCCCACATTGTGCCGAAGTTCTACATCAACAAAAATTAAAATGTGAGTCCCTTTTGTGTTTGACCCATTGCCTATTGCCAAAGCCCACAAAGATCTTTAGTCTCTAGATTTCCTGTGGTCAAACAAAATAAGGTCTGGATGGCATTAAATATCACTTCTGCATTACACAGATTTTTCTTTCATATAGTGCCATAAGTGACTAAGTCACCTGATACTAGGGACCTAAAGCACAACACAGCTTCTACTGAAGGGACCTTCAGGGATAAGAGCCTGGTGCTCTGTTAAAGATTAAAACCCAGCCTTCTGCTTTTATGCTTGAGAGTCCTTTGTGGCTCCCTGGTGACATCATGTTCATCTCACTGTATTTGAAAAATGCATTTAGACGTCAAAACTAAAGTACCCAAACAATGGCTCCTTAGCACACTAACTGTTAACACATTGCTTAGCCAAACACCTTCCCCAGGACACAGGGGATCAACTCTATCCATAAAATATATACCACAAGTAACACAGAGTCCCAGAGGAAATAAACACTCTGCTCTACTCTGACCTGGTTTTTCCTCCCAAAACACACTTGAAGCCATGTTTCACTGCAGGAGAGGACATCAATTTCCAATACCTTCCTGCAGCACTACATCTTCTCCCAGCTGAGGAAATGTTCCAGGCTGAAGCTGCAGAGCTGTGGTTCCTGGTATGGGATGCATTCATGGGGATACTTGGGCTAAGCCCACCACTAAGCCCTGCTCCAGCAAGAGCAGTGGTCCCACAGCTTTTTACTCAGAGCAGGAAAACAAAGGTTTCTGACAGCTAACCCCAGCAGCTACCCAACCCAAAAGAGTTTCCAGACCAACTAGAGGGCACAGGTGTGTACCTGCTGCCAGGTGCCCTCAGTGCTGGTGTGTTCTCCTTCCAGCCCTAGCAGGGGACAACACCTTGGGCCAGGTCAAACAGATCTGCCTCTACATCAGCCCTGCTGTCAACAGAAGGCAAGACTACAGATCCTCAAAGCCCCTTCCAACCCAACCTAACCTATGGTATCTTTTCCCACCACACAAGTTGTTCTGATGTTAGCAAAAGCTTTACCCTGGTTCAGGTTTAGAGTTCTGACCTCTCAGCCCAGACATCAGAACTACAGCCCCTTTCTGAGCTGCTATGGTTATTGCTAAGGAAATCTTTGGTATTGGCCCTAAACTACCCAACACCACAGCATCTCCAGCAGTGACACAGAAGTGCTGCTCAGTCTTCTTCCATCAGCAGCTCAGAAGCATTCATGTATCAGTGGGTAGGTCCCTGGTGGGTGCACTGGATGTATGGCTGCTTCCTGGGGCACACTGGGTATGTTTCATCCCAATTGAAACAAAACTGTTCAGATCAATGAACTCAGTAATTCACTTTAGACAGACCTAATCAGAGCAAGGTAAAAAGAGAGGCAACTTTGCAAAATGTAAATGAACCTGAAGCCAGAAATACAAGTAATGAGAATTCAATGGCAGCCTGTGTAAGAGTAGCAGAAGCATTAGCTTTCCTCAATTCCAGCTGCCTGGAATAGGGGAATAGTGGGAGGTGAGAGAGGAATGGGCAACTTCTTCCAGCCCTGTGAAGCTAGGATGCTCAGCTCTGCCCACTGCCCCTCTCCCCACTCTGCACACCAGGGTGGCAACCTGCTGAGATTTGTCTTCTCCCTACACAGGTCCCAGTGCCTCTAAAAGTCCAGAATGAACCTGAGCAAGACCATCCTCAACCCCAGCTGGAAAAGAGAAGTTGCCTACAGCAGGCAGTTCCTGAACAGCCAGCATCTGCAAGAAGGGCAGAGAAACTTACTTGCCAAGCAGATTATGGTTGATCAGCCTTGGCCCCAAGTGGTGCCAACAGATTTTTCTGCCAGAGCAGAGCCTTTCCCTGGAGCAGAGCTGACCCAGAGCAAGTCTCTGCAGACAGGCAGCTGAGTTCAACAGGTCAGTACAAGGCTGACATTAGGGAAAATCCTCATACCATGCAAACATCATCAGTTCCTGCTGGGGAGAGGCAGCCCTTGGCCAGCACCCCAGGGCTGTCACGGGGCTGCAGAGAGCAGCAGTGGGAAAGAACAACCTCCCACCCCCTTTTTCTCAGGGAAGCCCAGTTTTCCTTGGGCAATGCAGAAACAAAGCTGGGTATGAAGTGCTTGTGTCATGAGGCTGGCACCACTGAGGCAACATTGGCTCTTTCTCAGAGAAGAGCAGTTAGGTCTTTATAATGGACTGCAACTTTCTAGAATAATTTAATTTTTGTCCTACTGTTACGATGCCAGAATTTCAATCAGACAAAACTGTATAATGGATTTCCTTTGCTGGGCATGTTACATAAATTGCATATTCAAGTACTATAAAATATTTGTAACAGACAGGTACTTTTCTAAATTGGGTCTGACAGTAAGCGATAGTGACTGGAATATTTATGTGATGGCACCTATGTAATGAGGCAAAATGCAGGGTGTGGGACTAGGAACATGCCAGCAGGAATCCCACGCACAGGCTTCCAGCTTTTCTCCCCCACTGCACAGAGATCCCTGACCAGCTGAGGCTGTGATCTTTGTCTTCAGGGAGCTTTGGCAAAGCCCATCATGCAGAGAGAGCCCTAGAGCAGAAATCTGGACTGATTCTACCTTCCCTGCTCCCTCCTCCTTGTTAAACCTCATCAAAGCATAGTTATTTGAAATCTTGGAGCTTCTGCACCTGGAAGCATTGGTCATTGCCTCTTTGGGCAAAGCACAAAGCTGGCCTTGACTGATGAAGTGGGACAGGGGCTGAGCCAGCAAGTTCTGCTCAGGGGCTTCTCTTAGGTGCTTTCTTTTTGCCTTTAGATGCCCTCACAGCAGGGATACCAAGAAACAGCCCTTCATAGCTCTGGGCATCTTCAGCCCAGAGGATGGAACTTGGAAATATGTTTACCAAGCACCCCAGCCCCACCAGGCAATTTTGATGATATGGTCACAACAGTGACTGGTTTGACTTGCTGCTCCCACTCATCACCATCCCAGAGGCCAGGCTGTACCTGTACAATGCAACCTCCACATAAAGATCAGTGTTTTGCCTTCCTGAGAAGCTGGACCTCTGTCCCAAGCCCTTCAGTACCAAGGAGGCAGACTCTGCCATGGCCAGCATCTCCCTAGTTTAGGGTGGTTTGGAAGGATGTTCCTTGTCCAGTGCAGCTTCCCCCAGATCTTGCCCAAGGATTTGCTCCATTGCCAGAACCTCCCTGAAACTAAACCCTCATTTCAGTAACATTTTCTTGACAATCACAGTTGGCAAGTCTGTATTTATCCTTTTTACAATTAAAATATTGTATTGATACAAATAGGCTCTGGCAGCTGCTTCAAGGGGTTTTTAATTGAATGATTATTGTATTAAATAACTGTTTTTAATGGAGCATGAACTTGCTTAAATTATGACTGTGGAGCTATTGAGGGTTCAGAGAATTTCTCAGGTATTTCCAGCATTTCACCAATATCTTTCTCTTGCTAGCAGAAGGCTTTTCTGGCTGGCCACTGAAGGTGGTAGGTAGATGCTCCCAGCAGAAGGGAGCCCAGCCCTGGGCTAAGCTCTGGAGCTGTGGCTGGTGGTTCTTCAGGATGCACTGGAGCCAGGGCCTCTGACCCTGCTACAGAAGGTCTGAAGCCAAATCACTTGCTTTGCTCTGTGTCACATCCTCTCTCCATCACAGCAGACACAGGACTACAGCACACTCTCCTTGGCATAACACCAGTTTCCAGAAGACAAATCCTTTCCCTTGGAGAGGTTTGGCAATGAAACCTGCTCACAGGAGCAAAGTGGTAAGGATGCAGAGCTCCTTTTCCTGGGAGGGCTGTAACCTCTCCCGCAGCAGGATGGTCATGGCTGCTCACAGGCATGGGGAGGCAGCCCAGCATGGCATTGGTACAAATGCACAAGCACTGGGTGGGCAGCAGGGTGAAGGGAAAGGTGGAATTCCTTAACCCTTCTTTCAGGGCAGGCACTCTGAAAGGGCAACTGAACCACCCAGCCTTAACACACCCTGACCCACAGCCTTGTAGGGTTTCATCTTCTGCCAGGACATTTCTGAGTCATCCCAACCTGTCACCAAGAACCTCTTTGGTACAGACACCTCTGCCTCTCTCCCTTCAACAATAGCTCATGTCAATTTGTATTATGCATGAACAGCAGAAGCAAACATGAAGATGAACCCTCTGGAAAAGGCTTGCACAGTTCTTCAGCATGAGCAGGATTAATCACAGATAATAATTACCATACCAAGAGATAATACTTACAGCAGATCAACCTTGCCTCCCAGCTCCCAGGCAAATGGGACCTATCAAAACCAGGGGAAACAGCAGTTGCAGAGCATCCTAGCGTGAACCCCCTACACCATTTATTAAATCACTCAAAACAAATCCAGATTTCATGATTTATCAGATGAGAAAACAGCACCAAGCCAGCAAACCCCCAGCCCTACATGATGCCCAGCATCCCTTTAACCTTCTGCTGCTACTTACAACAGCACCTTTGCAACTGTATGAGAGTACCAGGGTTCCTGAGGAAGGACCCATTTTGTCTGCAGAGCACTGAAACCCTACAAAATAAAGCCAAATACTCCTTGGGAGCCAATAATGGGGCCTGCAGGGTGTGTTCAACCAGCAGTGCAGTATTTCACACCATATTTCTGCTGAGCCATGAAATTCCCAGCAGTGCCTCTCACTGCAGCACAAGAGGACCCCCATGCACAGGCACCCCTGCACCCACCAGGTACCTGGGTGCTGTCAGAAGAGCCCTGGGGGAGAGGAGAACCTACTATACAAAGGGAAAAGGCTCCACCACCGAGTTCACCACAGAGGTGGCCACCACAAGCCTCCTCCTTTGCATGCTGAGGAAGGCACAGTTACTTTCCCAGGTTATGCAGCCATGTGACAGCAATGTGCACTACTGGTTTATTGCCTCCATTAAGGCTCCAATAACTTAACAACAGATCAATAAACCATTATCACCCTCCAGCCTTGAAAATCCAGTCACCCCCAAATCCACCCAAGCTCCAATAAGTTCATGGTTTCTCATCACTAAAGAGCCAAAGTCATTTGTTAACAGAGTCTGTGCTGTCAAATTGCCTCTCTCCACAGGAGGGGTGGAAGAGGCTCCCCCCCCAACATCAGCATCTCCTACTTCTCCCAAAAGACGGTAATCTCCCAAGACAATAGGGTGAGGAGGCAGATAAATGTATTCCCACACACCTCTCCAGAGAAGTGTCAAGGACCACATGTGTGAGGGCTTCCTTCTGAAAAGCCCAGTGCCCACAGGGTGCTGCTTCTATAGCACGTGGGTAACCAGGGCTCCTCCACGCCTGCCATGAGGCAGGTCTCCTTACCACATCATACCCCAGCTTTGCATGCAAGGCTGACAACCTCTCCTGATTGCCATTAGATAAAAATCAATACTGCTACTTTAGCTTTTAAACACCTGTGTGACTCTCACTTTCAGAGAGAATTTTCAATGTGAAGTGCTAACAATTTACTTTGCTAAAAAAAAATTAATTCAGCAATTTTCCATAAATTATATGCAGCTCAATAATAAAAATACCATTTCTACATTTGGATGCTTTCCATTACTGCTCCTGTTCATCTTCAGAATAAAATAGCTTTTTTAGAAACAGTGCTAGCTAAAAGTATTCTGTGAAAAGTAATATTGAATTGATACATTAGAGGAGAAAGTTGGGCTCCTTTTGTGAGAACCCTACATTTCATAATAGTCTTAACAAAGAAAGTTGTCTCTGAATGCAGTAATCTAGTTCTGAAAAAGTGACAAACAAATAATTCCAACTAAACTAGAGAAAGAAAAGGAGTGACTTTTAATTATATAATCTTTTTTGATGAATTTATTTCTGACAGTTTTATAGGCTGACAAGAGAAAGTGTTTTATATGCAAAAAACATTATTCACTCTCAGCTGTTAAAGCATAAAAATTGTCAAATGATTTTAATACAGTTTTAAGTTTAATGTTTATTGTCAGAAAAAAGTCCACAGCAATTACTAAGTCACATGGCCCTTAATTCTTTGTGTTTCTGACAGCAAAAACAATAAAATATGGGTTTGCCCAAACCTCTTACTGTACAGATTTATGAGGTTTAATAGACAGCTGTTTTTCTTGTTTTGCCTTTAAGGAACTGAATTTCCAGCCATTTTTCAGCATGAGGGAATCACCCCTCAACCTGAGCAGGTAATTACATGCAGTTCTGCATCCAGCCCTGAGCACATAGTTGGGGCTCCTGAACAATTAGACATGTCCCCTCCAAAGACATTGAGATCAGAGCAGTCAGTTGATCACTCCCTAGCAAGCAGCCCCACTTTTTTCTGTGTTCTTCATCAGAATAAGCATTTAAGTCAGTTTTCCTCCATCCCAAATCCTTTGGAAGGTCAAATAGTTTTCAAGGAGACAGACAACAACACCATAATCTGTAGCTTCTCTCTTTTGCCAGTGGTGAGCTCCTCCTGCAGTTAATGGGCTTTGGAAGATGATCTCCACAGCTTACTGCCAATTCAAACAACAGGCAAATGAACTTACAAACTCATGTCAGATTCCAGAAGCAGCTCCATTTTTTCTCATCCAGAGTACTGTCAGACCCATGGATGTGTCACACCATCTGTGGTGACAGCCAGAGGTGCTGGAGACTTTGCAGCTGAGGCACCACCAGATGCTTTCACCTGCCCTGCTGGTCCCAGGAGACTTGCTTTATTGTGCCGATAGGAAAGCTTGTGCCCAAAAGGGCATATCATGGCCTGTGAAGGTTGTGAAATGGTACATAACTAATGATTTTTAATATCAGAATAATGAAACCAAGCTGAGAAATATTAATCTTTTAAAAAATGTAAAGAACTACAGCTCCGTTTCCATGGCAAACCACATCCTGCACATTATCTATCAACTAGGGATTATGGTGGCATGGTAAATAGAAGGGGTAAATACAGGAGAAAGGCTCTGCTTTTCTGTCTTCAGAAATGCTCCATGCTGACAGTATGAAAGCAAAACAGTGTTTTGCAGAGCAGACAGCAAGCCTCAGCAAAACAGCAAGGTCTCTGTCCACCCAGCCCTGCCTCCTGGCTGGTCCAACCATACTTCCAGCCCCAAGGCCACACGAATCCCCAGGATCCAGCATCTCTCTCCAGCAGGGACTGGTTTATGTCAGCAACACAGGTGCTTATTTTACATTAGTTTTTCATGCCTTCATACCCTCACTGGCCAAGCAAAAAGCAAAAATCCCACCCAAAACCCCTCCAGACTTCCAGGAGTTTGCAAACCCTTGCTATAAATAGGCCCCTAATAGGAGGCTATAATAGGATACAATTTATTTCCAGATCTGATGGGCTGACCTTCATCATCACTCGAGGCTCTGCTTGTCATGAATTATGGGCAATTCACTCACTAGTGGAAATAAATTGTATTACCAGTGCTCAGTGTTGTGTCCTCTGCACAAGGCACACAGATGGGCAGCAGCTCCTCACCAGCACTACTGGGGACCTGCTCCCAACCACATCAGTGTAAAACCTCCGTCAAGGAGCTGCTTGGCTGGGACTAATAAAAACAGTCACATTTGTAAGTCATTTCTGGAAGACCTACATGGAGGTTCCTGAGGTACAGATGCCAAGGCAGTTGTCCATCTCACCAGCCAAAGACCAGTCTAGGGCATTGCCACCCTGCAGCATCACACTGCTGCTCACCTCATCCAGCTTTTGTATGGATCCCTAATTCCACTTTCAGAGGGAACTATAGGACACAACAGCGACTATGTGGAGCAACCTGGGCCCTTCTCCTCACGCTCTCATTCTCACATGCATCAAAGAAGCCCAGCTGCCACCAGAGCAGGCCACCTAAGCACTGCAGCCCCTGGCTCCTGCCTCACTCCACCCCACCTTCAGGACTCTACACACAGGTCATGAGATCAGTAATCATGAGAAAAGAGGGCATAGTGTTAAGTGCAATTAAAAACAATATAAACAAACCCACTTAGTACCAAACAGAACCACAAAAGTGCTGAAAGCAGAGGCTGGTGTAGGAAACTGCTGGCCCTGGGTAGTAGAACCCATGTGCCAGCCTGTCCCTCCTAACTACCCCTTCACACTTCAGCATCTGCTTGTGTTGTCATACTCTGGCTGGTGGAAGACAAACAGATGTAGAGAGGACTGCCAAGAGCCTGGATGCTGTCACACCTTCTGTCCCAGGCCCTGCAGAACTCCCTGACCCCACTGCAGCTCCAGTAGCTAACATAGGTTTGACACCTTGCACAAGCATGGTGGTAGCACAGCAAGTCTAACAGATGCATTCCAGCTTGCAGTTAAGCTTGATGCTACAGGCACCCAACAGTCTGCCCCTGTGCTTCCAGCAGCTCCTTCAGCAGTGCCAAGAGGCTCCTGGTAGTTCTGCTAGAAATGGTTGGAACCAGTGTGGGGTCAGAGTGTCCAAAGGGCTGTGTGGGCAGCACAGTGTTGTGATGCTGTGTTGCTCCCCAGGTGTGAGCAGCACAGAAAGGGCAAAGACAGACCACTGAGGCGTGAAGGTAAGAACCAGAAATAGAGGTGCTCCAAACAGCACTGCTCTGTGGAGCCAGACCAGGGAACACTGAAGTTTGAGAGGCACAATAACAAGCAGTAGAATAACATTTAAGAGCTAGCACAACAATTTCTTACAAAATAAACCTTTTTTCTTACTTTTCCTCTTTTAACAGCAACTGCAGAACTGTGACACAAAACAGGTTAGTGCAGAAAACAGTTCATGCTGCACTGCCCTGGGATAGAGAGAGCCATCAGGAACCATGCCCCAGGTTCCACAGCAAGAAGTTGCCCCAGAGGTGAGAACTGCCTTCACAGAGCACAGAGCCAGACCCTTCTGTGGGCTGTCAGCCAGGCTAGGAGTTATTGCCAAGTTCTGTATTTATAATGTGCTTGCCCATGCATATACAATAAAGGATTTCTCAAGCTATGTGGTGATGAGCTCCTGTGTAGCTCAGATTAGAGATGAGCTCGTGGTTAGCATTACACAAGGAACACATCAAGCAGGAATTCATTATTTCATAGAAGAAAATGTGTACCTGGAATTCTCCTTAAATATGTAAAAGCAGCTCAGGCTTGCTAAATACCAGCAGTCCCCCTCTTCTCTGTGAATATTCCTGATCCCTCCTTCTCCCAGCTTGCAGGAGCAAAAGTGGTCAGCCTGCACCACAGAAACTCGTTAAAGGCAACAGCCTGTATCACAGTTTATCAACAATTCATCAAGGCCCAGTCCAACAAGTGGCCAAAGACAAGATAAATTGTAACCCACAACATCAAAGAATAAGCCATCCATTAGCAGAACTGCCCCCCTCCCCCCAGCCCTGCAGCAGAGCCCTCTCCCCAGGGCAGCTCAAGCCTCTTCCATATGCATGCTGGAGCTGTCCCAGGCCAGAAGAACACGGGGAGAGCATCCCCATCTCTTGCAAGTTCCCTGTATTAAGAATATTTTGAGCTTTGAAAGCTTCAACTCCCATAGCTTGGCTTTCCAGTGCCAATTTGTTATTGAGCTAGCAGCTTTATAATTAGCTGAGAGAAATTTGCTGTTCTGGTTCCTCTCAGATTCACACATGTGAGCTCTGGAAGTGTCCATTCCCTCATCAACTAATGAGCTTAGCTGCTCCCTCAAAACCCTTTTTCCAGGTCTGAAGGTACTGCTGGGAGTGAAGACCCTAAGTAATATCTCAGCACTCCCCAACTTGTTCATGGATATGACAAATTATAGAAGGATATTCTGCTTTGCCTGATGTAGACACAGAAAATATCTGCAGGTCAGTGCTTTGACAGTTCCTCCCCAAGTCAGGAAGAATGTCAGTGCTTCTCTGCTCCTCAAGTCAAACCAGCCAGCACTCAGATGACTGATGTGCTCCAGCTATCAAAATCTAGGGAACAGATCAAGAATTAGCAAACAAATTAGTCTAAAGTGAAAGGATTTGTTAAAAGTCAAGCAGCACAAGAAAACAAGTTTTGTTCTAGTGCTAGTCTCCACACACTGCAAGGAGGAGCAGAAGGAGTTCACAGACTGAGCACTTTCACTACAAAAGGACACAAGAAAGAGCTTTTTTCTCCCCAAACACAGGTGTTTTCTATTCTCTTGAAATTTGCTCTAAACAGATCTCAAAAACACTAACCACATCCACCTGTTACAGTAACTTCTTTCTACAATCCAGTTCTAGCATAGCTAAAAGCCAAAATCTAGACTAGACTCTAGACCAAGCTTTGTTAGTTCTTCAGGAGATTAGCTAAGCCTTTCCCACACAGCACAGAGAGCAGCAATCAAAAGGGTCACATACTGAACAAGATACGACTACCATAACCCCCCAGAAACAAGATAAAAGCACAATCCCAGGACATAGCTCTGGTTTTCATATGACATACCATAGCAGAGGAGCATCCAACACAGCCTGGTCCCAGCTATATCTAGGAAGAATCTAGAACCCCTAAGCTCCACCTTAATAGGCAACTTCATCCCCTAGACACAGCATTTGTGATCATCTCACAGCCTTGGGTGAGTCACTGGCTAGGGGCTCTTTGCTTTGGGGTCCTGCTAGCTCCTGCTCAGGGGTTCTAGTACTGGAAGAAGGTAAACTGGAGCTCATCTTTTAAAATAGTTTATGTTTCTCTTGTGAGACTATTTTCTTAACTATGGAATGTTCTGGTTGTGAAGGTACCATTACAAAGCAGGTGTAGGATGTTTTTTGGTGAATAGAGCTTTAAATTGTAAACAATATCCAATGCTTGAAACTCTTATTCTCCAGTAGCTATACAGTATAGGTGTCACCTTGCCCTGTGTCAGTATAGTCTAGAAGACCTTAACTCTCATTCTAGCTATGGTCTTGAGGAACCTGCAGGGTGCAGATAACTGGAGTTTTTGGGGTGCCTGGTATACCACACCAAGAAAGTCATGTTTTCCTGAGCCTGCAGCTCCTCTCTGGCTCCTAAGCAGTTAAACCATGCTCTGAGAGAGATACAGGGAGCCCTTTACAGAGTTTGTTCTAGTTCCCCATAAAGGAGAACGAGATGTCTGCCTTTCTTTCCTGGTTGGTTAAAATAATCTCTTCCTATGGCTCATGGTTTGCCTGTGGGTAACTTGCTTTATGATACTAGGCAGAAGACTATTCAGGTAGGCAGACCTGTGTGAGCCCATGTGTCTAAGCAAGAGGCTCTGAGGCACCCCAGGTGCTCACCCTGCAGTCAAGGGGGGCGGGACACAAAGGAGCAGCCAGCATTGTTTTCTGTGTGGAATGTTTCATGCTTTCCCTGTGAGTGGCCAGGTTGTGCTGTGTGACTGTTACCCCCTTCCCCCTCCAGACAGGTAAGTGCCTGAAGTCCCTGTTGCAAAGATCTCCCCTTGTTTGAAATAAGTTAATGTTTACATAGAACAAAAAGCCCAGTTTATTTTTAATAATAGATGATTATTGTTCATAGGACAGAAATGTGTCTGTCTTCTTAATTACTTTTGTAGAAAGCTTGTTACCCAATATGTGCTTTTCACCTGCTAAGCTACTCTAAGGCTATTTTCCTGTTTTCATGGCTGCAGATGCCTAGCAAATCCTAATTAAAACCTTTAAGTCTTATTCCATTTACAAGGAATGTAGCATTTTTCTTTTGGCTTTTTTTAAATACAGGATCTCAATGCCCATTACAAAAATTCCAATGTATCTTTGAAGTTAGCAGCTAATTATATTTCTCCAAGTTATATATCTGGAGTTCTAGATGGGGGAAAGGCAATTACTTTTTCTTCTCATTTAGCATAACAATCTCTGAAGCTTTATTGGAGTTCCAGAGAGTCATGCTATAGATCAGAGCCCTGGCTGGAAAGAGGAGGAATTTGGGGGGGAAGGCAGGATGCTTACTCAGCAATTCTGGGCTCTGTCCCTTGTTAGTATGCTGTCCCCACCAGGACACTCTCTAATTGTTTGTTGAATGACCGTGGTGCTTTTTGCCTCAATAACTTTGCTTGCTAGGTCATTCAGCACATTCATTATGGGGCACCTGCTAGTGCTGCTGTAGCGAAGAGTCTGTCAGCATTTTACAGGAGTTTATAACTTGGCTGTAAATGTTTGTGTGGAGCTGAAAATTGTTGCATGATTCCTACTAGGCAGAAACTGGCTGGTGCAGCCCATTTGTTACCATGTCACTTTGTGCAGGTGCTGTTGGCAGTGCTGCGGAGAGCAAAGCTCCTCTCTGGGGTGGGGAGAACTGTCCTCGTGGGCCCACCCTGGGACACCTCTATTTGTTGTCCACTGGGCTACAGGGATGCCACTTTGGGGCTTGCTCTTTGGCCTGCACAAAGTCCCCCTGGCTGTCACACAGAATCATTATGGTTGGAAGAGACCTCCAAGATCATCAAGTCCAACCATCAACCTATCACCACCACACTATTAGACCATGTCCCTAAGCACCACCTCTAGATGTTTTTCTGCAGCTCTTGGGCTGCTGCTGTGTCTGTGGGAGGTTTGGCAGGTGCTGGTGGCAGGAGTGTTCTGTCCTAGCTTTGCAGAAACAGGAAGGATTAGTTCTGTAAAACCTCATGCAGGAGGAGCTGAGCATGCTGCTTTGTGTTCAGTGATGGGTAAATGTCATCTTCTGACACCCTATGTCAGACATCTGTTGTATCTGATGACTGAGCCCTGCTCTAGAAAATGAGAATGGGTTAGCCCCTTCCTCACTAGCTCCCCTGGCCCTAGGTGCACCCACTCCACATGGCCCCATGGGTGACGGAGAGGGTTATTGTTGAGGGGTCTGAGCTGTTAGCATGTGCAGGGCCATGGCATGGAGATGCTTCACTGCTGAGGAACCTGTAAGAAATTAAATTCTCCACTTGGCTGGTCTGGGTGACTTGGCTTTGCTCTGCCAACTTGTTCCTTCATTATTTTTTTGGCTGATAACTGACTGCAAGCTTGTCTTGTCTGTTTAATACCAGCACAGTGGCTCCAGGAGAGGCATAGGCTTGTTGGTCCTGATGGGAGCACACTGTATTATTCTCCCCACTTCATTTACCTTGTGGATAGGAGGGGAAAAGCCTCAAGATGCTGCTGAGCCTGGCAGACATGATGTGGGTTCTCTCTGCAGGCTGGGCACAGCCTCCCCAGCACAGCCCTGCCCAGAGAGGATGCTGGAGCATGCAGAGACTTGCAGAGGCTTTGTGTCTGGGAAGACCTGAACTTGTATGGGGACATGAAAGCTGAGGACAGTAATTATTAAGATTGATCTTCCACTGACACCTCTTGGAGATCTCCAGGCAGCCACACATGCAGGTTTGTGATGGACTAGGTTGTTCTTGTTCTCTGGAGCTCCTGGTACAGCAGCACCTGTGGCTGTGGGTCACTGGTGGGAGGTGGGTGCAGGGTCTTGACCATGCTGTGTTCCCCACCATGTGGTGGAGTTTGGGCCTGGGATGGTCTCTCAATCCCCCAACGGACTTTGCAGGAGGATGCCCAAGTGATGGTTTGGTTTCCCAGCTGCTCTTCAGCATTGCTTTTGGTGCCACAGGCATTGCTTTGCCCTTGGGGCAACCTTGAGTAAATGGCCAGCTTGGCTGAGCTGGAATCCCTGGCAGAAGCAGTTCTGTGGTGTTGGGTCCCCAGCTGGCACCTGAAACCTCTCCATGCTCAGATTCATTCTTCTGCTGCATGACTGTGTCATAGGTCTGCCTCACTCTTGTAGCACCAAGCATAAGCTGCAGCACCCTCCTGTCCTGTGCTCATGGGGACATGTGAGCAGGAGGTACCTAGTTTAGAGGCCTTGCATACACTGGTGGCATGGGAGTAGCACTCCTCTGGCAGCAGCATTAATGTTCTGTGCAGCTGCTGGTCCCCATCCCATGTTGGGTAACTGCTGCTTTGTAACTCAGGAGCCAGAAGACCCTGGTGAGTGCTGGACTTGAGGCTTTACCTTGTCTGGACAGAAGAGATATGATTTATGAAGTACCATCTCCCCATATCTGTACTTCTCTGTGCAGACTAATGCATTTTGAAAACTGAAAGTCCAGAAGGTGATTTACTGTGGGGTCAAAGCCACAGACCTGGCAGTTCTGGTGCCAGATGTTTATGCAGTGGAGAGTAAAGGGAGGGTCAGTTTGGTCCCAAGGGCTAGGTCTTTGCCTGAAGGCAGGTTGCCTGGGGTCTGCTCCAGAGCCACTGCACTTGGGTCTTCAGAGCAAGGTTTAGCAAATATAGGTTTTTCTTTAGTTAAGAGCAAGCAGGGAATTTAAAGACTGGGTTTTCTCCATCCTGTGACAAATTAACCTCCTCCTTCCTCAGGAGGACAGGTGAAGGCTCCAGATCAATGATCTTACTGATGTCTGGCCTTTCCTCCTTTGGAAAGAGAGGAACAAAGTGCATCAGCCCCTGCTCCAGCAGCTGCCTTTGGGGCAGTGAGTGGAGTGACTGCAGGTAATGATGATGAATAGCATGATTAATGCTGAAACTTGGACCTAAAGCTGGAATTTTAGACCCTATTCATAGAATAATCTAGCTCCTGCTGTGATGTTCGGTGGCACTCTAGTGCAACTGAAAGCACTGGGATGTTCCAGTTGAATCCCCTGGACAGATGGACACCCCTAACTCACACTGGTGTTTCAGGGATCAAAGGGCTCCTGTTCCCATGTCTGGTTGGTCCAGAGCTGCCCACTGGGCAGTTTGTGACTGTGCTCAGGAGTGTCCTGTAATGGCCACCAGCAGGGGCATGGGGCACCTATGGGTGGGATGCCCCAGAGCAGAGACCACTGGATGATGGCTTTTGTCTCTGTATCCTGGTGGGGAGGGATTTCTGGGCAGGCTGCCCTGGCCAGCCAGCACACAGAGCCCTGGCAAGGGACTTTAACTACCAGGGGAAGGAGGAAACAGTGCATGGCTGCCCTTGCGTGCTGCTATTCAGAGCAGCTCTGGCTCTGTGGGCTTGGTTTGTGGTGTTCCTGCTGGCAACAGGATGGTCACTGATTTTATTTGCAGTAGCACTAACTGTGAGCAGTATTAACTAAGCTGCACCCGGCAAAACACTGTTTGGGAGTACTACTGCATGCAGTAATGTGTCTGGAAAACATTGATTTAAGCACAAGGGAGGTGGCATGGCTATGAGCTGCTCCAGTGAGAGCACAGTGAGGGCCAGCAGCAGTGGGCTGGGTAGGGGTTGGTCTCCTGCCCAGAGCCACACTTCTAGGACACCCACACTCCTGAGTGTGGTGAGCCATGTGTCCTGCTCCTTGTCATAATCCAGATCCTCTGGGCGCATCAAGGTGTTCATGAATGTAGCTGTGCTTCAACACAAAGTATCAGGCAAAGCTGGTTCCTGGCAGGCACCCTGGCTCACGAGTGCTGGCCAGAGATAGCTCGAGACCTGGTCATCCCTTGGGAGGTGGGGTACCCCTGTGGGGGCAGTGTTCCTTGGCCAGCAGCTACCTGTCTGGGGCCCTGCAGGCTGGTCAGGCACCCTTTATGCTGGGAACTGGTGGCTTCAACTGCCTCTTGCTCAGACTGTGGGGTCTCTGCCCTCCCTATCTGGCTGGTGCTGGACTCGCTTTGGGTGCAAAACCTTTTCTGAAGGAACAGTATCTGCTAAAACTCACCTTGACTCCAACATGTTCCATCACACAGCAGTTCTCCTCTGCATCTCCTCACTAAGGAAAGAAGCCAGTAGAGAATAGGCTCCTTACTTTTTAATTTTTGAGCATTTAAACCAAACCAGTAAATATTTATCAGTTTCTCAGGAATCATGAGATAGCTGTAACACCTGCAGCTCTGCCTGAACAATGCTGGTCGTTCTCTGTAGTTTTTTGCTTTTCTAAACTCCTTTTAAATGTATTTTTATACAGCAGTGTTGACCTTTTCTGCCAGCCCCTGTGGAGCGAGGTTGTATCTTGTGTAAAAGTCATATCAAATGGGCCACAAAAAATCACTCTTGCCTGATTAAAATGAATAGTCTAGACGACGTGTGTGCATTTTCCTTCTGTGTCGTTAGCTTTGTGTGAGAGCTTGCAGCAATCAGGGCTTTTATGGGAGAAATGCAGCTACAGGTACTGCTAGCTGCCTTAACAGATACTAATTACAATCCTTGTAAGGATTGATTTGCAAAGAATTTCTATTGCCTCAAGGACAAACGTGTGTGCAAATCATATTATTGTGTATGGAGAAATTGGTAACACTTTATGAAATGGTTCATTTTATAAATACTTTACTATTTATTAAATTAAATGGTGTTATAACAATCCTTTTGCCAAGTTAAAATATCACAAGTGCTCTTTTTTTGCTATTTCTGTTAGAAAGCAGCTATTAGATCCTGATTGCCATCACCTGCTAAGGCTATTGTTGGTGCATTTTGTAATGTGCTGGGTCTTAGGCATCTGAGGCACCTGTGTCACGCTGAAGGATGTTGGGAAGGCAGCTCATTTTGGCACATCCTCTCCCCTTTAGCGATTTGGACCTGAAATTCTAGACTAGAGTAATTTTAAAGTTGCCTGTTTCCTGCAACATGATGTTTGTGGTAAATAACACAAACCTTGTCCATAAATGTATGTTTGGCTTCTCCCAGCTCCTTTCTGGAGAGGATCATATCCAGGAATGAAGGAAGTACTGAACCAGAGCCCGTCTCATCCTCCTCTACATGACAATTGGAACCCCTGCCAGGTGGGGTTAGGGTCTGTTAGTCCCCCAGCAAGGGCTGGGCACCCGTTATTTGTTATCTGAGCCATGCAGGGTAAGCCAGGGGACCATGGGGATCACTGCTGCTGCCTGAGTCAGCACATGCATCACCCTGCTGTGGCTCACCAAGGCAAATCCTTGAGTTGGTTTGGGTGGTGTTGCTGTGTGTGAGCTGTGTTCAAAGGGATGGGGGCTTCGCTCTGCCGCTGACTGGAGGAATTAGAAGAGAAAGATGTGGTGCCTTGTGTCAAGGTGCATGAGGTGACTGTGCTCACCCTGTGCTCTGCGCTGCAGCCTGGGGGGGTAAATGAGAGTAGTGGTGACATCTATCAGTAACCAAAGACAAGTTAGTCCTCCACATTAATGGTGTTGTGCCAACACTCCCAGGCTGACCAGCTCCATCCCTACTTCGAGAAGTTGACCTTGCCTTCTAAAATTCTCACCCACTCTGGAAAACAAGCAGACAAGACATCTTTACTGAGCTAGAAATTTCTCTTGAATGTACCCTCTTTAATTTATGTTCCCTCTCACTTCGTTGCCTGCAGCAAAACCCATTAATGGTGGCAGTTTGTGACACAACTGAAGGCTCCTCTAATGGGCAGCTCTCCTGCAATTCCACCCTGCTCTGGCTTCACAGGGATTTGCTGGCATTGTGGTGCTCAACTTCTCCTCCTCCATTTCCCAGGCTCCAGAGACTAATCCGTCCTTCGGCTGGTTTTGCTGCTGCTATGGCAATATTTTCTCCCCCATAGTGGTAATCATGCAATGGTCTCCAAGAACAGCAGGAGAAGCAGTGCCTGTTAGATGCATAAAAGGTAAGATGAACTACATGTCATAAAACTTTTAAAAGTTCCTTTTTTGTGTGTTTGTGCGGGGGTTATTTTATATGGCTTTTGATATGAAGCTAAAATTGCACATCAAAAAGGATAATGCATCTTTAAGCTGTTACAATGACTTCTAAATTTTTCATTTAATGTCAGTGAGGAAAAAAACCCCTCAGTTGGCTGAGTTACGTTGGTGAGATGGCTGTTTCATTCCATAAAGTGTCTGCAGTGGATTTGAACAGTAGGAAATCCAAGGGTGATAAATAGCTATTTCTAAGTAAATTTCATGCAATTGCCCTTTGGTTAAAGTCTTTCCTCTCAGCACTTTCCTGTGCACATAGCCCAACTAATAATATTCAGGAGCAAGTGCTTTCCAGTGTGACAACTGATTGCACTTTGAAGCAGTAAATGGCTGATTTCATAATTGGTATAATTTTTCACAAGTACCTGAATGTCATATACAGAAAGAATAAGCAACCTGGACTTAATACGGGAGCTTTTTCAATTCTCCTAAAAATCAATAATGTATTAAACCGCTCTAACTGATTAAAATAATGTGAACCCTGAGTAGGTTTTGTGAGGAAGGCAGGTTTCTTCAAGGGTGGCAGATTTATGGCAAAAGGGTTAATACATGGGGAGAGTGGGGATATGTTACAGATGGAGTCCGTTTTCCTAATTAAACTTTTATCAAGATTTCCCTGGTTTGAATTGTTTCACTTAGTGCAATGGAAAAAGAGCATTTCCTTCGGTGTTCAGGGCAGCACTTGTGCACGATGCTGAGAGCGCTGTCGTCGCAGGAAAGATTGGGTTTAGAAGACAGTATCCATGCCAAAAACCACATGCCAGCTCCAGAGGATCCCTCTGCCTGGTGACAGGAGAAGGCAAAGGGCAGGTTTTCAGACAGTGAGCTTTGCAGGTGCTGCTGCAGTCTCCTCCATATGGACCTGAGCCTGAGGTACAGTCGTCTCCATAGAGAGCCCAGCCTGGGAAAGAGGTTCCTGAAGGAGTTACCCTGGTGTGAGGGGCAACTTTTTGCCCAGGGGCCTCCTTACATAGAAAAGTTCGATTTGGCTTAGTGGCATGGGGGTGTTGGGTCAGTGGTTGGACTCAATGACCTTAGAGGTCTTTTCCAACCTTTGATTCTATGAATGTGACTACTAACAGGGTTACAGAAGGAAAAGCCTCTTTGCCAGGAGATAAGTAAAAGGTTATGTGCTTTTCCCCAGGATTTTAAAATCTCTTGAAACCCTTTAAGGCTGTTGTGGAAAAGTGTTTGAAGATCTACTGAAAACATTTTTGTGAAGACAAAACACAGACCATGGGACTGTGCAGACTGATGGCAGAGAGGTGCAGAGTGCCCAGCACCTAGGTGGTGTATTGTTGGAGGTTCTGCAGCTACACTGACCCTTGCTGGCACCACTGGGATCTGGCAGGGTCAGAGCAGTGGGATGCACACAAATGCCTGGGATAAGAAGATGAAGAAAAAAGGTCACTTGTGACAAAGCCTGGGCAAGCTCTTAAAGCCCATGGTACTGCATCAGTCCCTGGTGTCATGGCCATTCACCTATGCCTGGCAAGGTGATTCTGTGTCACCTCTTCTTGGGGGAGATGAGCCCCCACCTGCCTCCACGTTGGGCTGCTGTGTGGAAGCATACACTGCTGCAAGACCTCACAGCCTTCCCAGTCCTCCCCAGGAAGGGTGCTCTCCTTCTCAGGGTGGTCACACACAAGTGAATTGAGGAATCTATTTAAACTTCACTTCTCAAGATTGGGATCAGACATCTTAAGCTCTGTATTATTCACATTTGTCTGTTGTTTCTAACTCATTTCCTATTTTCCAGCTGAGGGACTCTGCCAGAAGCACTCTTTGCCAGAGATTAAAACAATTTAGGAAGCAGACACCCAATTCCTTTCTTTGGATAGTAGGCAAATTGGATATCTGTGAGAAGCAAGCAAATTTTATTATCAACAGATAGTTTACTACTTAACTATCCTTAAGAATCCCCCAGTATTTACAGTCTTTTTTTTGTGGTCCTGAGCCCAAAGGAAAACATGAGGCACATCTTGCAGAGGTACTCTGACTGCTGCAGAGTTCAGCACTGTGCTTCCTGCCTGGTATCATCATGGGACTGCCAGCAGCCCAGGAGGGCAGCATGCAGACAGAGGGAGCAAAGCTATTGGAAAACAAAGGTACCTGATGCAGGAAGGAGACCCCAAGGTGCTCTGATTGCCATGGCTAGTAGCAGCCCCACTGAGCTCCTTACGAGCTCTGGGGCCATGTGCATGGCACTGGTGCTGGCGAGGGAGGTGTTCAGTCAGGGCTCAGCCTCTGCCAGGCCTGGTATGGTGTTCTGCATGAGTAGGGATGGGGACAGCCTAACCCAGGGCCTTTTGGGTGACTTAGTAGCATGTGCTGATGTTGGGGGTTTTTATAGTGTTGCTTATTTCTGTACACTGATGCTGGTTTTATACCATTACCAAATAACAATTATTAAATCATGAGCAGGATTGGGAAGAAAGGGGAGGGAAGAACTCAAATACTGCAGACTGGAGGGTGGCTGTGCAGCCTTCATGATAGTTCTGCTCTGTTTAAGGCTGACCCACCAGAAAAGCCTTTGATTTGAGTCTGTCACTCTGTGTATCTTCTCCAATGCTTGTAATGAAGCCAAGGGACATGTGAAATAATGTTGATGTCATTAGCCATGGCTCTCACTGATTTGTATCAAAATAGCTGTTTTAAATGCAATTACCACTAATTTGTGAAAATGCACCATTAGATATGTAAATTCAGTGGCTAATGGATGCACATGGCAGATCACAGTGTAGGGGATGATGTGGGATAACAGAATTGGAACTATTCCTCAGCTTGCTAAGCAGGTTCCTGGCGGCTGGGTTTCTATCCCTGGACACACAGGGTTCTCCCAGGCACCTTTCCCCCAGTCTTTTGTGCAGGATGTGGACTATGTGGGGCTTGGAGGTTTCTTCCCAAGCAAAGGTGCACATCTTGCATTTCCCAATGCCTTAGAGATGGTGTGGAAGTTTCTGTGGGAGTCCAGGAAAACAAAGGGGATGGCTCTTAAAATTATACAAGGATAAAAAAAAAATCATGGAATCATTCATCAGGATTGCTGTAGTTCTTGACCACATAGTAAATGATTTATTTAATCTTAATATATTCCACAAAGAGTCCCCATATTTCCATAAATATGTCATATCTACCTAATACATAGTAATGAACCTGCTCCAAGGGTAAATAAATAAGATCTAAGCTCAGCAAGCCAATGTTTATCAAAGGGAGATATACAGATATTGAGTCCTTTAAAGTACCATTCTTCACAGCAATCACAACCAAGTTAGGCAATTTATAACATGTCAAGTCAATTAGAAATCCCAGTGGGCTCAGTGTGAGCCTGAGTGTGGAGCAGTTCTGGTGAAGCAGGTATGGCTGTGAGCACATGTGTGTGAGTGCCCTGGTGCATGGCTGACTGTGATGACGTGCTCTGAACCCTCCACAGCACTGGGCATCTTCTCCAAAAGAGGTTTGGTGTAGACTTGGAATCATTTGGGTTGGAAAATGTCTTTAAGATCGAGTCCAACTATTAACACTGCCAAGTCTACCACTAAACCCAGTCCCTTAACAATACATCTACATGTCTTTTAAATCACTACAGGGATGGTGACCCCACCACTGCCCTGGACAGCCTGTTGCAGGGTTTGACAACCCTTTATGTGGAGAAATTTTTCCTGATGTCCAACTTAAACCTCCCCTGCAACAACTTCAGTCCATTTCCTCTTGTCCTGTTGCTTTATTTGGGTGAAGAGATTGACACCCACCTCACTCCAACCTCCTTCCAGGAAGTTGTAGAGAGCAAGATCTCCCTTGAGCCTTCTTTTCTGTAGGCTAAACAACCCCAGTTCCCTCACCTGCTCCTCCCAAGACTTGTGCTGTAGACCATTCACCAGCTTCTTTGCCCTCCTTTAGACATGCAGGTTTGCTCACAAAGCTGTTCTCATGTGTTTCACAAAGGGAAACTTCTACATTTTGTACAGAGGATTTGCTAGATTTTGTTTTGACAAATTGTTATTATGAAATGGTTTCAAACTGAACATTTTACTTGGGCTGTTTTAATTTTCCTTATTCCATTCTTTTGTGGAATTACATGTGGCAGTGCATAACATGATGTAATATAGTAGCCTACATGTTTTTATACAAGTACATTGAAAAGAAAAATATAGTTGTGAAGGGAAATGATTTGTTATAGGTTGCACCCTTTTAATCTTATTTTCTACAGCAAAGTATTTCTTGTCTATGTTGTAATTAGTTTGACAAAGTCAATAACAATAGAATATTCTGATTATGTCAATATGACATGCAATATTATGCACTTCTTCTACCATTATGCATATTATGACATGACTTGACATGATGTGACAGGTCACACTATGCACTACTACTGATGTCATAAAATAATGTAAAAGTAATGAAAACATATGAAATGAAAAATTTTAACATTATTCCTAAGAGAAATTCCCAAACAAATTTTTCATTTCCAATTTTAAAAGTGTTCTGTTTTCCCCTAGAAGTGAAACAGCTTCTAAAGAGTTAATGTTTTCCGTGAGGATGGAGCTCTGGGTTTTCATCTACTCCTGAACTCACAGCTCACTCCTCAGTGTGGAGCTCACCTGTGATCCATGTGAGTGTCTCAGTGGCTGTGAGCCTGGTGTGTGGTGACATGTCCATGCTGTGGCACATGCACTGTGTCCGTGTGTGATGCTCTGGGCTCCTGTGAGCAGGAGGGTGGGTGGTGTGTGCTCACATGTCTGTTGTGGGACAGCAGCCCTCAAAAGTCATTTTGAGCAGGAAAATGTCAGTCCTGCTGGTCCCAGTGCAACAGATGTGGAAAATATTCAGTGTTAAAAGCACAGTGGAAGAACATAGAAATTATTTGCTTTATAAATGAAAGCTTCTTGTCCTTTCAGTCACAGGTGCTGGGCTGTTGGAGGAGAAGCATGTGCATCGTCTCTGTCTCTTTGGGGGTGTGATCCCTGCTCTTTGAGGCTTCTGCCCTGCACCTCCCAGCTCTGCTGCTGCCTGCTTTGTGCTTTTGCAGAGATAGGTCATGCCACGTTCCCCATGTAAAGCATTTTATTCTTTCTTATTCCACTGTTTTGTTGCCTGCTTGTTGCTTTGCTCACCCACAACAGTCAGGTTTTGTGCTGGCTTTTAAATCTTCTCAGGGGAACACATGGAGAGCAGGGAACCCCTGGAGAACCCCTGTTGTCTAGGCAGATGTGTCCTGGCAGATGAGGTGACATGGGTGATGAAGATGCTGGCTGACACCAGACTGGCACATGTTTTCCTTGTGAGCTTCTCATATGAAGTGTACAGCATGCTGATCCTGATTTATATTCATTTTTAGAGAGATATAATGGTAATTCTTACTTCCCAGAGAGACTAAACAGTTTGGGGAACATGTAGAATAGGTTACTGCTGAGCTGGATGTTTACAAGCCTGAGTCTATCCTGTGCTCATGTCTGATGTAATCTGCAAAGGTATAGATTCCCCGAGCAAGTCATTTAGGGAAAAATGGCACTTGGTGGCAGGCAGGTAGGAGCTTCAGTGGCCTGGAGACTAAAGCAGGAATCAAACGTGGGCACCAGGGACTGTAGTGTGTGCTGGGTGTTCTCCTGCTTGTGGAGCACTCAGATAACACAACGGCGGTGATTCAGATTCATTTTTAATGAAATACTTTTTGCAACAATCCTACAGCAGCCCCAAATGGTGGCTGATAAGAGGACTGCCAGGTGCAAAGCAGATCTCCTCCTGCCTCAGCTGCTTTGTGAACCCCTCCATAAGGGAAGCTCATGAGGTGCAGTGGTGATGGGAAGGGATGCAGGCAGAGCAGGACAGGACAGCGGCTGGAGGCCAGGGTGGCCCCAGAGAGCAGGGTCAATGCTAGCAAGCGGCAAGAGAGTAAGACTGGCAAAGGGAGGAAGGGTGACTGTGGAGGTGTTCAGGTCCCCTGACCCCACATGTGCTGGAGGACAGGGCAGGGCAGCCTGATGTTCCTTGCCCTGCTGCTGCTCTGTGTCCAGGCTGGCACCCACAGTCTCAGGGCAGAGGCTGAGAGGGTGCTTTTGGCATGCTGCCTTAAAAAGAGTGCTTCTGGCCTGGGTTTGGCTGCTGCCTAGTCCCAGGTGGCCATGCAGGAGGGCCCTGCCCTGGATGGAGGGTGCTGGGAGCTGGGGGAGATGGTCTGAGAAACTTCTAGTGCCAGTCCTCTAAAGCAGGGATGTTTGCAGGACATTTGCCACCTCTCTTTGCTTTGAAAGTCACCCTGTGGCATCATTTCCTTGTCCTCATGTCCCAGCAGCACTGTTTCTGGCTTGCAAGTGGTGCAATTGCTGCATGAGGAGCATCAGGCACATGCTTTACTGAGGTTGCTCTCTGCTGCTATGGTTTCTGTACTGAAGCCACCATCGGACAATGCAGGTGACACATACTGCTGCTCTGGAGGTGACTCTATCTTGGAAAAGAGCTGCCTCTGCTTGTGTCCTTCCTCCACACAGTCCTGTACCAGTGCCAATGCCCAGCACCTCTCAGGATTGATCACCTCTGCACCCACAGTTATGGTCCTCCAGTTTGCAGTGGGACTGACTCCACTTTAGAGCTGTCACGGGGGGGAAAGGGCTCCACTTCTTCAGTGCTTGTGCAGGAGGATGGGAGCTGCTTCCCCTGCAAGGGGAACATGCCTGCTCCTGGCTGACAGCCACGGGGGGTGTTCCCTGCATGGATGCAGAGGCAGTGGTGGGACAGCCCTGCAGAGCCCCAACAGTGGGAGCTCTGTCCTTGTGCCTGGGACAGGTAACATTGCTGACACCTCCTCCCAGGCACGCAGGCAGGAGAGACCCTGGCGACAGAGAAAGGTCATTCAGGGACCTCCACGGTGTCATCTTCAAATTTAAATGTATTTTTTTACTTAGTGTTCACAGGGTGCCCTAAATAAAAGCAGCTCATGGCTGGGAGAGGTTCAGCTCACGTGGCCTCCAGCCCCTGCTCCCAGCCCTTTCCCACACACGTCCTCCTCCTCAGCAGCTGCAGGAATGCTGCCCACTCCCTTTCTGGTGGAGCAGTGACTGTGAGTGAGGGCTGTGTGGTTTCTGTGTTGAGGGTGCCCAGCAGTGTAAGGCTGGGTGGGCACCAGAGTGACGGGAGCTGTGTAAGATGCTTCTCACCAGCCCTTCCACCTTCCCTGTGCACCAGAGGAGCCTGTGGCAGGGACCACCCTCAGCCTTATAGCAAGGGTCTGGCTCTCAGCTGTCCTTCCACGATGCCACTTTGGCTGCCTGGACCTCCTGCCAGCACAGCAGTGAGCGCTGCTCTGGGCACGGAAATGCCTTCTCAGAGTGGAAGTTATCTCATGTTCCAGTGCCACCTCCATCTCCATGAAAAGCAAATGAAAGGGGTTTGATCCAAATTGCATTTCCTCTCGTAGTCTGGAGTATGACAGCACATTAAAGCCTATAATATTCCACTGCTGCTCTTTTGCATGATTTTTTAATTAAAAAACTATGGAGTAAACAAACATTCTGCTCTGGAGTAGCCCTGCAGAGACCCATCCGTAGGCACATTTACATCCCTGCACTTTTTCAAGAAAGTTTATATCTTAACAACAACAACAACAAAAATATTAATAATCTCACCCACCCAAACAGTTAGTATTGGATAAAAGTTTGAAGTGAAAGGCAGCTGGCAACCTTCTCCAGCCCGTGAAATGATATTAACATTTTATTATTCTAAGGTGAGCTTTTTGAAACGGAATTTTAAATGTTACCCTGCTGTTCCAGAACACAAAAACCTTTAATTTTATGCAAATGAACAGCGAGGAGCTGAGCGCTTAATGTAAACGAACACTTTCTTTGTAGGAGAGGTTGGAAGAGAGAGGGGAAAAAAAAAATTCCCAGGGATTCTTTAATTGCTGTCTGAAATTATGTAAATCCCAGCGCTAGGCAGAACGCAATTATCCCGTGCCCCTCTCTGCCAGCATTGCTAATGTCTAACAAAATATCGGTGGGTGACATTTAGTCGAGGTAATGCAAATGAGAATTAATTTTTTTTCCAAGACAAAGGGCAGCTAAAAGATCACCTCATTCGTACACGGTGGAGGAGGGTGGTGGTGGGGGAAGCGCTGGAGGGCTCTGCCGGGGGGAGCAGCACCGGGGGCTGGGGAAAGGGGAACTGGAGGACCCGAAAAGTTGGGCGGTGGCACTCAGGGATAGCTGAGCCCGGGGCAGAGCCCATAAGTTCTCTTTATCTTTTTATTTTGTAAAAGAATGACACCCAGGGAGGCGGGGGCAGGTTGTTTGTTTGTTTTTCTTTGTAATTCATGGTCATCCTGCCACAAGGGCAGGGTGGGAAACATGATTGAAACCCCCTAATAGCTCTGACTGGTGTTGGGGAAAGGCAGCTGGTGATTTATCACCTACTTGCGCTGATAACTAGCAATAATTCTATTAAATATTCAGAGTGAGGCTTTTGCAACACAATTATCAAACGGGGTTTGTTAGTGCAGAAATGCTTCACGAGCACAAAAGTGCTGTGGGGAAGGAGTTTTGTAAAGGTCTTCCCCTGGTCCTGGTCAACCAAGGCTGGGGTCACCTCTGTGCTTGGAAGGTGGGGAAACAGGTCCCATTTTGGGGGAGATTTTCCTTCTTTTTCTGTTTTCCTTTTTGTTTTTCACGGTTGTTTCTTGCATTTCACAGCTACCTTTGCTTCCAAGGCCACATCTAAAAGCTCGTGTCTGCTCACCTTTTGAAAGAGAAGAGGAAAGCCCTTTGGGAGCTGGTGCGAGGCAAGGCTGTGTGAAGAGTGATGAAGTATACGGATGCTCAGAAGGCTCCCGAATCAGGGTAAGAAGTGCTTGTGGAATTATCCTTTGAAATGTATACCCTCTGCAGGGAAGCCCCGGGGATCATCCTTGCTGAAGGAGATGGGCTGAGTTGCACCATCTGCTTGGGATTTAGGACAGGCAGAGCTGTGAAAATCTGAATTAAAAATACAGAGTAGCAGGAAGTAGTTTCCTCTTGCCCTCTCTTTTTAAAATTATACCAAGCAAAACTGAATGGCTGGCGCCACCTGAGTGCTGTGACAGGCATGGGTCCCTGGTGACCAGTAGAAACCCCTGACCCCCGGACCTGCACCATGGGCTCTGCCACCTGGCACAGCCTTACCTGAGCACAGCTGCTCTGGCAAAGCTCAGAACTGTCCCCAGTTTTCGTGTTGGATTCTTGCTGTATCAGCTCCCTATAGTCCTGGTAAGGCAGCAGGAGAGAGGCTGATGTCCGTGAGGTGCCCTGGACCTGGCCAAGTCTCCTTGACAAGCAGTGCTAGCAGCCTGCAACTCATTTCACCCTCCTGTGTAAGACTGTAGGAGCTGCAAGACGAATGGATGTATCATCTGTTTCTCATTGTGTTCCCTTTCTTTGACTTGCTGAAGCTGGTGCACTGAGAAATGCATTCCCCTGACTCCTACACCATGACTACCAGACTGCCCAGACTCTCCCCCAGCTAATCTGGGTGCCCATCAGTGCTGCACACTGTCAGTACCAACCAGGGGATGAAGGTGAGGTGGTGCAACTGCAGGCAGAAGCTGTCCTTCATCTGCTGCCATACAGATAGGGGCTGTTCTCGTCCTCCTAAAATTTATAATCTTTATAATCTAAGATTTAGACTCTACAAAGCTTTATGCCTGTCTTTAACCTGTAGCACATGCATAGTCTCAGTGGGATTTCTCATCTGCTAAGAGTTAAACACAGACATAAATCTTTGCAGGCCGGGGGCCTAGGGCATTCCCACGCACACAGGCACACGCATTCCTGCACACACTCGTCATGGAACAGCCACAGAGCAAACTCACCGGAGCTGCCCCTGGTGTCAGAGCAGGGAGGCACAAGGAGTCCTCAACACTCATGCCAACCTCCTGAGCACTTCTCTAATATTTTGGATGCCGTGAGGGTGTTGAACTTCTGACGCCACCTGTAGCACATTCCCTCTCTGTGTTTGGATCTCTAGGAGCAGCAAGGGGATGTTAGCTGGCAGGAATTGTGCTGGAAGTGAGTGTGAGCAAGGAGCAGCCATGTACAATCACAGACAGTGTTTGGGTCAGAGTGGGGACAGAGAACAGGTCAGGAAAGCACTGGTGTGCCGTGTGTGTAGTATGGAAAGGAAAGTGTGTTGAAAGCTAGCTGTGCTGCGGGTCTTTCCCTCACCTCCCTCCTCTCACTGGCAGCATGGCCGGGGCAGCGTGCACAGACCCAGGGTTGCTTGGCACAGGCACTTCCCTCCAGCCCAACTTGTCTGTGCAGCCTCCTGAGCTCAAACACCATCATGAAGTTTGCTATCAAGTTCCACTGCATCAGCTCCATTTTCACAAGTGCAAGCTGCTCTGATGGGATCCAGAGCTCAACTGATGTAAGAAACCAGGGCAGGTTTTTCATGGGCTAGTAGAACTGATAAAATGCCGTGTCAGCCATGGTATGTCTTTCTAACAGACGGTATTTGGGGGGGGTGTTTCTCCAGCTGTTTTTATTTAGCAGCACAGTATTTGCAGGGGCTGGTCTATGAGACCTCATTGTATGAGCCTCTGAGATTTAATTTCCTTGCAGTAGTTTCTGCCACCAACTGACAAAAAAAAGAAAGAATGCACATTTAAAATCATCCTTGCAAAACTCTTCTTTATTCTCTTGTTTAATGTTGGTTTAAGTCAGATGATATGACCTTCCATAAAATTGCTCTTTCCACTTCACATCTGGTGTTCGCAACATGAACAGAGAAGGCCTCCTTAATTTGGGGTTAGAAAATCCAGGCGAAGCCATCAGGTGAGAGGCAGCATCTCATAAAATGTCTCATGTTCTGCAGAGTTCACTTTATTAAGGACTAAACTGCATTCGTTTCCCTTAAAACATCATCTGCCCGCTCCTGGCAGACATGGTCATCAGAACCAAACAGCGGCAGGCAGCGGGCACACGCGACTCATCCCGGCCGGCAGCGTGCCGTGGGCCAGGCTTGCCCCCGTGCCGCACTGCTGCCTGCGCCCGCAGTGGCTCGGGTCAACTGCTATTTGTCAAAGGCAGCCGTGGCCGTGGCCCCGGGCAAAGTGCTGATCACAGCACAGCACCCTCTGAACTGACCCGGGCATTTAGCCTTTTCTGAGAAATATTTACAGAAAGGTCAGCAAATGCTTTGTGACAGGATGCTAGCACATCCCTAACCCGCTCCTTTCTCACTCCCCACATGCCAGGCATGCAGCAAACCGGGATCGCAGGTCCCTCACGACACTGTTTCTTCCTTCATGTTGCACAGACCCCACTAGGAGCACTGCACCCACGCTTCTGTCCCTAACCCCATCTGTTTCCAGATGCTTTTGCAGATGATTTTCCTCATAGCCCTGTGACACTGGGGTTGTGCTATGTGAAGCAAAGCCCTTCTTGCCATGCTCTGCTTCTCCTGACTGCACCCTCCACTGCCCTGGTTGCCATCCCTGCTTCACCACCACCTCTGAGTCCAGATCAGGGATCTGCAGTTGAAAAGGAATGAACAGGACATGTTACTGAAACACAGGCGAGGAGGAGGACCCTGCATCAGGGTACAAGCAGGATGGCTCCATGCACTGCACCGTGGCAGCACCAGCTGCCTTTTCCTGATGGCACCAGGTACTCTGGGCTCCAGAGCCAACTGCACTTTTCCACTCTCTTCCCAGTGATTTCTTCCATCCCATGCTTTTGCTGTGCTCACTATGACTGTGTTCAGGCAACCTCAGCTACCAGGCATTTGCCAACCTGTCTGATGGCTCTGTCTCTGCCTCCCCATCCCACCATCAGCAGTGTCAGCTGTCCCTCCTGGCAGCAGCCAGTGACTGCCTGTGGTGAAGCAGACAAACAGACAGAGCAGCAGCAGGAACCAATCACTTTAACCAGATTTACCAGCTAGAAAGTTCCTTGCAAGAAAATAGAGCAGTGAGGGGCACATGGTCGTGAGGAGGAAACAAGCTTACCATCCCTGAGCCTTCCCTGCCCTGGAATGGCCTGAGTTTCTAAGCAGATCAGAGGAAAAACCTCCTGGAGCTGGGTAATTCTGCCTCTTTCCGATAAGCCAGTAACCCCATTAATAGAGAGTCTGGCATAGAGGGAGCTGTGCTGGGAAAGCACTGCACCTCAACATCCACAGCAGATTAAAAAGGACTTAATCCCAGTGCAGCCACAAAGTGCACTACATGGCGTTATTCCTCTGAAAGAAAATTTTATATACAGCCTATTTGAGAGCAGCACAAAATAAATACTCTTAAAATCTATGATTACTGTAGGGTTTTTTTTTCTTTAATTTTATATTGGTGGCTGAGTTCTGCTCTTGCTCCAAAGGATTAGAGGGATAATTCCATTACAATTTAGTAACAAGATTAAAAGAGCCAGTTATCCATTTACGGGGGTCTATGGAAACGAGCAGTGGCTTCTGGAGGTCTCAGGCTCTGGGTAGGTGTATCACTCACATCACAGCCACATCCAAATCAGGTTAAGGCACAGGCAGGACATGTCTGAGGTGAAAAGGTCTCCAGGGCCACCTGTGCTGCCTTTATCATAAGAAGTGTTTGGGGGTTCAAAAGGATGCAGATGGGGAGAATTTCTAGTGTAAATGGTCATGGACCAGAGAAGAAAGGAAGGAAGAGTGAGAAGGACTGCTCTAGAAATAGAACTATTCAAGCAGCTCCCCCAGGAGCAGAGCCACAAACAGCAGTGCTGAGGAACTGTTCCATATACCCACTAACACCAGGGTGCCCAGGGCACTAGAGGAGACCCAGCGACCACCCAAGGACTGAGTGGGTCCTCAGGAGGAAATGGGGAGCAGGGTGCCGGGTGGCTGTGCTGGAGATTGTCAGGTTCTTCCAGCTGGGCAGAGCATGGAAGAAACCTGTATCAGGCAGAGTCTGGAGAGTGCCAAGATCTGGTAGGCAGGATCTTGGCATCTTTCCTATCTCCACAGCTGGAAGAAGAATCTGTGACAGCTTCCATGGCAAATTTAGTTTCTTCCTATTTAGAAGCAAAATCCTAAATTCTTGAACATTTTTCTCCCCAAGTTCTCTGTGATTTTTTTGCATTGATAAAGCCTTGGCTCTGCAGGAGAGGAAGGCTTGAGGCCAGGAGTGGAAATACCTGATGGGTGCTGAGTTGTGCAGGATACATAGTTTGTTTCTCATTCCTTCTGCCTCACACAGATAACAACAAGGACACAGCATTAGAATTATGCATCTGAGTGTCAACTTCACACTGATGATCTGCTATGCAGTTATGAGAGTATTTGAGCATTTGAGTTTAAAAAGTGCTTTTCAAGAGCATTACTAAAGGGTATTTGCTGGAAACGACTACAGCAAAAGAGACAAATGCAGGTGATGTGCAGTAAGGGAATAATTTAGCTGTTCTAAAGAGTACATGTGGGAAAGCATTTGCAGTGCTGGTCCAGCTCTGCCCCACAGACTGGTAGGGCCACTGTCCCCTCAGCAAAAAATAACTTACCAGTCAAGCTACATACATGGAACTGGCATGAAATACTCAGGGTTAGGAGCTAGCCATCAGTGGCATTGCTCAGTGTATGCTCTACACTGATTAACTGATTAATTGATATTTAATTGATTGCACTGTCAGAGCAGGACTTTAGCATGTGCTGATTGTCTTGCTGACTGTTACTAACAAGTCTGAAGAGCATTTAGCATAAATTCATAGGAACTGTGCATGCCAAAGGTACAGAGACTGCTTCAGTGGCAACAAAGATCTGAGTTCATGGAGCACAATCAGGGAGCAATGTAATCATTCACACTCAGAAAGGTCTTTCTCCCTGCTTTTAAAATAATTGTTTAGAGAAATTTAAATGTAGCTGATTAAGTGGGGTAAGAGGTGTCCTCAGTGCAACTGCCCGAGCCACATGGTGTTCTCTGCTCTCTGCTCAGAAAGTTCCTGGGAAGTGTTTGTGCCATTTCTGCACTACCCTGGGTGTCCCCAGGAGGTCCATCATCTGGGCATTGCCACCACTGTGCTGCAGATCTGTCCCGGTGCTGCGCAGAGCAGCAACCTGCTGTGAGGTGGCAAGTTTGGAGGAGCAGCCAGGATGGGGCTGGGGAGAGCAGGATCCAGCCTGCGCCTGGGGGGAGAGTTCCATCCCCTGAGGAATGGTCTTTGGCATGTACAGTGCTGCTTCTGCTGTTTGACAAGAGCTTCTTTAAAGGCCTCTCACTCTGCAGAGTTACAGCCTGTAGCAATCTGTCCTTTTCTTCTCAAACAAACCCTTTATAGGCTTGTTCTAGTGAAATTTATGGGTTGTTGGGTGAAACATTAGGAAACATTACATCAAAAATGTAGAATGCTTTTCCCAGCTTGAACCAAGGTCTGTGGCAAGTGCTGGCTGTTGAGATATGGCTCTGACAAGCCTTTTCTTTACTGTGCCCAGGGCTCCTAAGTAATAACAGTCAGCACTTGGGAACCCTTCTGCTGGGATAGGGCTGGTTCATCTGTGTGCCCCTTGGAGTGGTGTCAGGTGAGGGACCAGATTATCCTGTCAGAACTGTAAAGGTGTAAAAAGGACCAGTCTGGTTTTTGGAAGATGCAGGCTTAGGTGTGCTGGTGAGCCCCGGTTCCCCAAGGGGACAGAGCTGCCTGGGGAGGGGCTCTGAACGGAGCAGGAGGGTTTGAAAGGACCAAGAGGTTTTTCAGAAGAGCCACCAGACAACTATAACAACGCTGTCTTGCTGTATTAGTTTAATGTCCACTTGAATCACTGACCTTAAGGTCTGAAAAGGACTAAACCTAGAAACAGATGATTTTTTCCATGCAACGTGACAGGGGAGCTGTGGTCGTCTCCAAATGCAATTTTACTTTCGGTTATGGAAATGCTCCGTTCCGGGGCGACTCTGGAAGAGAAACCAGGATCTGTTCTCCCGAGAGGGGTCAGAACCCGCTAATTTCGAAGCCATATTGTGTGTGCGGCAGCGGCGGAAGCGGCAGTGCCGAACCAATGCTACCCCCTGGTGACCGGAGACGACGGACGCGCTGCTCCGCGCTGCTGCTCCCATTGCTCCGCGCTGCTCCGCGCTCCTGCTCTGCGCTGCTACTCCGCGCTCGTCTGCGCTGCTGTTCCGCGCTGCTCTTCGCTACTGCTTCGCGCTCCTGCTCCCAGTGCTCCGCGCTCCTCCGTGCTCCTCCTCCGCGCTTCTGCTTCGCGCAGGCCCGTGCTATGCCGCGCTACCCCGCGGGGTTATACCGCGCTGCGGATGCCCGGGAAGGCAGGAGCGCTCGGAGATCCAGACCTGTCAGCATTATTTGGGACTTTTCCTGCAGCGTTTCCTTGGACTTTTTACTGCCGTGGCAAATCGATTCTCGTTGATAGACGTCACTGTACCTCACCTCACAGAATCCCAGAGTCCCAGCATTGTGACTGTTGGAAGGGTCCTCTGGAGATCGTCTAGTCCAACCCTCTTGCTAAAGCAGTCACCAGGTTGTCCAGGATCACATTCAGGTGGGTTTGGAATCTCTCCAGAGAAGAAAACTCCACAAACTTTTTGGGCAGCCTGAGCCACTGCTCTGGTACCCTCCCTGTAAAGAAGTCTTTCCTTATGTTTAGGTGGAACTTCCTGTGTTCTAATTTGTGCCCATTGCCCTTTGTCCTACCACTGGGCACCAGTAAAAAGAGTCTGGCCCCCTCCACCCTTTAGATATTGCTCAGCATTGAGAAGATCCCCTCTGGGTTTGCTCGTCTCCAGTCCAACCAGCCCCAGGGGTCTTAGCCTTTCCTCCTCACACAGATGTTCCAGTCCTCTCAGCATCTTCCTAGCCTCTGCTGGACTCTTTCCAGTAGTTCCTTATCTTTCTTGAACTGGGGGCCCAGAACTGGATCCAGTACTCCAGATGTGACCTCACTAGAGCAGAGTAGAGGTGGAGGAGAACTTCCCTCGACCTGCTGGTCACATTCTTAGTGCACCCACCTGCACCAGGCAGTGAGCTATATCCTGGTCATCACCCCCCAATATAGCAAAGCAGTTGCCAAGCTGGGGACTCACCCCTCAGGGCTGGGGTGGAGGGTTTGGGTAGGATCAGGAGCGACTGGCCAAGGGCACCTTGGGGTGCAGGGGATGCAGGAGCACCCTGAAACCTCAGGGAATGGGTGCAGGGGCTCATATAAGGCTGGACAGGGCAGTCCCACCACCCCTTGCTCCTGAGCACCTTTGCAAACCTGCCTGTGAAACTTCTTAGGAGAGTTAACACGACTGTGCCCAGGGCAGGGCTGCAGCAAACCTGTGACCTGGCCTGGTAAGCATGCAGCCTGGATCTCACATCTCTCTGTGTTATACTGCTCACTCTTTGCATCTTGTTAATGAAAAGCATGGATGTAATTTCAATTAAAGATAATTACATATTTAAACTTAACATTAAATTCTGCACTAAAACAAAATTACAGGAAATCTCAGTGTGCAGCCGTGCTGCAAGGCAGCATGTGAGGCAAGTGGAGGAAGGAAATGCTATTATGCAAAGCGAGCTGATCCTTTCCACCCATCTCTCCTGCCTGCGTGATGCTTCCCTGTCCAGCAAGGTAAATCCAATCTGTTCCCACATGCCACCTTCTGAGGTGGTTCCTCTCCCTTGGTTCTGCTGGGCATGCCCTGCAGCCATGTACCATCACTGGTACTGCACTGTACAAGGCAGACAGAATGAAATACCCAGTGAGTGAGAGCACCATCAACAGGGGTATGCCTGGGGCTGTGCTGACATCCACCAGCCCCAGCAGCAGGCACAACCTTGGCCATGCAGCCAGGTCCTAGCAGCCTCTTGCAGTTGAGTAAACTCTGGTGTTAACCCAGACTCAGGGTCCTGAGTAAAGCTGGGAAAGGTTTTGGAATAAGTAACAGAAAAACACAGTTCCTAGGCCACTGAAATTTTTTGTGTGAAATCAAAAAATTTGTTGGCCTTAAAAGCAGTTTTCTGAAAATTGAAAAGTTTTTTATATGAATTTACAATTCTCTCCAAATCTCAAAGACATTTCATTTGTCCAAAACCAAATGTTTTTATTTTCTATCCACAAACATACTGAACATTACTGGTTTGAGATGGCATAAATTGCTTTGTACTCTCCTCACTCCCTGTTCAACCAACAAATAAAAAATAAATTAAAAAATTATTTGCCCCAGTCAACAGCTGGTTTTAAGCACCCCAATGGCACAGCCCAGGACTAAACCAAATTGGCACCAGTCCTCCCGGCCACAAGGTTTATTCCCTTCCCTAGCAGCCTGTGGGGCCTGTGAAGTGCTGTGAGACCTTCAGAGAGGGGATGACACTTGTGTTGGTGGCTCAACTGAGAGGCCATATAGGGATTTTTTTCCCTAGCTTTTTATCTTTCCTAAAAATAGATGGCCAGAGGATGAGGGGGTTAAAGCCATGCTAATTCAGACCAGCTTAAAGCCATGCTAATAAGACCTGGATTTCACAGGCTGAGCAGGTCTGTGCAAATCATGAGCCTAGTATGGGCATGTGAAGGCAGAGAGGGAAGCTAAGGGCATCCATGCCCCCATCCCTCCTGAGCAGCCTGTGCACAGGTCTATCCTGACACTGTGCTATGGCAAACCAAAGACACTGTGGCACCATCAAACCTTCAGAGAGAGGCTTTTGTTTAATAAAACATGAAAATTATTCATTGTGTGATTTAATTTGATAGGAAATTCATGCTGTTCCTATAATAATTATTATCATTATTTATTATTACAGTGTGGCTGAGCAGCTGCAGCCAAGGGCCAGAGCCCCACAGTGCATGTTATGCCAGGGGACAGACCTCATCCTCACAGACACACTTCTCACACTTCTTAACCTTAACTGGATGCGAGCATGGAGTTGAAATTGCATGTTGGTGTAGTGTAATGGTCAGGGCTGCCAGCAGACTTCATAACTGTTCCAGGCAGCACAGCCTGAGAATGAGAAAATCAAGACATCAACTGGGCAGACATGGTGCATGTGGAACAGTGAGCTGTGTCACACTGGTGTTGCTGTCATTAAGCTTCAGTGTGAATGTCACCTGCAGAGCCCTTTGCTCCTCTTCTTGGGCCACGGTGGTTTTCCAGCCCTAAAAGATGTCTGTTCTCAGCACACACTAGGAAGGGTTGATTTGCTGCCGGGAGGGTGGAAGTGGGCAAAATTTGCTTGTTCTCTGGGTGGACACAGTGAGCAGCTGCACAGAGGGGCAGCACTGCAACAGGCACCAAGGGCACCACGCACAGCACAGTGCTGCGCTCCAGCACTGGGGTTTTTCCTCCTCTGTTAAATGATTGCAGTTATCAAGCACTGACAAGTGGCATTAAAATTTATTAGCCAGCATAAAGTTTTATTTAAGGGATGGCTGGAGATTTAGTGGGCTCTGCAAGTCCTTACCAAAGCTGCCTGTGTCACCTTTCCTATCCGCTTGCAGGGTGTGCAGGGCATGTGGAGCTCCGGGTGCCCTGGCTCCCGCACCCCATTCCAGGAGGTCCCCTCTACTGCCCACCATGGCACTGCACCTCACCAGCCCCACATCCCACCACCACCAGCCTGCTCATGCAGACCCTACTGCCAACATGTGCCCAGTGTTGGTGAGGGAGCTCCTCCAGCAACGCTTCCATTAATCAGTTTGGCAATCGTGAAATACACTACATGCGTACTGGAGTTTAAATCCCGGACTCACTAATGGTTTACTACACACTAAATCCCCCTTCATGTTATTTAACTTTTAAACCCAAGGCATATTCCAAATCAAAGAGGCTCTGTGTCACGTTTAGTCCATCTCAAAGAACCTGGAATTAACATCCCTTCATGGCTCGACAGTGCCTGCTGCACGGAGCCACTGCTTGCTCCTTATTAATATTTATGATGGGGAGAGAAAGTTGCATAAATCTAGGTTGAGACTTAATTAAACCTCACTTCTTTTGATTTCTTCTCTTTCAGCTTCACTTAAAGTGGACTGCACAACCATTAGATGCTCATCCTGCAAAGAAGAGGCTGGCACACGCGGTGGCACCCATGGGGCTACATGGGGTTTTACATCTGCTCTCCCCCCACTCATCACCTTGAACATCCTCGTGCCACCAGCTGGCCTTTGTGACCGTGGCCTGGTCAGTGTGGCCACAGATTGGAGGCTATAGAGCTCCCATGGGCCAACAGGAGCCTCAGGTGGCAGAGCCCAGCTCAGCCCCAGCCCCTTTGCTTTGGTTTATCTGCGTCTCATGTCTGATCTCCAGCGTGATTCATAAGAACACAGTTAACACGCGGCTGACATATCTTTGATACGACGATCATAGCCAGGAAGCAGCTTGACCCCCGAAGGCTCCCACGAACAGCAGGATTGACACTTTCACATTGACTTTGCTTCAGGCTTATCAACAAATCTCAGCCAATTTTATTAAAGAGCCGCGTGCGGTGTGTGGGACGCGCCAGGCTCAGACAACTTCATCTCGCTGCAGCTCAGAAGCCAGGCAAAGGCTTGACTCGTTCTCTTCTCCTTCTCGTTTTCACTTTGCTGGTGAATTTGACTTTACAAAAGCTCCTTGTGGTTTTCAGTGGAGGGTGGGAAGCAGTGACAGCCCATAGTGTTTCCTGGCACAGGGAAATCAAGTAGGAGCTGGTTGGGGGTAGTGAGGGCTGCAGTGAGCAGAAGAGGGCTGGTGAGACAGGTAAGTGTAGTTGTTGTTGTCTCCCCAGCAGTGGTGGGGCAGTAAATCAGTGAGGAGGCAGCATGGAGGCAACTGCTCCCTGATGGGCTCTATTGGACTAGCCTGGCCAGAGCTACATTGGCAAATGCTGCCTGGGCAAGGGCATCAGCGGTGCCAAGAGATGACGGTGAGAGCTGGCAATGGGGCAGGGGTGCCCTGGCATTCCTGGGGGCTGCAGCTTCACATCCCCAGGATGCTGGTTAGGGGGCGTTCACCTCTGTGGAGCTGGGATGTCCACACTGAGTTACAGCCCTGGAAAACACCAAATTCTAAAATCCCAACCCAAACACAGCCAGACCTCCTTGGGCAGGCCACATAGGCAGTGCTGACTTCTCTAAACTGGTTTACTTGGTTTAGGCTCTGGTTTTTAAGCCCAGTTTAGTGTGTATGCCATATTTTTAGCACTAGAAGAGGGCTAGGGCAGAGTCTCCCAGGACAGGAATCAGGGCACCAAGCAGCCAACAGCATCCACTGCTCTTGAGGCATCAATTGGTAATTATGTCTCTTTTTACTCATGCAAATTTTATCAAAATTATTTATATATTCAAAGCCATTTATAAATAATATATACATTTATGCTAAGGTAATTGCCTCAACTAGATTATCTGTCCCAGTTTTTATTGTCTATCCAGATGTTGAATATTAGAAGTATGTTTCCTTGTGTGCATTAGTAGCTCAGAGCTGCCTGTCTCGTCATGGGACCAGCACTTCTGCCTCTGCAGGTTTGGTGGGAAGGGAAGAAGGTGGAGGATTGTTTTGGTGATGGCAGGGCAAGGGGAAGATGACAAGGAGCAGGGAGGTGAGCTGGGGTTGGGCAGCTGTCCTGACACTTCACCCTGGTGATGCAGCCTTCTCTGCAAGGCAGCAGCCCATGGAGGGACAGGGTTGCAGGAGGGACTCAGGGAACTGGTCCCAGTATCACTCATGTCCCATCCCACCTCCCACCTCTTCACTTACCAAAACTTGACATTGCAATGAAAAAAGATTAGGAGCGTTGACAGGCCTGCAAAGGTGACAGCTACAAAGAAATATGGAGCAATCACATTGTCAGAGTGCCTATTAGGAACCTAAAAAACCTCAACTCTCCTGCACAAGCAAAACTGATTTATTGCACAGTACAGTTCATGAACTCATCAGTGGTTTTGCATGGAGAAGAGATGGATTTTCTTTCAGATGTTTATGGTGTGGGTAGATTGTCCTGGAAGTTATTGTTTGATTTTATAAATCAGTAGTGCTTGCTAGGCAGAGCTCAGAACAGAACTGGCTCTCCTGCCAAAACACAGCCAAACCTCATCCCAAGGCCTGAGAAAGCACCAAACATTCCTAGAGTTGCGTTTCTTGGGAATTCCCAGCACAGCCTCTCTGGTCAGAAGAGCACTCACGTGGGGCTGGGCTATGCCTGCCACCTGCGCCAGCAGCCTGGCAGCGACCAGGGTCCTGCTTGTGTCTCCCAGAAAGCCAAACTGTGCAGAGCTTTCTGACCAGCTTCTAGATGATGGTGCAGTGTCCCCACGTGCTCACGTGGCACATGGCTCTCTCGGCTGGCACCTACACAGCAGAGCAGTGGCTCTGGAGGCTATGGCACATGTCTGCCTGGTGCTGGGTGATGTAGCTGAGTGCTGCAGCCAGCACTGGCTCCTGATCCTCTCTGGTGCAAGAAGGTGTTTATCGGTGTGTGTGCAGGCTTGACTTTCTGACAATCTTGTACTTGTGTTAAACATGTAAATGTTTCCTCCAGCGCTGGATTAAGCCTTAGCTGCCCTGGGAACAGCTGTGGTTTATGTAGATTTTAAAGGTGAACTTTCATGCTCAGTGAAATTTTAAAAGCAGCTGATTTACACATGAATCCATTTCTTGGTGAGTGTCTATGTAGCTGTTCCTCTTCCTTAATGGTTTGTGACTGAAGAGCTGGGCTGTAAACAAGCAGCTCCCACAGGAAGCAGCACTGCCTGCGTGCGGCCGAGACCACCCTGCGGGCACAGCGGGCAGAGCCTGTGGACAGAGTGGGCAGAGCAGGTGTCAGGGCTGGGGCCAGCTGCCAGGCATAGAGTACAGCCACCGAGAGAGGAATTTTGTCAGGAGGCACTGGCAAAGGTAGGGGCTGCTGGGGCATCAGGACTATCTCAACAGTGAAGGGCATTTCTTCTTCATCCTCGTGGTGTGTAACAGGATGCAGGAGCTGGGACATCCCAGTGTCCCACTGGCAAAGGTGACATTCTGGTATCCCACCTATATCATCTTGCTGACTCACCCACCTGCACAGCCCTGGGATAAGGGATCCACAGGCTGATGTTGCAATTTAATAGTCTTTACAGCAAACAGTTCATACAAATCCCTGTCTGCAGCCAAGCAGCTCTTCTCCTTCATGCATTCCTTCCAGAGGACATGTCTCCTGCCTGGTTTTGAGCACTGCAGGGGGTGACCTCAGATGTGTCCCCTCACCAGAGACTCAGTTGCACATCCTGCTAGTCCTACCTTGAGCTCCATGGCCAGTGAGTCTCAGCACACCAAAGTGTGGGCAGGAGCCTGTGTCCATCTGCCCTGCCCTGCTCCTGGGCCCTGGGGACCCAGCTCTGGCAGGGATGGCCACTGGCACATGAGGCTCCCTTGGAAACCCCGGCAGAGCTGCTGTTCAGAGTGAGTGGTTAGCAGTGGTGGGAGCTCCCGAGATGCTGATGATCATCAGCTATCCCCAGCATCCTGCTCATGCAGCTCTGCTGGTTTATCCAATCCACTGGCTCCAGCAATCCCATTTAAACCCAAGCACAGCATGCAGGTCCCCAAGCCCTCTCCGGCCCTGACCCTTTAAAGACACTCTCTCTTCTTCCTTTAAGAACACAAACTTTAAATGGCTCTGAATAAAATAAAAGAGAATAACTGAACTGTGAAGGGTGATGATTGTATTTCTTTCACTTGTAAGAGAGACCTTTATAACTCTCTTGGGAGGAAAAAAACAATAATGGTCCTTCATGGATGAAGTGCTCTAAATATGGTGTATATTTTTTTAAAATACCAGTTCTACAGTTATTGAAACAAATTATTGTTAAATGCATTTACAGCATAATAACTGTGCTAATTTGCTGATAAAAAGCATCCAGCGTTAAACCCCCCATACATTATTTTGTCATTAGCATTTGTTAGCTCCTCGTAGGTATTTTCAGACAGAAGGCTTTGTTCTGTATTTAGCACACGGGCCCCTGCTCCTCGCTCTCCCTTCCCACTGGGAATTGCTTGTGAGCAGAACTGCAGCTTTTGTAAAAAAAACTTCATGTTTAAAAACTGAAAATGTATTTCATTTCATTAATGGGCGAGGGAGGGAGGAGAGGAACGAGGAGGGTGTGTGATTTAGTAATCTGTGTCACATGCCATGTCAGCACTAGCTGGACCCAGAGGCAGGCAGAGCCCTAGGGAGTGTGGGGTGATGCTGAGCCCTCCCAGGAGTGGGCACAGACCCCACTCTGCACTGGCACCAGCTACAGGCAGGAGCATACTGCCATGGTGGCACTGGGGGTCCTGGTCAGCTCCCACCTGCCAAGACCAAGAGCCATCAGGGCTGCCATGGGCACTGCAGGCTTCTGTGGACACCCTGCCAGCAACATCCGTGGAGTGAGTGACATGGCAAAGCCCAGAGCCTCTGGAGATGGGAAAGGGGGACATGGGCATGACTGTGCCCTGAGATCAGCTCCGAGGATGCAGAGCATGTGGGAAGGGGTAGCACAGGGCTGCCTGTCCCTGGCAGCAGCTCCAGGGCTGGAGTGGGGGGCTCTGCCCCTTGGTGGCTGCCTGGTACCCCTTGGCATGCCTGAGGTGGTCAGTGTGGGCCAGGGTGGTGGGCAGGGGATGGGGCAGTGGGACAGGATGGGGTGGTGACCATGAGATGGGGAGGTGCACAGGAGATGGTGTGGTTGATGTAGGATGGGCTGGTGGGCACAGGATGGGGAGGTGGTGCAGCATGGGGCAGAGGACAGGGGATAGGGCAGAGGGCAGGTGATGGTAGTGTGGGCAGGGGATGGAGCAGTGGTCAAGGGATGGTGGTAAGGGATGGTTTGGTGGGCACATCCTGGATTGGGAACACCCAGCAGCCACTGCCAACGGTCTGGGGGTTTCTAGAGCCACTGTTGCTATAGCAACCCTGCTCCGATCATATCATTGCCAGGGAAAAAAAGAAAAAAAAAAAAGCAGCTTTATTATCAACACAGATCTTCCCAAATTAACCCTTGCACACCTGCTTGGCTCCAGTCTGGTGCTTGCCCAGCCCAGTGCCACCAGCCTGCTCGTGCCCTGCTTGGCTAACGCAGGCTGGAAGGGCTGGGCTGGGCTCCCAGGGTCACTGCTGCCTCATCAAAATGACCACTCTCCAGCACCCCAGAGAGCAGGAGCTTCTCAAGGGTCCTTTCCAATCATAAATGGTTAGTGTTGTCGGTGTGAGTATCAAAACTTTAAGCCACCCATGGAAGCAGCATCACTGGCGGTATGGAGTGCCTATGTCCCTGTGCAGCATGGTGCTGAAGGACCTGACGGGGTGATGGATGGACCAGGAGGAGCGAGGGGCTCAGGCTCAGCTCCCAGCCCGCTTACCCCTCCTAGCTGTGTTTTAAACTGGAGATATATATTTCCCTTCTGAAATATTACTGCTAATTCTCCATACGAACGTTCCCTGACCCTTCCTGCGGCCTCCAGATGCAGCCGTAACAGATAAATAATGATAATGAGCAGCAGAGAGCAGCGACAGCCACAGGGACCGCGGGAGGAACCTGGCAGAAGCGTTTGGAAAGGGCCAGGGACTGGTGCCCTCCCAGCACCCTGCTTCACATCACCTCCTGGGGACACCCCACAGCTGCTCACGTGGCCTGACCCTCCCAGATAACGGATGGGCTGCGGATGGGAGGCCTTAGACAAATCAATTCAGATAGCTACTGTATATTGATTAATACCCCTAGCTATAAAAATATAATTGATTACCTGAAGAAGAGCAGAGGGAATGTACAGAACAGACAGAAAACCTGTCTGAAGAGTGATCAATACTTACATTCAGGAAACTCACCCAGGAGTATAATTGGACAAAGCAGAATTTGGGCCAAACTGAGCACCAGAAAAATAATTTAGCTAACAACAAGCCGTTAGGAAGCTTGAAAGACTGGCCACCATCTCTCCCAGGGTGAGTCTGCAGCCATGCTAGCTCCTCTAACATCTTTTATTTTCATTCCTTTTGGCGAAGGATGCAAAACTTTGTTTTTCTGATCACATCAAACACTTCAGCTGAACTGAACCTCCTCCCACAGCCCAGGACTCCCCACAGGGACACATCAGCCCCAGGGATGTTTTCCAGCTGCTTCTGAGTCTTGGCAATGTTTCACTTCCTTCTCCCAGGGATGCGCTGACCTAGCCCTGCCCGGACAGAGTGGTTTGTCCTTCGCTCATCATCCTAGTGGGAAGAACACTCCAAAACCAATCTCATCACTCAGCAGTGGAGCCACTGCCCCAGCACAGCTGGGGAGCCTGGGCATGGACTGATTGCTGTCCTCACTGCTGCAGCAGTGGGGTCTGTGCAGTGGGGCAGTTGTGGGGCACCCCCTGCACTGGCCCCAGCCTCCACTGGGTAAGTCATCTTCTGTGGCTGCAGCACTGGCTTGGCCAAGTTCCCAAGGATGGGAACATGGCAGCAGTGCTGGGAAACCTGCTGACTTCTCATTCCCTAGGGAAAAGGTGAGCATCCCTTGTGGGATCTCTGTTGTCCTCGCCAGGTGCCAGGCACACTCCTGCCACATGGAGGGCAGAGCAATTAGCGAGACATGCAGTGAGATTACAAAATGCACTGAAATACTTAAAATCTGCCCTCCAGTCTAAAGTAAATCAGACATGACTTTGACAAGGTGAAACCAAAGTGATGAAACCAATCCATTGTGCTTGGGGAATCGATCTCCCCGGCAGGGAGTAGAGAGGCCATCGATTCACAGCCTCAGCAGTCAGGAATGTCAAGCTGCCTGATCTAAATTTCTATATGCATCACTCCAGATTAAATGATGGAGGAGCACACGGTGTGCAGGCATCCACCTGCCCAGCCTCGTTGAGTGCCACCAGCACGAACCTGCCAGGTGTGGGAAACCCCAAGAGGGATGTGCAGGCAGTGGCAGTGCCTCCCCAGCAGTGGTAGCACCTGCCTGGCTCTTCTTGGAGCTCCACAGAGCAGACCGCAGACATGCTGTGGGGAGCATGGGGGGCTGCTGGCAGAGGGTGCTGTGGGGAGCCAGGTGGGTGCAGGGACTCTGACCACCTGTGCCTGTCCAAGCATTGGATAGGCACCTGTGTTACAGTCTCCCTGTGAAACCCAATGCGGTAATTAAGATTTCATTCTTAAAAATTAAATATTTATCTGGAAACATGATCTCTAGCTGTGAGGAGCCTGGGCCTGTGTCAGTGAGAAAGGGATGTGGGCAGAGAGCCGGGCCTGGACCAGGATGGGGCCTGACCCCATCATACATGACACCACACTGGTGGGGCCAACACCACAGGCTGCTCTGTCACTGTCGGACCTGGCGAGGCCATTAGTTTTGTCAGTGTGAGAATAAAGAGCTGTCTCTGGGGAGAGATGGAAAAACTCGATCCGGCTCCCAGCAGCCCTGAGGGGGTTGTGTTTTACCATTTCTTTATGACTTACCAGCTGGAACACGAGCAGGCTTAGCCGTCGCGAGTGGCAGGAGCATTTTCTGCTTCCAGCTCCCACAGGGAGCCTGTGACAGAACATCAGGGACCAGCGCAGGAAGCTGAGAAGCCAGGGAACAGATTGAGGGAGGGAGGGAAGGTGGTGGATTTCCGTCATGCCAAATCCAAAACACTTCTGGTACATGCCCATCCCCATCCCACCCCCCTCCTGCCATGCCCTGGGAGTGTGCTGGGACAGGCACTGTGGAAAAAAGGAAAAATTATTGAGAAAGGGCCATCTGCCTTCAACAGGCTCTTGAACTGGTAGTGGACAGTCCCAGTAAGGGATGGCAAACTGTTTGCAGTACCCAGTTGGGGTGGCTGCTTTCATGTAGGCAAACAAATCCTGGTCTCTGGACTCATAAAACCCCCAGAACTCATCAGAATAAATATACTTTGCATCAACTTTTTTTTCATCCACCAAAGCAGTAAATTGCTCTTTTTCAACAGTTATGCATTTAACCCTTTCAGTGCAAAACCTCAACATTAATAGAGAGGATGAGCTAACACACAACAGTAATTAAAAGTGGCCACCACCTCTGCCCCTGCTGATAACAGAGCTGCAGCCACTGCTGGACCTCCTCCAAGTCACCAAACAACCTTTTCTTTCTTTCTATCACTTTTGCTGCTTTATTACACATGACACATCTCTGAAAACACCTGTATATAAAGAGTTGCACAGCATCAACCAGACACTGTCCTGGGACACTTCACCCTGGTTCAGAGGTAGTCTGGCAGCTGTCCCTGGGGCTTAGTGAGGTTACAAGGCACTGTGGGGCTGGGCAGTGCAGGATGCCAGCTCTGCCTGTGGGCTCAGCCCCTCAGTGGGCTCTGTAGAAGTGGCCAGAGAGTTGTGTCCTGTGGAAATGCCCTTTCTGGGTCCTTTCCCAGGAAAAGCCAGAGTGGGATGGGTTGGTTAGGAGCCTGCAGGCAGCTGGCTGAAAGGAGTCTGCAGTCCTTGGAGAGGAAACTGCATGTGATGGACAGGGAAAGCAGGCTGGTATCAGTCAAATAATCCTTCTCATTAGTCTTCTATAAAGCAGGAGATAAGGCAGTGAAAGGGACAGCTGCTCTTTCAGCTCTCTGCTGGGTGGGGGTTTCCTGCAGCAGATTTGTCAGTGCCAGAGGAGTTTCCCATGGGAAGGGTCCCTGCAGCAGGCACAGGTACAGCTCCTTTATGCTGCCCATGTAGTGGGGTGCTCCCCGGGAGCCCCAACAAGTGGTGAGAGCCCAGGGCTTTGCCAGCATCTGACCACTTGCCCCTCCACCCTGGGACACTGGACACCTGGAGTCCCCAGAGATGAGGAGATCTGCTCCCCTGTTCTGGTTTGTCTGGGATGGAATCCTTGGCCAGCCGTGGTCTGTAGGTCATCAGCATGTCAAATGAGCCAGAGCAGCTGACCTGAGTTGGCTACAGGTGTATCCCAGACTATAAACATCACACTCAGTATAAAGGGGAGGGTTTGCTGAGGGTGGGGCTTTTTGTCATCCTGCTCCTCTGTTTTTTCCTGCTCTTCCCCATCTCTGGAGGGTCTTACTCACCGTCCTGCTCCTGAGGACTGCTTTCCTGGGTTTTTGTGACCACCGTCCAGTCACTGGGCTGAATATAACTGTGAACTTTATGTTAGTTTGGCTGTTTCATTAAATCCATTTTAATTTCCACCCATGGATCTCTTGTCCTTTTCCCAATCCCCCTTCTCTGCTGGAGAGGGGTCATCAGGTAATAGAGCAACTGCTATAGTTTAGCCNCATCCTGCTCCTGAGGACTGCTTTCCTGGGTTTTTGTGACCACCGTCCAGTCACTGGGCTGAATATAACTGTGAACTTTATGTTAGTTTGGCTGTTTCATTAAATCCATTTTAATTTCCACCCATGGATCTCTTGTCCTTTTCCCAATCCCCCTTCTCTGCTGGAGAGGGGTCATCAGGTAATAGAGCAACTGCTATAGTTTAGCCCTGAATGCAGGCTAAATGTAACACCATCAAGGTGCCTGATGGGTGCTTGGAGCCTTGCCCCACGGGCAGCACTGGTTCTGGCTGCTGCTCTTAAGCACACAACATCCAGCAGCTCATCCACCAATGGATGGGAGAGTTGATCCCTGCCTGGCAGCCCTATGTCAGCACCCAGCACTGCCTAGTGAGCCCTGCAGAGTCTACAAACTACTTCTGCTACCTCCAGGTACAAGGGAACAGAGGTCATAGACTGCATTTTTTAATGTAGGTATTTTATGTATTGTTCCCATTCTGGGATATGTGAATGTCTTTCTTAAAAGTGCTTTTGAACAAACACCATGAAGTGAAGGTTGACACTTGCAGCCTGACTCTGTCTGCTGCACAACAGCAATGCACACACCCAGACACAGTCTCACAAAACATGTGGGCACTCTCCAAATAGCATCCTTGAAAATGCTCCTGGTTTGTTTTCAACATCCATTAGAAGTTGTGCACAGCAGTGTCTGCCAGCAGAACACAAAAGGAAGTCAAAAGGAGAGCATGAAACCCAAGCAAAGAGCATTAATACAGCTCCAGAAAAAAGTGGAAGGCTTATGTAGAGTTACAGTCTGGTAAGAGTTTCTAAATTATTTGTTTTGTGTTTTTTAACCTCACAAAATCCCCTTGCAGTAATTTATTACAATTCTGAACCAAACACTCCTGAAAAAAAGGAATAATCTTGGCACGTGGTGATAGTCTATGCAAAATAAACTGTCACTGCTGATGTTTGGCATTTGTCTACATCTCTGCCAGCAGTATTTTGGTAATATTCCATTTTATGTATGAATTATTATATTTGCAATTATAAGAGATAAAATACCACCCAGCACCCACACCAACTTCAGCTTCCCAATCTCTTGCATCACGAGATTTTTGTACTACACGAAAGCCAGTTTCAAGATTTCATGTTTGTAGTTACAGATTAAATAATATTAAACAGTATTACCCTTGAAAGATTTGTTTCCAAGTAGCAAATAGATTCCCCATATTATTCTTTACTGTAAGTAGTTGTTGTTATATCTTATTCATCTGGAAAATAATTTCAAACAGCCATGAAAATAGTGGATTTCTCTCTGTTAAAATGATAGTCAGAGCCTGGGCTGCTGACATATAGTAACATGATTCACTTGGACAGTTACTGACTGCACATCCAATTCATTTCTTCTCTAGAGCACCAAGTTATTATCTGAAATGCACAAGGTGTCTGGGGGTAACATATGATCAGCCAGGGACGCTTTTGACGGCTTGAAGAGCAATCAATAAAAATTGTCTCCAGCAGTTTTGTAGAGTATGGAAGTTGGTGGTGAAATGAAGTGATGGAGATTAACTAGTGGAAGTCAATGCCCTGGTGCTGTGAACCCTGTTTTTTAATTAAAGATCCAAAGCTGCTGCTTTTCACTTGAATAGGGTTTTTCCCGCCCCCTCCCTGGACCAAATTCGGTGCTGAAAGATAACTTCCCCCCATGCTGCATGTGCAGGAGTGTGTGTGCACCAAGTCACAGCATCTTCCCTGGGTGGCTGTTCCTCTGCAGCCTGACAGGGACCAGAGGGAACTGCTGCCAGCAGCCTGGTCCAGCCTGAGCAGTTCTGTCTCCATGTTACAGTCTGCCACCTTTTGTCCTCTGGACAGTCACAGTGTCTCACTGCTTGAAAATGCCTTTTAAGGATAATCTTGACAGTCCTACTGACCAAATTAATATTTTTGCTCCTAGCTCCATAGCCCAGCTGCACCCTTTCTTGACTGCTTTTAGCTCACCCTCAACAAAAAGGACCTGTAAGCTACCAGTCCTATATGACAATGATTTTATTTAGGTCTTGTATTGATTAGTCTACCTGCAAGTGAGGTTAATGCAAGTTTTTCCATTAACGTTAATAGCGTGAGACTGGGCTCTGCTCTCCTTCCAAGGGATGACAATAGGTTTGTGTTGTGCAAGTGAGCATGTTGTGCAAAGGATGCTGGTTCTTTATTGCTTATCTGCATGGCAAGGGTGGTGGTGAGGGGTGCCACTGAGATGGGTCATGGCAAAGTCAGCAGAGGCACCTGTCTGTTCCCAGCCAGCCAGGGCCAGACCTGACCTGCCAGCCCTTGGGAAATCCATTTCCCATTTTAGCCTTTCTCAGTGGAGTGGTTTTTAAAATTCTCTGTTTATTTTCTTCCATTAAACACAGTACAAAGCTACATGTTTTCTGATGCTGAGACAGTAACAAACTGTTAAGGACTTGTTTACAAAGAAATCTTTACTGTTTGCTAAATAGTTTTAGTGGAAACCAGCAAAGCTCCCTGCTGGGGTTTAGTGCAGGACCACTGCTGGAGTTTAGTGCAGGATGTAGGGTGGGCAGTCCTGGAGCAACATGCTCTTTGCTTCTCATGTGCCAATTGTGCAGAAAAGGTTTTCATAACAGCTCCAGTGCCCAAATATCAGATGATTGCATGCTTTGAAGCAAATGTTTTCTCCCATCTGTTGAAGTGTATTTCCTATCAGTGCTTTGTTTAATATTTGGATTTCTGTGATGCATCTTTCAAATTTGCCTACTGTGGCTGTGCTTCTACAAACAGTATGTGTGCACACTGGCTCCTGCATAAGGAGGCTGTTTTATGTGAACCCTTCCCAGCAGGGTGAGGACTAGATCTTCTCCAGAAGAAGCCCTGAGCTGGAGACCCTGCAAGCTGAGCCTGGCCCAAGTCCCATAGCAGGCACCAATCCCACAGCCCAGCAGCTTTGGCAGGTCCCTGACCTTAGCCAAAGCACAGGCTGGCTGGAGCTGGTTGCCCAGTTTGGGGGTAAAATAAAGCAGGAGATGTGCTCCTGGTTCACCTGGCCCTTCTGCTCGTTTGTGTCTGCCCAGGTGCTGGCACAACTCTGCTTGGCACTGGACTGCCTGCTCCTTGGGTCAGCTCACCTGCTTGCACGGTGCCATAGCATATTATCCCCAGATAATTGCTGCAGCTTTGGACCATTACAGAATCCAGTCCTTTGTGTACAGGTTTTGGTCCAGCAAAGGCATATACTGATACTTTATAAACTAAATAGCAGACGAGAAAAGTGAATTGTGGTTTGAATGTAGCAGCTCATGGAGGCAAACCAGGCAGACCAGGTCCATGTGCCACTCCTCTCCTGCCAGAAGCCTACTGGAGGTGAAATGTCACCAAGGAAGGAATCTCTACCAGCTCCAATGACAAGTGGGCTGCCCCTGAGGACCAGGAAGTCTGTGGGACTATTCTTCACTGCCCTCTCAAACACCATTCGTACAACTGCACAGACCCACCCTGGGCCAGAGTACCCACAGTGCTAGTCCAGAGCTGTCAGGTGATAGTTTGCATCAGAGCATACAAACGTCCTCCTTCCCAAAACGAGGGATAACACTGCTGCTGTGACTTCTCCACACAACTGCTCAAAACCAGGGGCAGGTAGCTAACCCCTGAGCCCTAACTTCCCCTGCCCATCAGCTTGAAGGAAAGGTGGAAAAGTCACAGGTTTTTAAAATAAAATTAAAAGAAAGAAATCATTTTAGCCATGAGTCCAAGGTAAATATTATCAGGGCCACCTGCAGCCAGCACCAGTATCCACATGGGCCAGATCCTGTCTGAAATTGTCTGGATCCAGCCCCAACACGTGGAAGCAGCAAACAGTAAAATTCCCCACAAGAGCAGGAGCAGGAGCTGCTGGGCTGCAGAGCTGCCTCAGCTGGAGCCAGGACTCGACTGCTGCACATGCCAGAGGATTTGGAAGTCCATGTGCCAGCAGGGATCTCTGCAACGGGTGGGATGGTGGCAAGGGGACGCAGTCATCAGTGTCACAGCCCAGCCCTGCAGCAGGTGCCCGGCAGCAGCGGCTGGGCCATGCAGTGTTAACCCCCATATCACACACTTACTGTAATCCACCAGTAAGGGCTGGCTGCATGGGCTTGAGCTACACAGCTTGGTTTAATAAGAAATGTATAAAAATAATAAAAATGGAAACTCATGGATATTATTTGTCAAGTGTGTGCCTAGCAACTCCCTGTTATTTCACATATCGTTCTAGTGGGAACATAAGTAAAACACATTAGCAGTAATTTAAAGTTGCTATGTGCATTGATTATTTATACCCTTACATAAAACCCCAGTCTCTGTGTGCAGCACACCAGCCTTGATAAACTGTGTATGTTAAATCACAATCTCCGAATATGTGGACAGAATCTCCAGGCGAATATTGTAGGTTTTTTTAATATATATAGAGAGAGATAGATCCACTCTTTGGTAGTGACTTGTTTGGTTCAAGTGCATCTCTAAATCACGCTATACACATAAATAATAAATAAGAGAGGCTCATATCCTTAATATTATTCTCATGTCTTATTAAACTAATATTTCAAAAAACTTTTATTTTTCCTTTAGTTGCAGGTCACTGCTAAAGTTAAAAAAAATTACAATCCAGCTCTGATGCTTCACAGGAAGAATTCAAGAGTCCCTGGTAAAGCACAGGCATGAATGATTATTCTAATTGCCTAGAGATGCCTTCTGAGAGATGGAATAATTAAGCGGTGAGATGATTGAGACCTTCAGCACCTTTGTCTGCCTTCCCCCTTGGCTCCCCCCCCCACTCTCCTAGGCATGGGAAAGAAAAGGACCATTTTCTGAAAGCCTGTTTTATATTTCACTTCATCACTACGAACATTTTATTTGATTTCTTGCCATGAAAATCTTTCACCGCATCTGGGCGATTTCTTATGGCCCTTTGTGCGCAGCTTCCTGCAGGAGAGGGAGAGCAGCACTGCGACAAGGCCGAGGGACACAGGCAGGGCTGGGATGATGAACGGGCAGGAGACCACCACCCCTGGGAAAGGCAAGCTGCCTGTATGGCCCTCACATGGTCTGGGCACGCCTGCACACATGCATGAACCAGGCTGCACGCCTGCTCCCCCTGCTCCCTGCATGCCTGCTCCCCCTGCTCCCTGCACCCACTGATCCCACTGCTCCCTGCACCCACTGCTCCCATTGCTCCCTGCACACCTGCACCCATAGCTCCCACTTCTCCCTGCACACCTGCACCCACTGCCATGTGTGCCTGGGCCTGCTGTCAACCAGCCATGTGTCCCTCTGCACAGTCATGCACGGAATGCTGCCCCTGTGCTCGAGGGTTGGCTGCTTAGGTCATGAGGGTGCCCAGCAGCGTTCACCCACCTTTGGGGGCACATGGGCTGTGGATCCACACAGAACTGCAGGTTATTGATGGCTGGTGTGAGAAACCCAGCACTGTGTTTGCACAACACTGTTGGCTTGACAGGGACTGCAGTGCCACGGATAAGCTGAGGGCATCACTGAGATGGAAATGGCAAACTTCCAGGCCACTGTTTGCCACAAGCAAACCTCACATCAGCACCGTGGGGCTATGGCTGTGCCTGGGGAATCACTGGGAAGCATGAGGTGGCTTGGGCAATTGGGCACAGCATGCCAGCAGCAGGAGGGAAAACACCTGCAGGACTCAGAAGGTGATTTCTTGGCTCGGGGAGGCAGCCAGGGAGGCAGCCAACAGCACTCAGCTGCAGCCTAGCCAGCGACGGCCACGCTGTGTGCTCACAAGGTGAAGTACGAGTGCACCCACAGGGACAGGCAGGGCTCTGACAGTCAAACCAGGAGTAAACATAATGCATCAAAATTTACTGGGATTAACATCCCAAACATTCGCTGGAACAGAGGGTAGTCACCAGGGGAGCTGTGGTGGTGGAGCCTGGCATGGCTATGGTGAGTTGGGTCTAGGACTCGACAGGTCCTATGCAGGACAGAAAGGTTTCACAAACCCCAGCACTGATGGGTTGTTGGCTTCCATCTGTTTATGTCCATAGGGCAAGACCAGGTTTGCAGGAAACAGTAAAATGTGCTGTTAAGACAAGTGAATGTGTCTGGAAAAATGTCACAGCTTTGGGGTGTGCTGGTGACACTTCAGAGCGGGCAGAGAAGCACCTGAGTCTCTCTTTGCAGGCACCTGGTGGTGTTTCAGCACATCCCCACCTCACAGAGCTGCTGCTGATGGGGATGAGACAGGACTGACTGCCCCCACAGGGTATTCCTCTTTGGCTCCCAGGGAGGAGAGGGTGTCTCCCACCACCTATTCGGCCAGCCAAGAGACTGCTCCTGGCTGGGCCCCCTCTGCTGGGAAACGGCAGCTGGTCAGAAGCAAGATGTTTTGTAGGATCATGTTGTCTTTGACAAAAATTTATTTAGAAAGAAAAATTGGGGATGTGGGGGGAAGATTTCCTGATAAGGTCAAAACATTCAGCCTCAACCTTTTCAGAGCAGAACATTTCAATTTTCCGCTTCAGCCTGATGTTTCATTTCAATTTCATTCTAAAAATGTAAACAAAATGAAAATTCAGAATTAAATGTTTAAATTTTCCTGAAGCAAGTAATTTCTGTTGACCTGAAACTGAACTTTTCACACTATTTTGTTCTATAGAAGATTCCAGAGCAGTCTCCCCTCCTTCTGTTCAGGGACAAGCTCCTCTTCCAGACCAGCTTTAACTGATCTCTCGTATGGTGAAGGCTGGTGTTCCATCTTGCACTGGTTTATTGCCTGGTGAAAATGTCTCCTATTTCCTATGGGGCTTGCTATTTTTACTGTAATGTAAGTAACAAAATTTATAATAATATATGATAATATTATCAAGGGATATATGAGCCCCAGTTAGAATTGCACTCGTGGCAGTAAACCAGGCACAGAGCTTCCAGAGGGGATGGATGTAAACCAGGTACAAATCCAGGTTTTCACCCATCCACTCTGGAAACGCCCTGCTGGAGCTTCAGCCTCAGCTGCCTGCAGCTTGTCAGTGATGGTACGACAGTGTAAGAGTCATTTGCATAACCTTTTGAAAGGAGGTTATTTTCCTCCTGTCCCCCCTGCTCAAATTGCAGGGTGCAGGATGCTTTCCCTAGGAAGGGAAAGCTGCATTAACTGCTCTGCCTCCGTCCAGCCACGTGATGCAGTGCTGCAGCACAGGTGCACAAGCATTACCCAAGACTTTTGAGGGATCATCATGCACAGAGATCCCTATGAGAGGAAAACACATGAGCCACATCATATCCTCGTGCTCATGCATTTGAGTAGCTCAGAGGTACATTTTCTTCAGTGAGAGGCAGAGCTGTTACCCAATAATCCCTGAAATCACTTTATTAGGTGCTGTATGCTGACTCTGGTGGATTATTCCAGTGCTGTGGCTCCAGAGAGTGGCATCACCGTGGGTGACTGTCTGCAGCCACTATGCCTGTCTCCCGAAGTAGAGGACTGTGCTGTGGCAGCAGCACCCACAGCACTCCCTGCTCCAGGCTCTGCACTGCTCATGACAGTTCCAATTAAAAATCTCTATCTATTATGGAACCTTCAAAACTCTCCATTAAATCTGGAAAGTTTCTATACTTAGCAGATAGAGCTGACTCTAATATTCTCAGGGTTGTAACCGTTAACTCCATTAGTGCTGCTGTGCTGCAGCTGGACCATGCACCACACTGCCCAGCCAGTTCAGCTCCTCCTTGTCCTGGCCAGTGCAGTGGTCCTGTGTTCACCAAAACCATGCTCCTGATGGGGCAGACCAGGATCCTTCAGGATGACTAGCAGAAGGAGCCCATTGCTCAAATGTCTCTGACACACAGCTCCTGTCCCAAATCAAAAGCTACAGCTAACACATGGAGCAGATCAACATGATGTTCTGGTTTGTCTGGGATGGAATCCTTGGCCAGCCGTGGTCTGCAAGTCGTCAGCATGCCAAGTAGCTGACCTGAGTTGGCTACAGGTGTATCCCAGACTATAAACATCACACTCAGTATAAAGGGGAGGGTTTGCTAAGGGTGGGGCTCTTTGTCATCCTGCTCCTCTGTTTTCTCTTGCTCTTCCCCATCTCTGGAGGGTCTTACTCACCGTCCTGCTCCTGAGGACTGCTTTGCTGTTTTTTGTGACCACCATCCAGTCACTAGGCTGAGTATAACTTTGTGTACTTTTCATTGGCATTGGAGTTATATTGGCATTGGTTCCAGTGTGTGAACAAGCTGAGGATCTGGCTGCCTGCTCTCCAAAAGCCTGCAGGGCTGGTGGCCAAAGCTGCCAGGCACTAGAGTTCTGTTCCAAAGCAGCACAGCTATTGCACCAGGGGGGTCTGATCCATGGGGTGTGGAGGTGGCCAGGGCACAGGAACTCACTGCCAGTGAGTGGGAGATTAGCAATTGGGACTGGAGTTGAAAAGGCTTAGTATGGGAGGAGGGCCAAATCTGGGGGTTGGTCTCTGCCCAGCTGGGGTTTGAAGCTCCAGGTGCTGCCTGGAGTGAGGATGTAGGGACTCAGTCTGATGTGGGGCCACCACAATGGATGGAAACTGTGTGGTAAGGTGGGCACTGTGGCTGGGGTGGGCAAAAGGTAAGCAGTGCCTTGGAGAATGAGAAGGAAGAGGGGACAGAGCCAGTGGGAGCCCTGGGCAGAGCTGGGACCCCACAGGTCAGCTGCAATCTGAAGGCAGAATATTATTGAATCATGGAATCATTCAGGTTGGAAAAGACTTTAAAGTTCATTGAGTCAACCATTAACTGAGCACTGCCAAGTCCACCACTAAACCATATCAGCAGTTTGCCTATGAAAAGGGTCTTATAATTTTGTTCTAGATAAGAAGTTGTTTCCCTGTCTGGGATCCCCAAGGGTTTAGGAGTCACTTCTCCTTGTCTTCTGGAAGATTTCCCACACATAATATCTTGGTGCAGAGCATGATGTGGACATTGCCCAGAACCCTGGGTTGTGGAAGGCTGGGGCTCAGGTGGGATCACTCCACTCCAGCTCAGCCTCCTCCAGCCCATCCACTTGGTCTGCAGGTGGTCACTGGATTGAGCCTGAGAGGAATAGCTTGTTTGAAGCTTTTGGTGTTGGTTTTTGCACGGTGGCTGCTGCGAGGGCTGGGGGTGCTGGCCCCCTCCCCAGCCTGGAACAGGGCTGTCAGCAAAGTTGACAGCAGAACAATACTTTATGTAAATAACTTCCAAGTGGAGTTACTCATTATTAATGCAGACAGTTCTGAAGGCGAAAGCAAACAGCATTTGGCAGCAAGAACTTTTAATGAGAATGTCATTAAGGAATTCAGACCGCCAACCACAAAGTGATTCCTGGTGCACTCGGCTGACTTCCCTGCCTTCCCACTTCTTTCCTGTCCACTAAACATAAAAATGTCATTTGTTTTTATAACCTCCAAATCCAGGCTTTCTCTCTCTCTTTTTATTAACCAATTTATTAGCAGGACAAGAGCAGCTAGTTGGAGTTGGAGGGCACTGCCCTGTGAACCCTTTTTTTGCTATCGCCCTAATTATTTATTGCTATCAGACATCAGCGTTTCTATAAATTAAAGCTTCTCTTCCCAAAGCTGCCCCCTGGGTTTAAATCAATACAGTGCATCTCACATAATACACAATTATTAATAAGCAATGGTTTGAGATCATTCTGCATAACATTACTCCTCAGTCTGGCGGGTGCTAAAATGAGGGGGAGTAGGGAGGGGACAGAGCAAGCCTTAGTGCGGGGGAATGATTCACTGCCCATGGGGCTGGGGCAGCCTCGGGACCCACATCAGCCCTAAATCCAAAGTAAAACCTGGGATTTGAAATGGTCAGAGATCAGCACTTCAGGTCTGTGGAACACACTGGCACTTCAAAATTAATTTTCCTCTGAATTGGAATAAAAGTTAAATATTCACCACAGAATAGGAAAAAAACCCCTAAACTCAAGTGTTAATTTAGAAGCATCTGAGCTGCCTTCTTGATAATACCAAATTGTTTCATGATATATAAAAATGTGTTATCAAACACAACATGCTATATATTATAATGCTAAATATTTAATATTGTGTGCAATTTTAAGCAAAAGTAATTTAAGTAAGAACAGTGAATGTATTCATTTTTGATATTTTACATTATCAAATCAAAATTTTCAACCAAATATAAAAAGGAAAAAAATTGTTTAATCTTTCTCCCATCAAAGGTGTCATCAAAACTGACATCCCCACGAGTATTTCCATTTCAATGAAAATGCTTTCCTTGATGTAAAACTGCTCTCCTTATTAAAAAAAACTTGGGTGAGAAGAAAGTGTTGCTGCCCTCTGTGCTGCTGCCTGACAGCTCACAGGGTGAGGGTGGGTGCTGAGCTCTGCTCCTTCCAAGGGAGCTCCTGGGTGACCCAGTCCAGGGACTGGCTGGCACAAGGATAATGGATCAGAACTCCTGTGCCTTTATTTGCACTGAAAGCAGAATAATTTCTCCCTGCTGGGATTTGCAACGACAGCAAAGGTGATCAGACAGAACTCAGGGGAATGGAATGGGGCTCGGGAAGCTGTGCATGGCCAGTACAGAGCTGGGGGAACCAGGCCTAGGGGGACCCATGCTGGCAGCAGAGACCTGTGCCTGCTCCTGCTTCTTCCTGCTTTGCTGCTTTTAGATTTAACCATTCACATGAAAAACATAAATATCGTTCTGGTGTCATTACCAACTGGGATGTGGCTCAAACACTGGTGATAAAGGAGGTTTTAGCTCTGCAGATACTAGCCAGAAGTGTATGGTCATATTTCACCATTTCTATTTGCTGCTGATTGCAACCTTCCTGGGCGCAGGAATAGCCTCATTCCCCTCCTGCCCTGCTGGGAATCATAGAATCTCATGGTTTGCTTTGTCTCTCGCTTCAAGGGTTGGTTTTGCCTTTGCCTCTCATCTACTCATCAAGCTTGTTACAGAAAGATCAAAATGCAAAAGACTTTAAGCAATCCTGCAGGTGAGCTCTGGAAAATCAAAATCCCTCAGAGTTGGTTGTTCCTGTACTACCAGGTTAAAGATCTGCCATGCTTCAGGAGGCGTCGCTGCTTGTGCTTTTCTGCTGGTCCTCATGTGCTCAAACTCATCTCCTAGAGACCAGGCTGATGGTGAGTGGGTAGCACCACCCCAGTACCTTGGTGAAATCATAACCAATTCACAGGCTGAGTTTCATTAGGGTTAGTCACAAATTTAAAATGAAATAGGTCTTGTCCAACACACCCCTTTTGTCTGATTTCTCTGGAAGTAGCTTTTATTCATTTATAGTTTAGTGGGGATCTTGATCTTTTCCACTGGGACATTTTCATTGACGGTTCGTTGTCCCCAAACTTTTAGCTGAGATTTCTGCACAGAGTGGGATGAGAGGAGGCAGCCCCTTCCCAGGCTGGGGGGACTCTGCTGTACAGCACTGGGATGGGGACCAAGGTGTCAGGGAGATCCAGGCATCTGGATAACACGGGGGGGTCCCCAGGGGAATCTGGGGGCTCCAGGGATGGCCCGGGAAGGGTATGGGTGACCCAGGGTGGCTTGGGGCGCCCGAGGAGGACAGAGGGGAGTCCCAGAAGGATCCCAGGGTGGCTGGCCTAGGGCAGCCCGGGATGGCTCAGGTGGATTTCAGAGTGATCCCGAGCGAGGGTCCGGGATGTTCAGGGTGTCCCGTGGGGGCTCGAGGAGGGCCAGACCCGAAGGAGGTATGAAGGGGTCCCAGGGTGGCCCGAAGGGGATCCTGGAGGAGCTGGGGGGNACACGCGGCAGCCTCCGACAGCGCCACCTGGTGGACGCCATGAGCGGAGCGGGGACCCGCGGGGCACCGGGGACACAGGGGGCACCGAGGACAATAGGGGACATGGAGGGACAAGGGCACGCATGGCCATCAGCACAGCACACAGAGCACCGGGACAGGCCGTGCATGGGCCCTGGTACCCACTGATGTGCCGCACAGTGGTAATTCCTTGTTTTCCTCCTTTTCCCACGCCCTGTGTCCACTCTCCCTTGTCCCTCTCGGTTTTGTCTTCAGTCGGTACTCATTAGCAGGTCATTCCTGGCCGGGAGCTGCAGGCTCTGCCCAGCCACCCATTGGGCTGCTGCCAGGGTTTCTTTGTGCTCATCCTGCAGAGCACATCTGTGGCAGACTGGGAATGGGGAAAAACACCTGTTGGGAACACTGGGAGATGTCACCCCTGAAAGGAACCATATTGTCTTTCCAAGGATATCTTCGGCAGTCACAAATATTAGCATAAATACTACAAGCAAATGGAAAAAGAGCCTCTACAGTTCTGCTGCAGGAGTTGCTCTCTCCAGCACAATGAGTGGAACAATCACTGCCCAGGAACGGCCCTGCATTGAGGGAGCAGGTGAAACCCCCAACTTTTTCTTGTTAAAAATAACTACATCTTGTCAAGACCAACCGCATCTGCAAAATATCTGTTAATCTAAATTGTATGATAGTTAAAGACCAGAACTGGAAGCTGTACTGATGGTATTTTGTTTGGGTTTTTTTTCCTCACACTTTTAGAAATGGAATGAACATTTTCATACAGTCTGGGCTGCACTCATGAAGGAGCTGCAGGAACTAGAGTAAGCTAGCATGTTCTAGCCGTGGGTACCAGCCCTGCTCCCCATGCAATTCAGGTCCTGTCTCAAAGCATCACCTTAAAAGAAGCCACATTTCCATTGGGCAGCCCAGACCAGGGGGTCTATGGTCATGGCCTTTGGCTGCAGCAGAGAGCTTTCCCCAGGGCTACCTCACACATCCCAATTTGTGCTGCCAGCTCAGGCTGCAGTGAGGAACTCCAACAGGTGCTGCAGGAAAAAGCACAGCCCTGCAGTCCCAAAGTGCTTCTTGGCTAAGGGACCTCCCCTGGTGGGGCTCTGTTTGTTCATCCTTGACAATTTCAGGAATTTAAATGCAAATCTCTTGATTTTTGCAGACCCAGTAAACATGGACAATGCAAAACATATTTTGCCTCCTCTCTGATGTGCAGCAAACACTGTTCCCTGTCCAAGACTTCTGGGCAACTCCCTGTGCATCTGCTGGTGAGTATCTAAATATCAAGGAGTGCTCCAGACAGGAGAAGAATCCTTTGGGGAGCCCCAGCTCTCTCCCCTTCTGCTTCCGCTGACTGGGGAGAGCTGTAGTACGTGCAGAGTCAGAGTGCCTAAAGGCCCCAGTGATAGCAGGAGTGGATGAAAGTACCTTGTGCCACATCATGAGTCCTGATGAGCCTGTGCACACTGCCAGGGAAGCAGAAGCTGGGAAGGACCAGAGGAATGTGGAGGCAAGCAGATTAAAAACACAAAGCCTCCTGAGCCGTGTACAGCCACTGGGACTCTGGTGGGAAGAGCCAATGCTGCTTCCCTGAGCTGGCTGCAGCTGATTACCAGCGACGCAGCCTGGGCTTCTTCCACAGCAGCACAATCAGTCCTGGCATGGCCACCAGCCTCCTGGCACCTCTGCTCACCGCCTCTATCTGCACTCGCACATCTGTGTCGCCGCCGCTGCATGCCAGCCAGGGGGAGAGCCAGCCCTGCCGTCGGGCGACATCCGCAGCCGTTGTCCTCCTGGGCTCCAAGTATGCAAAACACACTGCTTAGCAGCTGAGGCCAAGA
>VWZX01005962.1:898421-1131602 GCA_013399015.1 Galbula dea
TAGGAAAAACAAAAGAGTGTCCAAGCACAGCCAAGTGTTGCATGGCTCCAGGATGGGCATTCATACCCGAGCTGAGAATGGCAGTTCTTGGCTTGGTCTGACGCAGAGAGCCAATTGTGGCTGAACTGCTGCTGCTGCTTGTGGTTCCCTCGCCCTTACAGGTCAGCTGCAGGGTAGAGTCCTGTCCTGGTACGGTGATGGATTTGGCAGTGGAAGGAGGCCTGTAAACAGAAGTGGAGAAGGTTACAAACTGCCAGGCAGGGACCAGGAACCACCTCGCCACACCAGCAATTCCCACTCGGCGCTATCAAGAGAGTCCCCTGCCTGCCCCTATGCTTCGTGGTGGTGGGAAGCTGGCAGCCCTCTGCAACAAGCAGCACAGCATGATGTTGGATTTTGTTTTCCTACATGCAAGACTCGGGTCTTCCCTACCTTGAACTGCATCTAGACTGCATTAGAAGAAAAGTTTCTGAGGTAAACTAAGGCAAAAAGGGACTGTTCAATCATTTATACATGACAGCAGGCTCAGAGCCTGCACTATCCTCCAGAAGACCATTCAGAGCTTCCCTTTTCCCCCAATATATGTCCAGTGGCCAGCTGGCTTCACAAATCAGAACCAGTTTGCTGTTGCCCAGCTCTCAATTCCTGTACCTTTTCATTACACTTTCCTGACTCAGGTCAAAAGAAAATCTTTTGTCCCTGCACCCCCCTCTCCCTATGAGAGTACTGTTACAATGAGCAAATAACCTTGCCCTTTTTTAACTGACGACTAAACTCCTTTGCAGTCAGACTAAAGTGTTTTTCCAGCTGTCAAAATTACTTTTCTGGTTATTCTGCATGCTCCCAACATCCCTTTGTAAATGCTGACTGCAGGGCAGAGCTGTGAGTGTCTGCAGCCCCCTCCCTTCCTCCAGAAATGTTTTTGGGTGGAAGCCATGGTATGTGCAGCATGGCAAAGTGAATATTCCTGTTGGAGCCCTAACCTCCCTATATCCCAAAGTCTGAACTGGAACTAATAGATCATATAATGCTTTTAAAGTGAGGAGTGAGAAAGAAAAACTTATTTTTCCCACTTGAAGCTCTGAGGAAAGATGCTACATAAGATGACCTTTGCAGTATTTTGGGAGAAGGAATAAAGCACTGAGAATATTTCATATGGAGAGTTCAACAACTATAAGGGTTTCAGGAAACCCACAGCATGCCTCCACCAGGAAAAAGACCCCTCCCTAATCACGTTATCAGTGATTTACATGCATCCGTGTACTTTGGGGACTCTGCAGGTTAACAAGGCCTTTACAGCCTTAATCAAACAAACTGTTCCTGCAGCAGCTGTCAGAGCAGCCTGTGGATTTGTCAGCTCAGGCTGCTCAGCCTGCTCTGCCTCCCTCCACGACACCCAGGAGGAGAAGGTTCATTTGAGTGCTGCAGAAAGTCAGTGCTCAGAAGTGATTTCCCAGCACAGCTGAATTCCTGCCTAATCCTCTAATGAGTGCCATTTCTCAAAAGTTCTGCTGATAAAGGACTCCTCTACATACAAAGCTTCCATTTTTGGACATTTGCACATTGTCAACATACAAGAAAAAAAAAGAGACTAACTGCAAAAATCCTGTAAGGAAATTAAGAGGTTTGACTTTCAGACTGACCCTACTTAAAATAAATGGATATTTATATCCAATTCTGTATCATTTTCAGGCACTCTTAATAGTGGGACTTGCTTCCACAGTGAAGGAACAACAGGTATGTTTGTCAAACATTATTGACAGACATCCTAGATTTAAAACATCTGTTACTGTTATAAAGGTATGGTTTAAGATACCCAAAACTTCTTTATCACACTTGCTTCTGAAGCAGAAGTTTTTCAGAATCAGATGACACTGCACATAGGGTTTGAAAGTCCCAGAAAATGCTGGAGCACTAGGAAAAGCCCTTCACAAAATAAACCTACCAAAAATTATGCAGCATCTTATAACAAGAATGCAAGCTAATTTACACACTTCAAACTAGCTCCTAAAATTGGACCTTTTAGCCCAGAATACCACTGCTGCAAAAGATGGCCTCAAAGTAAAGCTTTCTTCTCTCCTGTTGGGAGTTAACACAAACTATTTCTATCAGCACAAGGCATTCCTGCTGTGTCCAGTCACACCTTCAAGCACACTAGGGCAGGCTGGCTTGGGCTGCAGAGTCTTCAGCACTGTACTGCAGCAGGAAGGCAGATGTTGCTGGTATATTTGTTAGTTGATGCCCCAATATTCCTTTAAGCAACAAAACTGCTTTATAGCTTAACTGTGCTTATTCTTCCTATGACAATGCATTAAAACCCCCCAAAAGCAGACAATTGCAGTTTCTCTGCTAATTAACACAAATTGTGAATCTGGGTCCCTGTAGGAAATGTGTTAAAATGTTTCAGCCTTGCAATATTTTTGTTGCTGTTTTAATGCAAGATCTTTATCCTGTGTGGTTTGTGCTGAAGTGTATCCATTTCCAAGAATGTTTTCTTCACTGACCTTTCCCTTCTCATAGGTCACTGAAACCAAACCCAGAGCTATGAGAAATTCTATCCTTTATGCCAAACACAAAATTTGCCATCAACATCCACTGGCTTCCAAAACCTAACTGACACTAGCAGAGGAAATACAGTGCACAGCCAATAACCAAGCTGGGAAACCCAGAGCAGAGAGCAAATCAATTAACAGCACAGGCTGGCTATGCTAGTTTTGCTGATTCAGCAATCCAGACCTCCAGTTTCAAGCTTCCCCCTATACCTCTCAATATTAGGGACATCTTTTCCCCCTCCTCATCCATTTGAGTCTCCAGCAGAGAGCTACAAAAGAACCAGGTGTTCTGGTCTGCCCAGAACAGGGTAAGCACCCAGAAACTCACGTTTTGAAGCAGGGGTCCCCCGAGAGCAGGGACATTCCGATGGTGACCTGAGAGGGAGGACAAGACACATTGTTAGATGTGCTGCAGTGAGCTCCTCACTTCACAGCAGCCACAAGGTCAAGGACTAGGTGTAAAGATTAGCAAGACCCAGCTCCTTTCCGAAGGAAATCAGCTTCAAGGATTTAGCAAGGTATTTTCCTCCCTACCTCAAATCACTGGCATCAGTGACTAACTCCAAGTTGCAGTGCCTCAGCAGGACACCAGCCTGGCCACGCTGACAATGCACTTAGAACTTTCTTCCCTCCTCCTGTTCATGGTTTCTTTGATGACAAAGAATGCTGTCAAGGGTCATCGCCTGGCCAAATGGATGCCAGGATATCAAAGAGCAGCTCTGACAATGGGAAGCTTCCCAAGTCAGACTAGCAGCTTAAAAGCAAATGTCCCCATACATAACAGGACCTTTTCTCAGGCCTGGCACTGCACTCTGGCTGTGATCTTTCCCAATTCAATAGTAGGATTTCCACTGTGGCAGTACTCGCTGCTATACCTTTAGGATGGAGTTGTCCTGTCGGGTGTTCTTAGTATCATATCCTTCCAGTAAGCAGCAACGGACAGTGGATCCAGAGCCTGCAAATTCTGCCAGATTTAGATCAGCAAAGCCCAGCTGTAGCCAAGGAAACAATGGAGGGGAAGGGGAGAGAACAAAAATTACTCAATAAAGAGATGTGTGGTGTCACACAGACCAAAGGAAAAGAGCACATCTGTGGGCAAGGGCAGAAACAGGAGCTGGTACACAGAGCTGTGGGTGTGAAGAACCCCTGCTCTCATGGGTGGGGTGGGTCACACTCCTAATCCCAAGCCAGGTGGACACTCAGAGGCCTTCAGGAAGCCAGCCGTACGTGGAGGAAGGATGTACAGTAGTGGTGCTGGTCAGGACAGCGTTAACCAGCCTGCAGCCGTTGCATAACCAAGGACATGGAAGGCACTAGGTCAATGATGTGGAAAAAACAGAACCACACATACACAAACATAATAAGGCACTCTTTGTATTGGGCCATCCCAGAATGCAGTGGAGCATGTGAACTAGGAGATGAAAGGATATTGTTACAGAGGAAAGTGACACCGTCCTCAAAAACAAAACTGAGACTTTCAGCACAGCAAGCTGGAAGTCCAGAGGCATGCAACACTTCATGTGCCTCATCCCCACAGATGCAGCTGCTGGGCTGGGGAACTCCTGGAGCAGAGCTCCCTCAACACTGCCAAGATTTAAGTAGCAAGTGGTATGTTTGACAGGAAGAAGAGAAGAGAAATATTTGGAGAGATTTAGTTGTGAGCTCTCTAAACCCCTTCTAACAAAGGGGAAGCAAACAGGGAAGGTGACAGAAAACTGAAGATCACAGGCAAATTCAAACTGATGCCTCCAGTGTAAAGATAAAAAACAGTGAAGAGTGCTTTTGTTTTTCTGCTCTAATTCCTGGTAAATTAATCCAGCACTTCAAAGAAAAAGTAACAGCTTCTTTTACACTGAACTTTCACAATACAAGTCAGTCTTGTGTCATCTGATCTAACCAGGAAGAGATGCTGTACCCCTTATTTAGCCAAACTGTCCACGCACGGAAAGTTTGCCTCACTTCAACATACAGGTTAGCATCCACCAGAATATGGAGAGAAGGTGGAAAAGCAGCAGCTCAGACCTTGTTCTTATTCTGTGCATTGGAGTACATTTCTCCTGCCCTGCTGCTGACAGTTGGATTATACAACTGAACAGAGAGCCCCAAACAGCAGCACCATCCTTAGAAAACGTGGCGCTCTGTCAGCTGTGAAAGCTGACAGAGAGTCACAGAACAAACCACGGTCACTGCTGTATGAACCCTGGCTCCCACTGTTCCAAATCAGAAGTCTAAACCACAGTCTGCACAAGATAAATGATTCAGGGGAAGACAGCAGCAAGATTAGCATAGCTGCTTCCTCCATTCCATTCTCAAAGAGGAACAAGAGCTGATAGCAAAGGGGAAAAAAAAGTGTGGGATAGAGCAGGAACCTTTCTTCAGTGAAAAGAGGAAGGAAAAAAAACCACCTTAACTTTTCTCCCTTCTTAAGAATTCCCTTAACACCAAGTGTTTCTCCAGCCCCTGCTGTAGATGTTCCTCTGCCTCTTCTAGCTAGAGGCTGCGCTGCTTGTTGAATATTCACCGATAAGGAAAAAACAGTGAATTACTATCTCTTGGAGATAAACAGGGCAGGAGAAAGCCACAGAAGGAGCTGCAGCCCACCACTGTGACAAAACTGGAGGCTGGAGGAGACAGAGCAAGACCACACCAGGAGAACAACATGGCACAGGAGTGGCCCAGACTCAGATTCCTCTTCCTCCACCACATCACTAACTTCTCCAAGATGGACATCAGAGGATAGAGTGTGGGAGAACTGTCCAGGGATCCATCTGGGGTGCTGAGGTCAGAAGCTCTTCTCAGGAAGCAGACTCCCACTATATAGAGGAAGGATCCCTTAACAAAGGATGTTTTCAGAGGTAACCTTTCAGAATAGTTTCCTCAGTTTTCCAGCCAGCTGATGGTGTTTCTTCCAACTTTGGGACAAGAGTTTCCGCTTTATCAGTCCTTCCTGTTGGCTTCTGCTCTATAACCCCTGACACTGAAGTGACACTAACGTCAAACCAAAAGGTGCATGAGTTGATGGAAACTCCATCTTAAGCACAAACAGCTCCACCACTCTCAGACCCTGCTGAAGAGGGAGCAGGGAAAGAGGGCATTCACAAGTTGCATTTTCCTCTACATCTCCTGCCATGACTGGAGGATTTTTCAGCTGAATTAATACAGGTTTAAAAGGTGAAGACTCATTGCTTAGAATGGGAAAATTAGCTGCATGAACATATACCACAGACTTCTGCTAGAACTGTCAGGAACCCCAAGTCAGTCAGTTCTGCCATGAGGACCTGCCTGGAATAAGCCTGGTTCAGAGGGCACGACTGAAAGGCTTAATCACCCTGTCTGGTGTGACACTCCTTATTTCTGAGCTGCCAAAATGCTTGGGTCATTTTCTGTTGAATTCTAGGAGAACATATCTGTTTTCTTCACAGGAGACTGCCAAGTAAGATACAAATCCAAGAGATGACAAGTACTTGAGCTTCGGTCTCCAATTCTGGGCTGGAGCAATTAGGTCTCTTTCAAAAACTAAAAACTGGAGAGTGAGTGAAATGGAAATAGGTTAGAACATGGCCCAAGCAAGACCCCAGCTTAATTCCACCATGGAGACATGCCTTCAGGCTTCCTTTAGTTCTGCATTTCCAAATACTGTGGGAAGCTTGAGGATGGACACTGCAGGAGGAACAGGCTGATGCATTTACTTTGTCTCAGAGGCATGTCTCTTCCTCCAGCAATGCTGCTCTCCCTGGAAAGGCAGCTCTGCAGAATGGAGGAATCTCCTCCCACCCAGTGTGAATTTAGTGAAAGAGAAACTGATGGCCTTAGAGACTATGATCTAATTAGCAAGAATAAAGGAATGGTGTAGGCACCCACATTGCCCCCTATCACAGGGCACAGCAGTAGACAGAATGCAGTTCACCCTTCAAAGCCAGTTGCCTCCATGGTCTCAGGAAAAGTATTGATTATAATAAATTCTTAGGAGGTCATGAGTGACCTGAACATCTGTTTATTAGAAACTAGCAGCAGTGATTCATTTCCAAACAAACACGGTTTCGGGCTCTGCATGAGCTCAACTTGTAAGCCAACATTGTCTCTTGATCCAGCATGAAGAAGAGAAGGGGGTGGCCCATTGTCTCTCCCACAGCAGAGGCAAGAAAAGAGGAGGGGTGGGGCACAAACCAAAACTAACATCCCTGCTGGTCCATTTGTTGTTTTTTTGTCTCTGTGTCCCCTGTGCTTTGGAAGGCAGTGATTTCTACTGTAAGTTTCTGCCTACATTCACAAGGCAGTGAGGTGCCTACCCCAGCCATAGCTGGCTGCTAGGTTCTGGAGAACTGAACCAGTCTGTGTTTCTTCATAAGCAAGATGTTGCCAGAAGCCAGAGAGTTCACATCTGACTCAGAACTTCCCCAAAATTTTAGGACAGGCAGATCTTCCCACCCCCCTTCTCAAATTTACATCCAGTGCAATCTGGATCCTGTCCCAGCAAGTCAATTTTTTTGGGAAATCACTTAACTCAGGCTTAAACTAAGAACTAACGTCCGTCTCTCCAGATTGCTTCACACAGCAGACACTGCTTTCTAATGGGTGTAAAGCACTAACAGAAGACCATCATCACTCTGCCACATTTGCCCTTTCTATGCTCTTACCTTTGAGTAGGTTTTTCCGCCCTTCAGTTCCTATAATGGGAGACAAAACAAACAGGAAAAGCAGCTATTATATGTGCTGGGGAAACAGGGAGAAGGTCATTACTCAACCCTGGAATCTGCTCTCAGGATTTCACAAATCTCTGTCTCTCAAAGGTTACCACCACCCTGGTCACTCCCACCCTTCATCAAGCACCCTCACTGGAGAGAGAGGCTCCGTTCAAGTCACATCCTGGTCCGAACAACCTCTTTTCCTTCCCACCACTGCCCATGCAATTCTTCTTACTGCCAAAAAAGCAGCTAGTAACCAACAGTAGTACATTGCTGGTAGCACCTGCCAGAAGTAGAAGCTGGATGCTCACCTTACGGACAGACACTCGGCAGATGCAGGGGTCCAGGAGGCCTGTGGCTGGGTTGGCACTCATTTTACACACAAAGGTGAATTTCTTCTTCCAGCGGACACAGTTTTCCTGAACTTCCTCTCTATGAGAATGAAAAAAAACCAACAACAACCAAAACCAGTCTTTAAAGACAGGTACAAAGCCAAATCAATCCCAGCTATTAAGTATCTTTGATAATGACTGGCAAGATGGACTGTAAAGATCATCTACAACAGAGTTTGGTCCACATCGCCTGAAACTGTACCACACAAAGGTGTTATGTTAGCATCAAGCTTTTCACTAGTCAATACAGGTAAAATCCACCAAGGTTACAGGAAAGACTAATCATAACAGAACTGCCTTTTAAATTCTTACAAGCTCTCTGACATTTCCTGCTTAGCTGGTTTAGCTCATACGTTGTCCAGCCTGAATGGAGCCAACCTCTGTAACCAAACTGGGCTGAAGGTCTGCAAATTTATCTTCTTATGATGTGCCTGTTTTGTATGGCCTCTGTACAGCAAATGTGCTACATGTCCCAGATGGCTCGTCCCTCCCAGGCAGCCATCCTGCTTCTTATGCTGGGACTAAGCCAGTGAGGACAGCCAGCTTGAAGGACAACAGAAGTGGATGTGGAAATGCTTCTGAGTGCACACAGACAGAACCATGGCAAGCAAACACGCTTCAAATCATGGTGGAGGATCAGACCATAAAGCAGCCCTACCCAGGGAGGAGATGGTTTTCCTTAAACAGCCTCTCACTAGTCTACCCTGATCTCCAGGGCGAGTGGAGAAGTGCATGGCTCCAGCATACCCTGAGCCACAGAAGGAAGAGAAGAAGCCTTCCTGAATACAGGACTCACTTCAGCTATAGCTTTGGCTTCTGCAGGACTCTCAGAGGAAACCAGATTTCACTCTTCAAAGGAGGTTGCTTCAAAGGAGCCTGGAAATGAGGTGTGTGGGTCCTGCCATGGGGCTCCGTTTCCCCACTGATACTCTGCAGGACCTGATCCGTTTATGGCTCAGAGCCTGGCCCTCAGCCAATTAAGTTCTCAAAGTAATGAGGCTGGGGGAAGGGGAGGAAAAGCACTTTTGACAGCTATGAGCTAGCAAGTTTGCATCTTGCTCTTATCTCTCCTCTTAGCCCAGGACAAAGGGACAAGGGCACCTGATAAAGTATTTGCTTCAGCAGGGAAAGGGAAGCTTCCCACCACCTGACCAGGGCACAGTGCAATCCAAAGAGACTGGTGGCAAGGGGAGAACAATCAGCCCTGCTGCCACCTCAACTCTCCTCCTGGGAAGGAAGGGGCAGAAGCTGGCAGACAGCCCAACAAGCCCTTCTGCAACCTCGAGCTGAGCTCAGTAAGACACATACCAGGGACTGGATCCTGACCCAGGAAGTCTCTGCAGTCCTCTAAGCTGTTTCATGGGACCTGAATACACCATTCAAGGCAACACAGAGAACAGAAAAGTGGTAGCTGACAAATAACTGAAACCTGTAATCCTCTGTAATGCAGATAAGGGCTGATCATCCCTGTTTAAAACGTGAGAAAACAGAAGGCAGCAACTTCTTCAAGGCAGTGAACTTAAAACTCCTTCCAGAGAACTAAGGCTAGCTATTGAAGTCATTGGAAAGTGAGATGCCTAAGTGCCAAAAATACCTTTGAATCTGGGATTAATTCAAGATGAGATCTGGTTCTCATTGCTCCACTTGCTAGCTCTTTGAAAGAGGAGAAGAAAGACTCCCAGAGGGATTAAAAAAGCTTTGCCTACAATAAATTATTCACCAAAAAGCCAAACTAGCAGATGCAAGACGCCTTAAACCTGACTTAATGGTAGGCATCTTGCATGACATAAAAGACAGAACACTCAGATACAGATGAAAAAAGGAATCCAACAGAATAGAAAAATGCTTCTGAACACACATTTAGAAACACAAGGAAGGTAATGGGCTGCAGAAAACACCAAATATTTTAGCAGCATTTGTCATCTTTAAAAAGAAACTGCTGTTTTCCAGAGAACAAGGCTACTGCTACTTCTGCTAAGGACACCAGAGCTTCAAGCTGAATTCTGGAAGGCAGCTACAAGAGAATGATCGTCAGATCAGACAGGAACTACAGCATACTGCTGCAAAGCTCACTCACAAACGTGGCTTAGAGCTCTAACTCCTGCCACAAGTGAATATTTCAGTGACTAAGCTTCAGCTCCCAGACACCCATCGCATGCTCCCTGCAGCTGCTTCGTCAGTAGGATCAGCAAGCACTGCTCTAGCATGCGACCTTCCTTACTCACGAGTTCTTGTTCATGTTACAATGCAGCTATGATTAAGCATCTGCTGGATGCTGCTAAGTCCAATGAGGCTAATTACTTCAAAATGTGGCAAAAAGTACTGATTAGTAATAAAGAGTTCCTTCATAGCTAATTTGCTGTTAGCATAAGCTCTGCTAGCAGATATCCTGCTTCTTATTAAGGATGTACGTCGGCCTTCCCAAACTGCTGTAGGTACCACATGGTGCAAGGGATTAGGGAAAGGATTTGGGGGGGGCTATGTTACCCACAGCACCATGAACACAAACACGAGCTGCAGGTGCACATGCAGCTTGGGCCTTTTTATGTCATCAGAATAGTCTGTACAGGGTGGAAAGGAGTTCACAAGGCAAAATGCAGAGCTGCTTTCCAGTCACAAGTTTCATAATCATTCAACAATGACTTTCAACTTAATTTCTTACTTTAAAGAGTGGCTTTTAAGGGTGAGGGCTGGGGCTGTATCTTTAGACAAGCAAGAGACAGCACTATTGTTTCAAGCCAAACTCTCAAAAAATTGGTTCCACATCTCCAGAAGATGTCATGTGGGGAAGAAATGGGTTTTGTCTATTCACCTCCCATCAAGCTATCTTTAGGCTGGTAATTAAAAAAACCACTAAAATAGGGGAAAAAAAGGTGGACTTTGATGTGGAGCAGTTTCATATTTAGCCCTAGAATATTCTCTGATATACAATTAGGGACCATCACAGAGAAACCAAAACCACACAAGAAGTGTGTTGAGAGCTCCACCAAGAGAGGCATTTCCTTCCATCCTAATCACAAGGCACTTAAAAGCAAAGCAGAAACTAACAGCTTAAAACCAGAAGTGTCTAATTTTAAGTTTTACTCTGTATTTGGAGAGCTAGAAATAGATCAGACCAATGCCTGGTACTAGGTGTCAATTCAATGGCTCTTCAGAAGTTTTATTTTAAAAAAGCTGTTTGTACCATTTTGCAAAGACTCCCAGAAGGTTGAATCCCTGCCAGGCTAAGCTTTGCCCTCTTCTGACTTCAGACTTATTCAAAGCTGTGTAATTACTCTTCCAGACCTAAATATACCTCCTCAGAATAAACCAATGCAAACCTCTAGCAGCTTTTGTGAGAAGCAGAGTTCTAAAAAGAGCTTCTTGGGGTCCTCCAACCCTGGAGTTGCTCATCTACCTCCAGGTCGTTGACTGCATCCCCCAGCCACCATCCTACTCCTCAAGAGAAGATTCACTAGAAAAAGAGCAATTAGAAGATGTTTCAGCATGTCTCAGCATGGTATGAATCCAAGTAAGATGAATGATGCACAGCAGTGACCCACTGGTTACCTACTTTTACAGAAGTAGCAGTGTGGTCAGTGAAGCCACCAAGGCCTCTTTGGGTTTGGGTCTCATGCACAGCCACACTGCGACTCTGGAGACAGGTGGAAGAACACATAACAAGTAGGTTTTGGAGAAGAGATGTTCACCAACTGTGATTTTAGTGCCATGGACAGAGTAGCACTGTTACAGAAAGCCACAAAGCTCACCATGAATGCAAGTTAGCTACAGAACATATTTCTAGAAAAGGCCATGTATACAACCCATGCTATCTTAGGCTACTGTGGGCCTCTCTCCCACATGAAAACCTAGCCAATGAAACACCAGAACAGAGATTAAAACTTCTATTTACAGACTCAAAGCTCAGTTGCACCCAACTGGGTATCATGCTTCAAACACACAACCAGCTGAAACAGTTCTGCCTTAGTGAAACATTTAGAAAAGCAGATGTTTCACTCTTACTTTATGGCAACAGTCACACTTTAGACAGTTAAAAGCACAAAACATCAAAAGGCCATAGGCTTACTGGGAGGGCAATGACAACAAAAAGTATCTTTTTAATGCCAAACATTTCAGGAGAGCAATGTGTCTTGGTCTGATGTTTCATGCACAGGAGCAGATGCGGGAAAACCTCAGGCTAAATGAGACAGTATATAGATAAGCACATACAAAGAGCTTCTTATTCAAATTTCCTCCTCCTCATCTACACAAAGGGGGAGGGTAAGCTTTCCTGTTTCTGATGCACAATCCACATGCTCACTGTCCCCCCTTTCAGAGATGCATATCTGTGTCAGACCCTTTCAAGCAGAACTAATCCTCCTGCCTGCTCACAGCATACAGACTGCATCCTTCTGACTGGTCAGCACTGCACTCAGGAGCACAACAACACAAAAGCAGCATCTCAATCTGATAAGCCACAAGAAAGATAACACCATGTTAAAGAGGCCAAGGAACCAAGTCCCAGCTTAGATGCATTTAACTATGATGGACTGAAAAGCAGCCCTCGAAGGGGCCCTAACACTCTCCAGCACTGGGTCTTTTGTGGAGGAAAGTAACACAACCTCAGCGATGCAGGTACAATCCTCTCACTCATGGAGGGAAATCAAGTTATTGCAGCAGACTGCAGCTGAAGAACATCTTCTAAAGCATTTCTTTACATAGGTCTGCTTTCAGCTACAGATAACTACTGTTAATACAGCCTCCCCTACTCCCCAGCACTTCCAAAGGCTGAATTAGAGCAGATCACTGACACTCCCTTAGGCTTGGCAAAGTCTGGAACAATCCTAGTGTTATGCTCCAGAGAAGACAGTTATTATTTTAACTGGGTTATCTAGTGCAAAGCTGTAGGAGAGACCTTTGGTAAGGGCAAAGAAAAAGCCCCTGAAAAACCTGTTTCAAACTGACTTTCTAAGATGCCTAGGTCAGTAACCAGTATTTTACACCACTGTGCTCACAGCATGCTGAAATTTCTACCATCCTACACACACAGCAGGTCCTGCTAAAGAGTCTAATCACTGCCTGTAAAGCACAGAAAACACAAAGGTGGGTAAACATACATATATATCTATCTGTATATATAGTAGAAAGCAAGCCTGCATTTTGCCATTAGCTGGCTTGGATATATCATCCAGAACCTGTAGGTATTCCCAAATAATGGGTTTAGGACAGGGCATTTCACTGCAGCACATGTATTATTAAAGAAAACTGCAGCTCCAAGGCTTTGTCACCTAGATGCCTGGCAAAGAAAAGGAAAGAAGTCAGCAGTGAACAAGATGCACCATCGGCAGACAGCACACTGAAGAGCAGCATGGGAATGTGTCACAAGGGCTGCCATCTGTGTTTACCTTGTCAAGCTCACATGGGCCAAGGACAGGTAGAAAGCAGAAGCAAACAGCATGCAGTAGTAGGTGTTTGGTGCTGGGAAGCTCAGTGGAAATGTACCCCAAAAATGAGAAGGGACACACTGTATTCCTCAGGAAGCACCATACAGGATCATAAAGAACCATCTGGATACACAATGCATGGAAATCCAAGGCAGTTTAACCTGGTGGTGTACAAGTGCTTCATAGCAAGTTATTTACACCGGGTGGGGTTTGCGTTCCCTGAGCAGAAGAACACTAGGGGCTGCAAGGAGCTCTCAACAATAAAGTTACTCTGTTTCACTGGGTTTACATCACTGACCAGAACAACTGCCAACCCAAAAAGCTGGATATCTCCCTCACTGCAAACAACCCTGTATTCTCCAGCTGACAAGTGCTGCTTGTTGTGTAGTAGACATTAGCAGTTATGATGGAAAAATGGCTGAGACAGATGATGCAGACTGTGTTACTAAGAGAACTAAGCAAGCCTTTGTCATTTGAAACAAGCCTTATTTGGATGTTTCACTGCTAGTGTTTTAAACAGGGGCTCAGTAGCAGGGTCATCACATCTAACACCTACTCACAAAATTAACTTCTGAACTCCCAGCAAACCCATTCCAACGGCCCTTAGTGGAGAAGGACACTTAGCCACAACTACCTCTTGTCATCACCTTACACTTCCCGATTTACTTCTTCTTTCACACCAGAAGGGAGATACCTATTGGCTCTCCCAATGCCAAATTTGAACACCGATGCTTTTAGAATGAAGCATCCACATGACCCAGCATTTTTTGCAAGCTCCAACACTTCTAGAGGGCTTCATCATGCTTGCTCAGTTCTGCCTCACACCAGGAGACACACATCCATCCACTCCTGCTGTTCACTGGCACCTGGGGAGGTGGGAGAAGAGCAAATGGGGAAGGAAGAGTAGGGGAAAGTCAGCTCAGGAAACTAGATTCCACTTATGAAGCCAACAACACAGCCTGCATAATGCCTGTTTGACTGGAGAAGAGACAAATACAGGAAAAAGGATTAACAGCAACTGTACAGGAAAGAAAAAAGCTAATGGAAGAAACTTCAGCCACAGCTGAGAAAGCAAGGTAAGGAGCAGTCAAGACCATTTCACTGGGGGATAGGGAACAATGACGACAGCACCAAGTATGTGAAAAGCAAGTAAGGAAAGGAACTGGAGCAAAACCAATGAGGCAGAGTACAAAGAATGATTTTTAAATCCTTTTTAGGAATAAGCTGGTATCTAGCAGGCAGGTGATTAACTTTTTATGGCTTTAACCTTATTTCCAGAAGAAGCCTATTTCCGTAGAAGCACAGCTTTTGAACTGCATATTACAGTTCCCTCCAGGGCAGTGATCAGTCCTCATAAAGGCTGACCAGTACAAGCCAGAGAGTGATAATACCTACTGAAGAATGGGGCTGGCAGTCAATCACCAGTGGAAAACCCTCCAGCACCAGCATTCCTTGTAGTGTATTAACAGCTTCTTTGAAAAGTGGTGGTTCAGTTATGTCTGGACGCCAGTCACATGCATCTAGACATGTGTCTTTTGTAAGTGACAGATGTGAAACCTGGCACCTCATGCAGAATGTCCCACAGGCAAGAGCTTTCCAGTGTTGCCCATCTCATGTACTCCAGATCACTGCACTGGTACCCTCCAGTACATACAGGGCTTCTAAAACCTAGCACTGGGTGTTAAGTTTAGGGAAAAAAAAAAAACAACCAAATTTCCAACCATTTCTTGCTTCTAAATCTTAAAACTGTTAGGCATCTCCTAACATGAACTCTGTTAAAAATCTTATGTGAAACAATGGAAGCTATTAGAAAATAGCATGCAGCTGGTGACTGAGTGCTACAGCAGAAGTTGCATAATGAAATAAAAATTGTGCCAAATGGAGAAAGAAAGTTACAGAATAATGACCCTTTAAAACTTAAGCTATAGAACAAGTCAGAGGAGTTTTGGAAGGGTAAGGAAGGGTGGAGCAGGGAGAAGGCAAGGGGAAATAATTCTAACTAACTCAGTTGCTGAGCAGCAAGGGACATGTAAATGGCACTTTACAGACAGGACATGCCCAGTAGAGCCAGTCTGCTTTGAGGTATTTATAATTTACATTCTGTCATCTCAAAGCAGAGAAGAAAAGCCAGACATCAGGAAAACAAGGACAAGAAGGCACTGTAACAGTGAAGGCTGTACAATATCTCTACTGTTACACACTGTGCTGAAGAGAGACAACCCGAAGCAGCACATACCCAGGGACTTCTTGCCACATCTACAGCACACAAACTCTTTTTGGTCAGAGGCCAGGGACATGTTCCAGAAGCAAAAACATCACAGGCAAAGAAGCACCAAACTCTGAAGTGTAAGGAAAGGAATAACTGGATAGATGACTCAGTTGCTGAAACACAAGTCTGTAATAACGTGCGTATTGAACTCTGAAAGACGCATTTGCTTTTCTTTGAACTCTGATCATACACTGAGTCACCACACCAACTCCTATTGTTCTGATAGACTACGTTGGAGCTGGATTAGCCAAGAACAAATCACGTGCCAGGCTGCCAAGCTCACCACCAGTGCTTTCCTCTCTTAAGCAAATTCACAAGGATTTCAGCTACAGAAGAAACAAGCTTGCCACACAGATTTTACTTGAGTCTGCCCAGGTCAGCCACCAGCTATTACAGCCAGGCTGGTGTACACTGGTCCTACATTCTCCAGTCTGGGTCAGATGTGGTGTTCCTCTTGCTCCTGCGGTTGTAGATGTGCTTTTCCTCTTGCTCCCACAGTTGCTCTGAGCTGCAGAAGACTGAGCTACCTTGCCGTTCACACCCAGCACACTCCGAAGAACATGCCCAACTCTGGGCATGAATACCTTTCAGATCTCATTTTCCACAACTGTAACCACAGAACAATCAAATGTGCTCTTATGCATAAAGCAGGCATGGGGACAACTTAACTAAGAAGGGTTCTTGAACTCTTACCTACACATCCAGCCAAGACAGCTGGAGTTACAGAGGATGAGGAAACCCAGACTAAAAGACCCCAACGATACTGGGGGATGGAGGACTCAGAGGGTGGGTGTTCAGGCTCATTACCAAGTCAACTGCACAGTGAAAACCACAAAAGTTAAAAATACTCTCCCAGGGCCTGTTTGCCCTTTAGACAAATCACAGTTTAGATTTCCCCTGTGATTCTAATAGAGGAACTAAGCTTCAGAGGGTCCCAAATGCTTCACAAAAACTCTAAAGGTTTCTTCTGTGTCGGTGCTTACAAGATTAAGGTAGATGAACTCATCATATTTCAGAGTCAATATGTGTTTCTGTATCACACTGTAGCTTAGGAAGCCTTTTCACTTCTGGCAGACCACAGATGTAAAATGAAGATTCACTGATTATCTGTTGCTGATGTATTTATAAACTTTCTTCATCCCTTAAGTGTTAGCTGTCATTCTGAGGGATTCCAGATTTGCCTTTTGATGACTAAATTTAAACTCCTAGTGAAGAAGGACAGCAACGTAAACTCCAGCAAGGAGAATTCTGATGATATCCCTACCCACATGGGGTACAAGACATGGCTACTACTCCATAATGCAAGAGAGCTGTGTTTGTAAACAAAATGCTCATATAAAGAAAAACAGTAAGCTATCTTCTAAAACAAACAAAAAATCCATGTGCGCCCCCCCAAGATGAGAAAAATCAAGACATGGGTCAGCTCAGTACTGCAGGGCTTTGCTGGAACACTAAATCTGGAAAATTAAAATCCTGAAGGGAATTAACACAAGACTAGGAACAACATCCCTAACTCAAGTGATCTACACAGGTACACAAAGAAAAATCTTCTGTTTGCCTCTGAGGCACATTTATGGCACGCTATGACATACTGATACCAGAATAGTTAAGTGACACATTTTTGCCAATATCAACCCTGTTTCAACCAGAAGAGTTTGCCAATATAGATGTACCAGAGAAGTCTTTATAGTGCAAATTAACCTGCACAAGAGGCCAAGTTCATTTCTGGAATAATTTCATTAATATTGTGTGAGGTAACATCACTGCAATTTGGCTCAAGTATGCTGAAGAGCCCTTCAGTAAATAAGCTGCCTGAAGTCAACCCTGGTGCTAAAAGTAGGTTTAGTTACCCAAGAGGTAACACCCTGCTGTGTTCAGACATGTTCCCTCATGAGTCACTTCTATACAGCATACATTTAGTCAAGACCAATACAATGGCCCAGGAGAAAGCCCTTTATATTTTTGCAGCAGCTTTTTCATTCCACAATGAAAATGATAGCTCCTTTATGAACACAGCATTCAGAAGTACAAATTAGGTCACTGATTTTAAGGACAATGTTCAAACACATTCTCCCTGAACCTCTGTTCCCTCCATCAATATCTATTGCTGTTAGGGTTCATCAACAAAAAGGCTAATCAGTAAAAGAGGTATGCAGATTAGAAGAGGCTGCTGAGTAAAGCCTGCTGACCCCTGACTCAGCAGCATACTGGTGGTGATGGGCTTGGATTTCTAGACTTTACCTAACACTCTCTTTCCTTCAGCCCTGACTCCGGAGTGTGTCAGAGACAGTGTAATGCCAGAGCATCAGAGTCAGCAAGAAGGGAGAGAAAGGGGCAGAGCAGTTAGAGCTGCTTTTGCTCCTCTGGAGCCACAGCTCCAGACAAACGTAATTCTCTTAAGAAATATTTCTCATGATGCAACTTGCCCTAATCAGAGAAAGGTAGCTTCATAAATTACATCTTGGTTAAAAGCAGAATATGGAAGAGCTCTTCATTTTGTGATAGCAGTTGGTACCAGTTAAGCCCCTGGGAGATGTGAGCAGAGGCTCCTGCGGCTCCACTGCCAGGAGCATCTTTCTGAGGATCAGAGAGTTTTTACCTCCTCTGCGGCTCTTGCTACCAGCTGTATTCAGACACAGTCCCTTGACTGCCCCTACTGAGAGCAAATGACATAAGAGATGTGGATGCATCACTTCTGTAGGGAAGACAACATGCAGATTTGTTTTGAAATAACAGACGTACTTGCATGGAAAGCAGGAAAAGCCACTGCTATAAACCTAACATTGAACCTTAAAGAGAACAGTGGCCAAACAGATTATGATCAGCTACACCCTGAACAGAAGAAAAAGGATACTCAACAAAGCAGAAAGGCAGCAAATGTAAGAAACAGTAATAAGAAATACACTCCCCCACAAGACAAAGTTCCCCTTGCGGCAAGGAGCACTGCAGGCTACTGACTGCATAAGATGAGCAGCACTGCACTTAAAAGGAATTCAACATTTATGCAGATGCAATTGCCTGGTGTGACTGAAATATGAGATAAACCATAAAAGGCTGCTGACAGAAGCCAGGAAAAGAGCTTTCCTACAGAGGGGTTACTGCATAATTGCCTTGTAGCAGAGGCAAGCAGACTACCTCTGAACAGACCTTACTGCTTAGCCTGGAATCGGGACACTGCACTACTTGGGGCTGACCTGGTACAGCAAGTCTACGTCAAAGTGTGAATGCTACTGCTCTTTTCCAGGGCAAAGGAGCATTAAGAGATCTGGGGAAATTGCTAAATTATAAATATCCTAGATTCTTCCCTCATATTCTGTGACACGCAGGCACAGCCTAGGCGATGCTAGGAAGAACAGGAGCCACCACAAGAAACAGAAAAACGTGATGAAAACACAGCCAGGCTGGCAACCCTCTCCCAACCCACACACACGTGAATGCAAGTCCACTGAAAACGATGATACCTCACCCAACTTCACCTTTGCTGTTTCAAGTGTGGATAAAGCCTGAATGAATGTGATACAAGGCTGGAGGAAAATTAATTCTCTGAGGTTTTTCCAGACAAGATTTTCCTTCCCCCTCTCCTGGTCATTTGCATTTTCATTTTGATGAGCACTGTTAGTCCTTAAGGACTGGAAACAAAAGTGACTGGACAGAGAACAGGACAACTGGAAACCTTCAGCAGGGTTCAGTCTGGCCTCCCTATTCTGTACTCCTCACACCCACAACTTGCTTTTCAGGAGGAATGGGTACTCCAGCAGCAGGCAGGAGAACCTGTAGGTATGTGCTGACCAGTATTTCATGTGGCAGCTGGCTGAGGAAGTCTCTGTTGATCATTAACCCAATATCCATTAGTGAAACATCTTGCCACAATAATTTCATGCAAAGTTTTATTCTGGAAGCAAAATGGAGGTATGTGACTACCCCAACTTGAAAAGCCTGAGGCTACATCCCTTTCACAGGGTTTGCTATTACAGGTTCCTTGATCTGTTTGCCACACCACTGCCAGACTGGAGCACAATGCTTGGTAATTTCTGAAGGGCACTAAACAGGACCTTAGATTTAATATTCCACATTTGGTACAGTGAATGGGCAGGAGAAGGGACTTGCCTCATTGAGGCAAACACACAGCAGCTCTAGGAAGCAGCAATCCCAAAAGAAAGTTTTCTAGCTCTAGTTGTTTATTTTAAGGAGCATCTCTAAGGCTAGCTACTAACCACATGTAGGGGTGATGGTCTCTCAAGCTGCACTGCCAATTAGTGCTGCAGCTTTCTAGCCCTTCCAGGACAGTAAATCCATATACTCCCTTCCTGAAGTGTAAGCACCCCCAGAGCTTTCAGGCAGAACAGTCAGGGTTCATTTCTTATTTAGAATATAGCATAAGGCAGTAGAAGTATTTTTAGCTTCAGTCACATCTCCTACTACAACATGGGACCTCCTTCAAGGCCTCTTCTCACCAATACAGTATGATCAATTCAGCCAAAGGAAAGGCAGAATCCTGCCCTCTTGACAGCTCAGCTACTTTCTATCCACAGGGAAAGCATCCGTTACACAGACTGTATATGCTATTGCTTATCTAGAACATCCCGTCTCTTCCACACTTGCCTCCCCCCAGTCCTTGTGCTTCCTCTTTTTCTTCCTCAACCCCAGAACCCCATCCCATTCCCTTGATCCTCTCCTCATCTCAGCCTTATCAACTGAGCTACACTGAAGACCCACAAGATGCACATGAAAATGACATCCATGAGCAATTCTGAACCCTGCAGAACAATTCCGTTTCTTTCTCATCAGATTCAAAATACACTAAACAAGGGGGCTGTTCATCCAGTGAACACAGGCACAACTGTTTGTCTAGTGGGAAGTGCCTTCAAACCCAGGCACTAAAATGAGATGCTGAGTCCCACTGTATGGTACCAGAGAGATCATGATGCCAAGTCAGGATTACGATAGCCGTGTGTATTGTGCCTCTCAGCATGTGCACAAAGGCATCATGTCTATAAACTGCAAGAAAGAACCCTAGCCTCTCATCCTGCAGGGTAAGCAGCTGGTACTGGGGTGGAGTAACACATCCAGCCACCTGAAATAACACCTTTACAGCACAGATTACTGATAGGAAGTCACAGGCCATTACAGAAGAAACAATCAGATCCAAATGTTGGTCCAGGGCACTCCTAAAGGCTTCTGGTGTATTATATAATAAGCCACAGCTACACAATAATTTCTGACCAATTTCAGAGCAGCCTGCAAGCCCAGTGCAGAGCCAGCACCCCACAGAGGATGCAGAACATAATCCTGTTTGAAAACGGGAGGCCACCTACAGAGCCACATCTGTCTGTCCTTGTATGTATGAGACGTTACATAGCCAAGCACAGGTGGATGCTGCAAGAGCTTCCCATCCCACTCCCTCAGGCTTGTGAGCATACCCTGACTTGCCCTCAAGTGAGGGAGTTTTCTGGTCTGAGGGAGATGCTGGGCTCTTTCCCGAAACACTACCAGATGTAGCTTCCTGCAATAACATAATAGGAAAAACTAAGTCTGTACCTACCTCATTTATCTAGAAACTGGTACCAGAACAACTTGCCATTGGCAACTTATGGTCTATTAAAATACCAACCACTGTGCAGTGAGGCCACAGGCTCCTGAAGGCATGCATGAATTCCTCAGAAATACAGCTACAAAGCTAGAGTCAACACTGATGGCAGCTCAAGAGCACAAAGAATAAACAGACGAAGCCATTTAGGTCTTCCCCTGTATCTCAGAAATAAATATATATCTTAAAGGGGAGGAAGAACCCTTTCTTGTCCTCAGCCAGAGCCGATGGCATTGCCACCCTCCAAACAAAGCAGGTCCCAGGGCTCCAGTCTCAAACCAGAACGTTAATTTCCAACGAGTAATTTTTTGAGCCAAGGACTGCTTAACTCACACAGATAAGGCTGTTGCTAAGAGTTAGCTGTCAAAGCAATGTCAGTGCAGAAGCAGTGATGAGGGGGAAATTTGAAAGCTGGCTATACCCGAACATATTTACTGATGTTGTACACACAGCGTATCGGTTACAAGGCTTTAGATTACAGCATCTGGTCAACAAAACGGCCCCTGCCTGAGCAACAGCAGGCAGAACAGGAGTCAGAGCATGAACAGAGGCTGTTCGTTACTCAACAGGATACAGCCCCTGTGGCAGGAAAGTTTTAACGTAATTCTGCCTGTCTTGTGACAGGCTCCCAACACAGTTACCAGTGACAGGAAGAGGCAAGTCCCGCACGAAGCAAACCAACCCACCGCAAAGCCTCTGCGGTCAGACCTTGCAGGTGTAGCAGCCAGAGCCCAGAAACAGTGAAAGAAATGCTCTGCAAACTCAAAGCACAGCTTAAGATAATTTCTGCTGGGGACCCTGCAGTGCTGTATCATTTCTGCACTTTTTCCAACACTCTCCACTTGCCAGAGGTTAAACCTCGTCCACAACTTCTGCTCTCACGACTTTCACCTACATTTAGCTACACTGCTGGAATGAAAACCCTTTTTCTCGTCTTTGCTGTATTTGTTTCAGAATGCAAGCAATGCAGGTACTGTGCCTTAATATTACCTCGAACTAGGTTATGTTTTATTGCAAATCATTTCTAGAGGCTGTATTCAAATGCCTCCTCCACTAACATCCCCAGCCCACTCCTGTGGCTGCAGTCAGGAAAGAAGGATGGTGGTATGTGAAGCTGCTCTGGAACATTAAAACTCACTCTCTTGATCTGTGTATTAGGAATATACACATACATAGAGAAGGTCTACATTTCATACACGTTTGTAACAAAAGCACTTTTAAAATATGTCATCACACCACATGCTCTAGCAGAGGGTAGAGCCAAGTGTACCTTGTCCTGAAATATGGAACTGAGAGAATGGTTTAGAGACACCACCAAGTTCCTTTCTCTACTAAACCACGGCAATCCCACCCAAATCAATAACTCAGCCAGCAATCCTCTCCTTTCACTACAGATGGTTTTCTTCCCTCTTGAGGACACTGACTCTAGAATAAACTATTCAGTTACCTAACTTACATTTTAAGGCAGGCAGTGGTGAAGATTTAGAACTCAACTGGGCTAAATCAGACCTTTAGTCTCTGATTAACCAAACAATTCACAATTTTTCAGTCTGAAAGAGCCAAATGTGGCGAACCTGTTTACCTGAAGGATCCAGTAACATCAGGCACAGGGACTGTTTCCATAGATGAACAAAGTTAATTAGTTCTAAGTCTCAACCCTGAGCTACAGCTGCATTTCAGAGGTGGGATGACTTGCCCCTCCCTTCACAAAGGTTTCTGAATTCAGAACACTCGCCAAGTGTTAGCAGGGCAGTGCTTCTCCCCCTTTATTTATGTCCTACAGAAATGAAAAGGTTGTGTATACCACTAAAACACAACAATGCTTTGCATCCCACCAGCTAAGGAAAAAAAGTAGCTTTAGATCTGTGCCTACATAAAGATGACAAAGCCACACTTAAACAAAAGCTGACTTCAGTCCACAGGGAGCTATCAGGATGAAGTGCCTCCCAAATATCAGCATTTCCTTTGGCTTTCTGAACGCAGCTTTACACGAAAAAAAAAACAACAAGCATGCCATGCAGGAAATAGCCTTTCACACTTACTCAATTATAAATTGCAAGGCTAAGAACATTCTCGGTTCAGGCTTATGACACTAAAATACTTTGAGGTGGGACCACCCTAATAGGGTCAGCCCTTTCCAGATCAAGCCTGCGTGCAAACAGCTGCTGGGTTGCAGAGGACAAACTGCAAACAGGAGTGCCAGGATTAGAAAACAAAGCTGAAGTACTGCATGTTCTTGTAGAAGTATGGTCCCAAAGCAAATAGTCTGAGGTTCCTTCAGAAGACAATGAGAAAGGTGGGAAATGCCCTCAGAGTTGTTCAATTCATGCAAAACAGTCTCTTCTCTAGAGTCATCCAGGGGCTTTCAGAGTACAATCCCCCCTTCAAACCCAGAAATACCTGAGTGTAACTTGGCATGCTAACAGAACAACGTAGGAAGATGTGTCAGGGGTCTGTGGATAACACCTGGCTTTCCACTTCCTTCACATCATGCACTGGCAACACCCATTGCCAACATGCAGCCAGAAATCAACTGGCACTGAGGTGAAGAGCATCTGGCTGTCACTCAACATTAACTGACACTGTAAGCAGAGAGTGTGGGGGGAAAATGTAATGAATTTAGTCTCTTCTATGATACCCAAAAATGTTAATGTACCTATTACATAAACCTGTAGCATTAGGCACTCATCCGAACATCCAGGCTCCTGCCTGCACTAGTCAACGGATCCCAAAGCTCCCAATGAGCTTATTGTATCATGTCTCTAGGAACAAAGACACACCCCATCCCCCAAAAAAAGCTTCAAACTGGTACAAAACGCAGCAGCCCATCTGCCTTACAAAAACGGTTGCCATGAATACATTCCTACTGCTCTGGGTCTGCTATTTTTAAAGATGCTTGGGAGGCAACCAAATTCACTGGTGGTTGTGCTATTTAAGTATCTGGATTAATGCTATTCAAAGAATATATCAGTGCTTCTCCATGGGGAAATACAGCACCTGCCTGGCCTACACCTGGCTCAGAGGCATTTTAAGAAGAACAACTTCTGTAATCCAATGGCAGTAGCTGCTTCTCACACAGAGCACTGTAAACTGAAACGGGCGAGTGTTATCCTCAGAAGCCCCGCCAGAGCATAGGGAGACTTGACAAAGGGAGGGGAAAGGACAAGCAAAAGGATGCTTACAGCTGCAACTTTAGCCACTAAAATATACCTATGGTTTAATGCAAGGCCTGAGTACAGCAAGCATGGAAAAAGGATACCTGCCTGCAAGGAATAAAAACAAACAAACTCGAAAACCCAAGAGAGGCAGATCCCCAAAGCTGAAAGTGCTGACAGGACCTGGACCTTTTCCAGAGTGCCTTAAACGGCTAAGTGTTTAGACTTAATACATCTCAGATTCCCCTCCAGTGGGTGCAGAGGAGGTGTGAGCAGCTCACGGCCTGGGACGTGGGTTCTAGCCTGGGCTGTGCACCAGTGGACCCATCACACCAGGCTGCAGCAGGTACCTGCAACCCAGGCTGAAGTGGACTTGGGACTGGGACGGGCTGACAGGAGCTGGCAGCACAAGCTGCCAAGTCAGTCTATTGTAAATAACCTGCAAAATCTGTCTCTGGAGATTCCTATCTTCTCAGATAACACTCTCTCTCTACCTCATAGGTTGCTTAATTGAGAAAAAAACCAAACTGATTTAGCGTGTCCTATGAAGGGTTCCTACACCTACCTCTCCCCCTGTTTACAGACTCCAAACAACACAGGACACACTGTTCATATCAGTTCTCTGAAGCTGCCGGCCTGCTTGATCATAGCTGCATATCTGCTATTGCCACAGACTGCAGAAGAAGCAGAAATCGATTGCAGGGCACACACCAGACTTTTTCTTTTTTTTTTTTTTTTTGGGGGGGGGGGGGGGGGTTGGTTTGTGGGGTTTTTTTGGTGTTGTTTTTTACAGAAGCAGCTCACATATGATGACCTGACAGACATTACAGCCTCAAACACAACTCTTCATAGAAGTAGTCGATTTCAGAGAAACAATCACAGTTCCTAAACAATGTACAAACTTCTAACACAGCATCTCCCTTTAATTTTTCCCCAGATCCAAAGAGTATAAAAACAGTTGTGGAAATGTCTAGAGGAGCACAGAGCAGAGCCAGGGAATAATCTTGGGGTTCTCTCCACACAGTACCTCTTCTCACCATCACTGGCAATTCATCCCTCCTCAAGTTTCTCTAACTGAAACAGAGGAAAATATCTGGAAAAGGTCAAATGACTCAATACCACTGAGACCTGTAACTTTTCAAGCAGGAACAGGTTTCCATGTGCTTTCAGTTAGAGTACAGACAGGTTCAGAGAAAGGCAGCAAACCCAACAGTCTACTTCCCCTCTGCTCATTTATAAGCAGGAGAGCTGGTTGAGAGTAACATATGTGTTTGGTTTAAATTAGAGATGATTTTGCTGCTGGAACACATCTGCAATGCACTGCGCTGAGCGAACTGCTGGACTTCAGCCAGCTCTGAAAAAAACCCAATGCAACCCCAACGGCTGGCAGCACCAGCAAACCCTAGTGAGAGCTCCCAGAACCTGCTTTCAGGGATGACAAGAGAGAAGGGAGATTGACATTTCTCAGCACAAGCTTTTCCTGAGACACCTTCCAGTTTAACTCATTTTATTATGACTCCAGGATGCAGAGGGGTTAATTTCTTTCCAAGTTCACATACTGTTTGAATTCCTTAGATAAGCTCCTTCCACCAAACCCAAGGATCTAGCCTCAGGGGAGAACACTAAGGAAAAGCTCTTTTGATAGACTTTCTTCAAAAGAAAAATTAATTCAAAGTCCATTTTGGAGGTGTTCCATGCCCACAGCCTCTACAGATTTAGACAAGGTAGCACTGTGCCTCTGGAAGAAAAACTAAGCTTTGAACAATGACCTACCACTTCTATCCGCAAGACAGAAATGTTTTACACTCGCCCAATAAAATCTTCTCTCCTGAAATGAGAAAGCTCAGTGTGCAGCACCACAAAGAGGAAAACCAGACCAAACAAGGCTTTAGCTCTGGGGTAAAGCAGTTAACAGCTAGCACGGACTAATCCTGCACCTTCAAAACCGAGTAGTCACTCAGGAAAAAAACAAAACAAAACACCAAGTTTTGAAAGTCACTAAAGACTTCCTTCACTTCTTCAGGCAGAAAGAAAGCAAGTCTGGGCTGTTAAGGAATTCACGTTTGCATACTGCTGGTGATAATCTGCGTGCATAGCTGGAAACAAAGCAAGTTTTTATTAGCAATTAGTAGCAGGAATGGGGACAGACCTGCCTGAAGGAGTCAGAGAAACACCAATACACAATGGCAGAACACTTTTATAAGATGTGCAGCAGAACGATCACATAAAAAATAAAACACTGCAGCTATAAACTTGGAGATGCAACGGCATCAGTTCACGGAGTGTCTTTAACACTGACAACTCTGACTCCAGGCAGCAGTTTTCCCTTGCACAGCAATTTGCAATGCAAAGCAAGCTTCTTCCACTCTTAACAAGAACAGTAATTGTAAAGCAAAGGGGGAGAGCAAAGTTAGGCAGGGTTTATTTGCTTAGATACAGTTTTCTACAGAGTTGAGTTTCAAGTCAGGCATGAAAGCAATACAGCATAAGGTCTGAAATAGCCTGTGAAAACTTGGGTAAGGAGGGGGAGAAAAAATACAAGAGAGGATTTCATCCACAAGCCCCTGGCTCCTGCAGGGGATCAACCTCCTGCTCTCTCCCCTCATCTCTGAAAAATTCAATCCAGCTCTGATCACACAACACCACCCAGGTTCAGAACTCTCCAGCTACATTCTTCTCCCGCTCCGGAGAATGATGTGGCATGTGGGGCCCTACAACAGGACTATTAAAATCCCATCAAGGGGTAAGCAAGTGGTAGCCATATGCTAAAATACTCAAGTGAAGAATAACCAGGGAAAGCAGCACAGACAGGAAAGCAAGTCTCCGAGCAGCTTCTTACCTGGTAGATAAGCTTGCAAAGTCTCCTCCATCTAGCAGCCTGATTTTGCAGAACAGAACCCCATTCACAAAGGGGACAGCAGTCAGCTCTTCGAGAGTGAAAACTGTCTGAAACTTGAATTTTTTCTTCTTCATCAGGAAAGCCATGGGCAAATTCAGCGTGGAAAGCCCAGGAATTCCAAACAAGATCAGGAAGGAGCGGCTCAAAACAACACACACAGACAAGCAGAGGAATCGCACTCGTTCCAGGAGCGCAAGCAGGGAGTAAATTCCAGTTCAGTCACAATGACGGTCCAGCTTCAAACACACAACTCTCTTCTCTTTGGTGGTCGGATCTGGCTGTGGGATCATTGCCACGGCAGGCTTCAGGTGAGGAGGAAGAGGTCAGATTAAATCTCTGCAACATCTCCAAGGGAAAAGGGAGGGAGAGAAGTCGGTCTCAGCTCCGGACCAGCTGGAGCTGTCCCTATTAGAGGCTGCTGTGCTCAGTCTTCAGCACAACCCCTCCAGAAAGCATCTCTTGTCGGAAGTCATCTTGAATCTCTACAGAAGCCTTAAGTCTGCAGGCAGCACATTCACAGAGATTCCAGTTTCTACCTCCTCCTCTTGTGCAACTCCTTGGTACAGGTCTTTAGGCCAGCCTTTGGGAGGGAAATGAGTAAATTAGTCCCAGCCAGTCTTGGGCTCCTCCTCCTTCTCTAAAACCTGTTTGGATGGGTAATATTCAGTCCAGACTCATACCAGTGTTAAGAGGTATGGCCCCAATTAGCCTGGCCCCAACATCCTCTTCCCCCTTTTTGCCTGGAGCAAGCTTCACTGTTGTCAACTCCCTCACAATTTCTGTTTTGCAAATCATCTAGTAGAAATCTGTTCTATTTTCACCCGTCGTCATTAGAAGCAAGCTCAGAGTCTAACATGTAGTCTAACAAGAGTAAGCAAAAGCAATCTCAGGAAATGCAAAAATCTGTTTTGTTTCTGTATTTCCAACCATCCCTAAGTGTTAGCACCTGTATCTTATAAATGGAGAATGCAGCACAGAGGAAAATAAAGCAGTCTGCTCCAGATTACACAGCATAACAAACAAATCAGGTCACTGGCTGATCCAATAGCCAGGCCCACCAAGTATGCTGTCTTGCCCAGCATCAGGTCCATGCCAAGTGCCATGCCCCACACAGTTCAGTTTTGGGGCTGGAGACGTTATTTCATTACACATTTACACAACACTGAAGTTAGGGAGGCAAGAGCTGATTAGCATCTAAAAGGGACGAGGTTATGAACACCAAGCAGTAAACAATCCTCACCCATACTCAGAATTAATGACTGCCAACCAAGGCAGGCACAGCTCCTGCTGTCTGCAGGCTGTGCAGTTAAAGCCCCTCTTCCACTCAGGCAGCAGCGGGCAAATCCCGCCAGTTCTGCCTGCTGTAGGGCACCTCCGCAGAGGCACTGCTCACCTGCAGATGCCTCAGGGCAGAGCGGGGAGGCAGATGGGTGACTGCTCTGCACCATCAGTCCCCTCCATAAACCATATCTATCCCCTCTGCACCTGCATTGAGCTGCTGCTAGGTCTCAGCCAGCCTACCAGCCCCCTGCACCAAGATGTGAACAGGTCTCAGCCCACCTCTGAGACCCGCAGACCACACATTAGTCTGTAGTGAGATCACAGCCCATCCCCTGGCACCGCTGGGCCATGCACTAATCTGTGGTCAGGTCTCAGCTCGCTTTCTGAGCCATGCACCGAACAGTGGCCAGGTCTCAGCCTGCCTCCTGGCCCTGCGAACCACACGGTGAACTGCAGCCAGGTCTCAGGGCCTGTCCCAGCCGCAGGGGCCGTGCACTGGGCCGTGGCCGGGCTCTGGCTCCACGAACCGTGCACCGAGCTGCAGCCAGGTCTCAGCCCTCCTCCCAGCCCATCCACCGAGCTGCAGCCAGGTCTCAATCCCCCCTCTCACGGCTCCCCCAGTCACGAACTGACCGTGTGCTCTCTCAGCACTGTTTCCCGGACCCCTCCACTGACCTGCGGCCCAGTCCCTGCCCGGCCCTTCTCGTACCGCCTACCCTCTCCTCGCACGGCCACCGCCGCTGCCCGCCACAGCAGCCTCTGCTAGCGCTACGTCAACTGCGGCCGCTACGCCAACGCCGTAGCAGCCACAAGGCAAAACAACACCCCCACCACGCTTCGGGAATACCAACCCGACACTACGTAACCCTCCTCTCCAGAGAGGAGGGAGGGGAACGAGAGAGCGGCGACGCCCGATTGGGCAAGCAGCAAGGAGGCAGGCTGAGCTCAGCAAGACTTTGATTGGTTGCTCCGGCGCGGGGAGGGAAAAGATCATGGGGATTGGAGGCAAAAGCCGTCGGTTTGAGCAAGACCCGCCTCCTGACGGAGAGGGTGGGCGGGAAATGAGAGATTCTGTGTAGGCCTCCGTGTCGCCTTAGTGGGAGGGTGGTGGGAGTGTTGTGTTTGTGTGGTCCGTTGTGTGGCTAGCTGGCAGGGTAGTCTCTTGGTCTTGCTGCCCTCCAGGATGCTCCATAGCCTCTCGGTAGGCTGAGTAGTCCGCAGACGGTACTGGAGCGTGTGGGGCTGGCTGAGGGGCTGGCAGGTCTCTATCACTGAGGGGTTTTGTGGAGGTGACCGTGCCTGGGCTGAGGTGATGGCAGAGGTCCCTTGAGAGCCAGCACTCTTTGACCTGGCCTTGTCCCAGTGTCTTCCCGGTCCAAGCAGCTCTTGGTGGCATCTATTCCAAGAGGTACGTCATTGTCACTTGAGGCACACGACCCTTTGGCCAGCACTGCCTCACAAATGCAGTGGTGTGGCCACCCCATTCTTCCACTGCACCTCTGGGTACCACAGAGCAGGCTGTGGGTCAGGCTGACCAACAGCACCTGGGCCTGGCTGTCCTGGAGAGGGAGGAAGGCCCTGGCACTGCACACTCCTGCAGGCAGTGTGAGGCAGGGCTGGGACCTGGAGTCTCATCTTCTGTGTGAAATGTGGAGACCAGTTAAACACATCCCTTCATAAAATGGCTCCCTGTTACTATGTGCTGCTGCTGTGCCATGGGCTGTGCCTGGGATCCCTAGTTAGGCAGGATTCTGTTGTTCAAGGGCAAGCGGAACAGAATGTCTCTTCTTGTCCTGAAGGAGTATGCAATCATCAACATGATTTGCCTATTTAAAGTTAGGGATGTGTCCAAGAGTCTCTGTGGCAGAGAAATTGAGGCTCATATGGGAGGGACTTTTCCCAAGGCTGTTTTGCGTGTCTGGCAAAGCTTGGATGAAAGCCTGGGAGTCCTTGCTCTCTTTCCCAGGCTTTGATGACCAGATTTCTTGCCTTTTACCTTTGCCATCTATGCAGACAGTATCAGAGCTATCAATTCTACCACAATGTGAGCCTTTATAAAAATGTCTACTAGCAAAAGTACATAGCAACACACTTGGATAAAAGTTGACAACAGGATTAAGCCAGATTTGTTGTTATTGGTACAATGAAACCATCTCAGGAGATACCAGTCTTTCCATACAGCAGCGTTTGTGGAGGCTGCTTTTAAGGTAGGGTTTCAATCATTCCACCAACAGATATCTGGTTGTTTTTGAGGCCTTGAGACATTGCTAGAAATGGGCTGTGGTTTTTGGGGTTTTTTTTTTTTTGCTTTCTATTTCTCAGTTTATAGGGAAAGAGCTCAGCCTGCTCAATATTTAATATTTGCCAAGTTTGGATGGTCAAATACTGGAAGCATCTGAAGAATACAGCCCCGTCCCTTGCACTTCTCATTCCCTGAGCATACAGCTGAAAAGACGTGTCAATCTTTTGCTCCCATCAGTAGGTAAAGGCCAAATGATCTCTCTCTTTGTGGTGTGGGAGGAGGCCATGTGTTATCTAGTATGATTCATTCTGATAACCTCCTTGGAGGACTTCTCTTGTTTATAGCAGCAGCCCGGAATGCTAAAGTTTAGAGATTTTAATCCTTGCTGTTCTCACGCATATTTACTCTGCAGTTTTATCAGAAACATCTCTTAAAAACCTCAGTGTTTTTATAATTAATTGAATAATGTGATTGATGTTAAAAATAAATGGATTTGGAAAAGTGCCTGGTGAGCTGCTGAACAGTGTGTAGTGTAGCAACCGTGGCTGGATTCTCAGGGGTATGTATATTTTCCTAACAAATGCAGTCTCATGACTTAGAGATTAAATCTTTATTAGTTCAAAATTCACCCTGTTGATTTTTCTGTGTTTATGCTGCATAATTGTTTCTGGACAAATTCACATTTTTTTAAAGGGACAGTGCTCCTCCAAATGTGTGCCTCTGCTGATCACTGAACAGGTGGGTTAGGCTGAGCCTCACTGACCACCACAGAGGGGTTGTAGGTATAGGGTACCTCTATCCATCCACAATCCCACTGGTTTTATATCATTTTCTGATCCAGATCCAATCCATTCACTAAGGAGGAACAGGGCACTCTGATATATATAGATTCTGCTTACTCCAGCCTCAAATGCTGTTGATTTTTCCTCTATGCCCTCATCCCCGCCATGCCCACCTCACCTCTGCTTTGTGGACTGCAGCCATATTCCTGACCTAAACCTATCCTGAGGCCACTCCCCAGCGCCATCACCACTTCCTCGTCTTTTGCTGGCTCAGGGCATCATCTTATCAGTCTGGAATAATTTATCAGTCTGGGCTCTGCAGTTAAGTCTGGGCCTCACCTCTGCTATTGCTGGAGGTGTATCTTGCTGGCCAGAGCTAGGATCTCTATGCCCTGCTCATTGCCAAGGGAATGGGGGTGAGCAGGAAGAGAGATGGCTTTTCTTGCCTCTTCCTTCCCCACTTTCAGGACTGAGATAAAGCAGCAGGGAAGAAACAAGGCAAGATAACATCAGCAGAGACAAACTCAGTGAGGTGAAGCGAGATGGATTCTGTAATGCATTTGGTGAGCCATCAAAATCCTATCTCTTGTCCCAGGGGAATCCTAGATACACAAGCAAATCATCCAGCTCTAAACTACATTATCAGCATCTTCCTCTGGAAAACATCATCACACTAATCCATTTGTCTCAGCATCCAAAATGATTAAAGTTTGAAAACTAAATTACACCCATTGCAGCAAAAGCGTAAACACAATAATGGCTCTCCTTTGTTACACCTGTAACCTCTGCTATAATAGCTTAATGAGCTTTCAGCCTCGTCATCTAAAAAGAGAAGATCATGCTTTGTGATATATGCTGAGGGGACTGGAGCATTTCTGACAAGGAAAGGCTGGGAGCCTCGGAGCTGTTCAGCCTGGTGAAGAGCAGACTAAGAGGGGATCTTCTCAATCCCGATCAATATGTAAAGGGCAAGGGACAAGAGGATGGGGCTGGACTCTTTTCAGTGGCGTCCAGTGACAGGAGAAGGGACAATAGGCGCAAACTGGAACAGGAGGTTTCATCTGAACACGAGGAAAAACTTCTTTCCTGTGAGAGTGATGGAGCAGTGGATCAGGCTGCCCAGAGAGGTTGTGGTGTCTCCCTCTGTGGAGAGACCCTGCTTTAGCAGAGGTGTTGGACAAGATGATCTCCAGAGGTCCCTTCCAACTCTCCCCATTTGGTGATTCTGTGTTCTTTGTGCTGCTAGTGGCCATGCACTTCCAATGCACTTGCTCTGAGGAGCTGCACGGGAGCTGTGGGCTGGGCACCCACAGTGGTGGGTGCATTCCCCAGGGCTGTGGGGTGGATCCAAGCCAGGAGCCAGGGATGCAGAACACCACAGCAGTGTGAGCCCTGTCTGCAGCGTGCAGGCTGCTGGAAACCCCGTGAGGGGAGTGGGTACCTCTCCCCATTATGTAGGATTATCCTGTGGTGTGGAGTTATTCCAAGCTTGCATCTTCTCAGTTTAATAACAGGCTGTGAGCTCTGCTTTGATCTGTTTGTGTTTTTCACTGGTTCCATATTTAACTGAACTCATCATGAAGGCCAGAACTGTTTCGCTTTCTGTGCCAGGCTGGGATTCCTGTTGGACACACCTGCCTGGTGGGTTTATGACCTGTGGGGATGGGGGAATCCTGTTATGGACAGAGACAAAGGGAGCACAAGAATCTGAGTTGGTGGATTCCTTTCCCCAAACATGTGGCCAGACCTGTAAATCCAGATGCCTGGCTTTTTTTGTTTACTGGTTTCCATGTCTGCTCCAGTATGTCCTGGGAATGTGCAGCAGAACTCTCTTCTAGCAGAACTTCGCCTATTGGTACAACTGGAGCTGGCTTGCACCTTCCAAAACCTGCAGACTGGAACCCACTTTGCCTCAAGGCTTGTTGTGTTTATTGAGCATTATTCTGTCTCTCTATCCCAGGTTTACCTTCAACGATCTTCTGGACAAGAGACCTCCTGGCCATGGGCTCTCATGCTGATTCCGTGCTCCTGCCTGCAGCCCCACAAATGCTGCTGTTAACCCCAAATGCAGCAGAAACAGCTGTAAGTCTGTGGTTCACACTTGACACAACCTCTAATTTGTGATCTCAGGCAGCAGAGGTAACAGAAACTGTCCCTGCTGGGGCTTGGCTTCTGCCTTGGGTTAATCACCTTGTGGGGCTGGGACCCAAGGGCTGCTGAGCCCAGTTTGCAGCCTGGAAGCTGTGTTGATCACTGGTGTGAAGCTTTTTGTCAGATGCTTTCAAGAAAGACAATCTTAAATGCTTCAATTTTCATATTTAACAGACCACACGTGCTGAAGGTATCTGCTGGCAGTAACCTCTCAGATGGCAACAGAAAAAAACCCCAAACCCACAGAACCCCAGAAGAATGCTTTGCCAAAACAGGCTTGACAAACTTTAAAAACATGCTGGAGGAACTAAAGGTGATTTGGGTGAGTCTGCAGATGATATCATTCTGTCCCTTGGCAGGGATCTACTCCCAGAACTGTGATGTAGCTATGGGAGCACACTGTGCTTGGGTGATACTGACATATTCTGAAAAATCTGGAAACCTGTCCTTCTGCTTACAGTTAAATAAAACGTGTTTTTTTATCATGTCCTTGCCCATTTGGTTCTGCAGTGAACTCAGCCCAAAGGGGGACATGGCTCCTGATGTCTCAGTGTCCTCTACCTGTGTTTGCAGGCAGCAAAGGGATCCAGTTTGTATTCCCTGGGTTGGATTCTGTTTCCAAGGGTACTGGTGTTTGCCATTGCTGAGTTCTGCCTGTTGAATTTCTTCCTCTCTGGGCTCTCAGTCCTGAGAAGATTCATTAGTGAGAGGACTGAGCAGGATCACAAAAAGTCTGGACGACAAGGATCATTTGTGGGACCACCCTTGCAGGGCCCTGCAGTGCTGCAGCTCGGCTTCCTCGAGCCTTGCCCCGTTGTGCAGTGCCATCTCCTGGAAAGCTGTGCCTGAGCTGCACACATCACAGGCAGTTTGACTGGTGAAGCATCTAGTGGTGCTGCAAGGAGCCTGGCTGCGGCTGCTAATTGCTGCAAAGTTTATCATCTGACCCACCAAGAGCACTTCTCTTCCTCCAGCAGATATGGCAGATGCCACCCACCACCTGGATGCTTCCCCTCACCTCCAAGGTACTCTGTGGCAGAACACTCCTGTGTGGCCGTTTCTTGTTCTGGACACTGTATACAAATCTCTAGGTACACAGAGAACAGTACAGGAGCACAAATGAACATCTGGAGATGTTACTTCTCAGCTTTTGTTCTGCTTGGGCACCAGTTCCCTGTTCAGTTGAGCGCCCTGTGTATACATTCACCCTCTAAGTGCTCTGATTACCTCTTCCTCCTGGTTTTGACTTTAAGGGACACATTTTCTCTCTTCCTCTCTATGCTTGATGACCTCATGAGGACCAAGAACCTAGCCCCTGCTCACAGTGCTCACCCTGTATTTAAAATGTTGCTACATCTTTTTAATGAGACAAAAATGTACACGCGGAACTTGAACCGGAATGCTGCTGGCTTGACTAAGCTCTATATTTATCCTGAAAAAGACAAGTAAAATGGGTGGTTCCAAGGGCAACACCTTCCTCCTATGAAACAGTAACACAGCTTAAGTACTTAGTCACCGAAAAAATGCACACTGCAATTTTTAAGGCCAAAGGCTGGTACTTCATCCATCATTTTAGGCTATTGTGGCATCTTCTGAGCACTTGGGAGATTAATATATTTCAGTAATCTGTCATAGCCAAGGAAATAACTAGTGCTCTGAGGTAAGGCTGTAAAAGCTGTTATTTGAAAAAGGCCATAATTATGCAAATACAAGGCCACAAAATTCACAGATGAGAAAAAACTACTGAGGCACATGACAGTTCACAACTTTCTTTGGCCCTTTCACAGAATCCTGTTTGTAAACTTGCCATGAACTCACTTTTGCCCTGGAGCATATCGATGAACTGAAACAGCCTGTTTACCAAAAACATAGTTTTTATTAAAATTCATATTTGTAAAGGAAAGATCATTACACAAACGAGGTAAACCAAACATATAACATAGTTTTCACTCAAAAAAATAAATTTCAATTGAGCAGTTGATTTGATTCTGCCAGGTCCTAGAGGAAGAGTCAGGTGAGTGTTACTCATGTGGGGAGATGCCAGGGATACGGCAGGAAGACACAGCTGATGCTGCCCTTACTCAGCACAGAGGTGTTCGTACCAAAGGATAGGGAGTCTCCTAGGGGCTGAAGCCTTCTCTCTGCACTGTCCTTTTCTCCCCATCAGCCTTGTAGACAAGAGGAGATGAGCAAAGGCCAGAGACAGGCAGCGATAGCCTCTTCACCTGGTGCTCTAACCAGGGGTCTCCCATTAGTATCCCCCCATAAAAGGCTATTTAAAGGTTTAATTTGATTGTGCAAATTCACTCCCTCATCAGTTGTTGCTCACCACGTCTCAGCCCTAAAGGAGACTTAACAGCACGCAAATACCAGCTCTGAATAAGTTCCATTTCAAAAGTCATACCTGGCAAGCAACAAGCCCATTAAATGCGACACACTGCAAGGTATGGTGAGAAGAAGTTATTCTTCCTTCTTCTTTTTTAAGTATTTTGAGGTTTGTTTCCATGCATGTACAAGTGGAGCTTTTAATCTAAAAGTTTATGAAGTTACTGCAAATCTGTGAGAATCACATTCAACATTCTGTGGAATTAAGCTTTCTCATTGAGGACCAAGCCCCACATCCTCAAAGAAGAGAAAAATGGCTGCAAATGTTGTTTTTCCCCAGATAATGGTGAGGTGATCCTCAGAGCTGTTTCTCAGAATGTCACTCAAAGCCAGCTTGCAGACTAATAAAGAACAGCTGTACTCTCTTCCAGTTTCTAACAAGCACAACCCAAGTACCACTGCTACCAGCAAAACCAAAGAATGCTCCAAAATTCACTCAATTAAATCAGCGGCCAAATTCCTAAACACTGGAAATTACTGCATGGCTAAAGCTCTGCAGTCCAGGTCTGCTTTGATGGATGAAGGTATTATGGAGGTGACAAACTATGCAGAGGAGACAGAGATGGAGTTTCACCTGTTACACCCACCTGACTGAAACTCATCCAGGCCCTTGTTTATCAACTACTGTGAGAGGTGAAACGTTGCTTCTGATACACATCCCAGGACAGTATCTGGTAACCAAGACATGATATTTTCATCACATCTGCCAAGTTTATAATGAAATTTCATGACTGTACGCTGATAGAATATGAAGTGAATGCACTATTTTAATCCCATTTATATCCTCAGGGAATGTGAGTGGGATCTAAACCGCATGTAGGCTTGGTGCTGGTCTGCATGGGCTGGATGTCACACTGCAAGAGCAGTATCTGTAACTCTCAGTGCAGAGAGAAGGTTCTACCATATCTGGTACCATGTTTCCAGTAAATGCTTTCAGCAAGAGACAGAAATGCATTCACTACTGTGCACCAGAGTTCATGATAATGGTACCTTGGCAGCTGCAGTACTGATATCGCAACAAGACTCTCCACTTCAGAAGTCAGTTAAAGGCTATAGGTCTTGAGAGAGAAAGAGAGAGGTGTCATACTTAGGAGTTTTCTTCCAAACAGAAATAAAAAAATAACTGTCTTTTAAATAAATCTATTGTTTGAGTAAAGTAACCAATGTTAAGTTCCTGGTTTATTATACATCCTGCTATGGCTCTGTACTACGAGCCCGAAAAGGCAGATTAGCTTAAGATTAGCAGAGAAAGTAAGCTGTTTAGGCTCAGCAAGACTCCAAGGTGAGCTGTTTCACATCGACAAAAGCTAGCACCCCTCACTCCCTGTGTCCACCAGCAGCATGGGCAGGTTTGTTCCAAGGAAGACATCCCATCACTGTGTCTTTCACTGGATCATACCATCTTGCTGCCCTGTCTGGTTGGGGTCAGTGGTGACCGATGGACTGGGTGTATTGCTCTGCAAAAATCGACGGAAGTCCTTAATCATGGGGCGGAGGACCTGGATGAGGGCACTCAGTGCCGCCTGTGTTCCTTCCATGGCTTGTGCCTGCCGCTCCTGGGCACATGCCTGTACCTCCTGTGAGCGACGAATCATCTGAAGCAAGTCATTCTGCTGCTCCAGGTGCTGGGCAATCTCCTTCACATGCAAGTTGGTCACTCGCTGCTCCTGCAAGAGCTTGGCTGAGTTCAGAGCAATTCGGCTTTTCAGCTCCTGGGGTTTCGCAGACACTTCGTGTTGATGTGCCATCATCTCCAAGGGTGCTTCAGCGGTGACTGTGGTGGGGGCTTCTGTTGTGCAGTACTCCACCACTCCGTCCTCCAGACTGTGGTAGGTTGTCTCTGCAGGAACTGAGAACAAAGGACAGAAAAGGGGTAAGAGGTAGCTGTGATATGAGGAATTTTATCTAAGGACTATTCAATGAGTATCACAGGAATACTGCCTGTTCAGTGAGATAACATACAATGAACAGCAATACACAAAACAACCTCTTTAAGTCTACTCCACCCTTATTTAAGCTTCCTTCTAGGCTTACAGTCCAAAGGAACAGGACATGCCTTGTTTGTCTACACAAAATAATTTCACAACCTCCAGTTCAGGACAAGAGGCATTAACCAACTGACACAAGGGCAAAGATAAGACCCAGAATGGCACTTGTCAGGACAGCTGCTCTTTGGGACAAACTGGAAAACAGGCATTGGAGATGTTCTCCCCCTGCTTTTGTCCCTGAAGAGGGGGACTGAAAAATTTGCAAGGTCCAAAGGATAGCGGCTTTCCTTGTTCTTAAGGCCAAGCTCAGCTATCAAAGCTGACTTTCAGCATATATTGCACAAGGACACATTGGGAATGGCATTTTCACTACAGAGACGTGGGGGTTTCTTTTTGCTGGGGCTTTCCTCACACAGGGCTCTGGGCCTTGTCATGGGTGGATGTCAGGGCCCCCCACAGGACCTTCCACATTCAGCACAGAGCATCTTCAGGAGGCACAGCACTCACTCTGGGTCAGGGTGACCGTGGTGGCTGACGCAGTGATGGGTATCTCGGTACCGTCACCTGCGCTGCAGTCCCCACTTGGCAAACTGATGATGGTGGCTTCTCCCAGTAGGTTGCAGATGCGTTGCTGCATGGGGGTAAGGATAACGGGGGCAGTCGCAGCGCCTGTTGGGTCTTCGTTCTCTGGCCCGTTGACATTGCTGTTCTGGCTCTCGCCTCCCCCTTCCATGGCAGCTCGGACTTGGGCCACTTTGCGTCGCACCTCTGTCTTGAGGTCGGACCATTTCTTCTTGACCTCGGGCAGCTCGCGGTGGCAGGTGGCAACAGCATTGACACGGCGCAGGATGTCGTGCCAGGCAGCAGCCTTGGCGGCCAGGGGCACGCCCGCATTGAAGTGGTTGATGAGGAGGTGCTTGCCTCGCTCTAGCTCCTCCACGATGATCTCTACCTCCCGCTCCGAGAAGTTCATCTTCCGTTTCTTGGCTGGGGGCGCCGGGGGCGACGCCATGGCCATGGAAGGCACCGAGGAGGGGCACTGGAGGACACCTGCGGACCTGGAGGCTTTGGCCAGGCACAAGGGGGCCCTGGGGGAGGCGAGGCAGGGCCGAGGGGCGACAGGCCCCCCCCCAGGCCCGCTCACCCCCGGGGCTGGGGACAACAAGGGGGCCCCGAGGCCCCTCAGGGCCCGGAGGTGTCCGGTCCTCCCCCCGCTCCCCCCTTGGCACCGCCAACGATACGCAAATTGCGTACCGCAACCACCCAGCAAGCCCCGCTCAACAGCCTCCACCCTGCGACACTGGCGTAATGGCTTCCAGAATCAGCCCCCTTTCTGCCTCCTCTCATTGGGCAGTCTGTCTGCCAGTCAGGCAGAGGTCTGGCCTCCTGCGGGCTGCTTCGTGCTGTTATTGGCCAGCCGCGCCTCGCAGCTTGTCCAAGGCCACTGGGCCTGCGTGAAGTCTGTGAGAGGCTGAGCTCGGCCATGAATTTCCCCGCTTAAATTCCATTGGGCACTTCTCTCGTCTATCAACGCAGAGCTCTCCCCGCTTTGGAAGATACCGGATACATGCCACGTTCGTCAAGCTCAAATTGACTGCCAACTCCCGATCTGATTGGAGATTTTGTAGCTTTATTCCCGCTTCACCCCAATGGGAGCTTGATCCAGGCACTTGAACCGCCCCCTTCCGCCGCGGGAGGTGTTTCCTTCCGATTGGTGGCGGGGAAGGAGTTCCTCTGACGTCGGCGCCCGCCCACCCCGCGGGAGCGCGTGAAGCCTGGGGGGCGTGGGCGTGGCGCCAGACGCCGGCGCGAGAGCTGCTGCCATTGGTCGGGGAGGGGTGTCACGTGGCGGCCGCGGCGCGTGGCGCGAAGGCGGAAGCGGTTCTGTGTCGGTTGTCCGTGGCGGAAACGTCGCCATTTGCCGGCGTCTTTGAGCAGTGGGATTATGCCGGGGCCGCGGCGCTCGCTGGCCTCCCCGGTGGTGAGCGGCATGCTCTGCCCCTGCGGCTCCCCGCGGGCCGCCGGCGCTGCACCCGGCACGGGGACGGAGGGCACCGGCAGCGGTGGGAGCGCCGGCTCCTGCGGGCGTTCTCTGTGCGAGGCCTCCGAGCAGGACCGGCGTCTCCGCGCCCTCTTCCAGAAGCTCGACGTGAACCGTGACGGCGCGCTCTGCATTCACGACCTGGCCGTGGGCCTGGGTCGCCTCGGGCTGCACCGCACCGAGCTGGACCTTCTGGTGAGCGGCGGCGGCGGGCGGTGGGCTCGGCTCGGCGGGGTTCGGCCCGGTGAGGTTGAGCCGTACCGGGCTCCGGACATGCGTTCTGCGGGGGTAAGGAGTTGCTAGGCCGCACTCGTTATCCAGCGTCCTGCCCTTATCTGCCCAGCAGCGCTAGTCCGCCTGCGGAGTCCGGCTATGTGCCGCGGACCTCGCCCGGTTCCGCCGTTCTCGGGAGCGGGAAGTGGGTTCGGAAGACCCTTTTAACGTGCCTCGGCCGGGGTAGAAGACCCGTCAGGTTGGTGGTGGCAGCAGGCCCCTGCTTGTTGCATGTTAGCACTTGCATCCGGTTACCTTCCAGCCGCACAGCCAGGAGGGCGCTGGGTGAGAAGTGTTTGTGCGAGGGGAGATGCTGCAGCTCTGCTCTGCTCTGCACCCCAGAGAGTGTTCCAAGAATTTCTGGGCACTATCTAAAAGCAACCCTCCTGTCTTGAGCACTAATCCCGGAGAAACCAGCTTGCCTTACTGCCTGTTGGCATGTGCGGTATTAACTGTGGAAATTTAAGATTGAGAACTTATTCTGAGTCCTAGGAAGATTGCACGCTTGCTTAAAGTTGTAAAAGATTTTTTTGGAAGGGACAGGTGCAGTCAGATTGTTATGCAGGTTTCATTACATCATTGCCTTTCCTCACATTAGTCTGGGTGGCACCATGTTGCTACTCAAGTTTCTTGTCCAGGATGGCTTAGACATGCCAAACTCGCTTGTCTTTTTTTAAGGGGTTTGAAATACCTTAAAAGGTGGAAAGGCTGCTGTATGTGTGCAGTAGGTATATCAAATGTGCAGTGCACTGACTTTCTGTTTTCAGTGTTATGAGCTGTGGCCTTCCGTGGTCACACAGTATGATGCTGTGCCCTAGCAATTCAAGGCTTCGAGGTTCAATATGGTGTTGCTCTATTGAACTGTAATTAGTGCAATTTACATCTCTATGAATCAGAGCAATGAGCTTGTCCTCAATGAACAATTTGTCCCAGCCTAGTCTCTTGTATTCTATATGCAGGACCATAAAAGAGCTAAGTATCTTGGGAAGGTAGTATATAAACACAAGTGCAGGCAGGGATGCACCATCTCAGAGAGAGTGCCTCAATCCAGCAGGAAGGAAGAAGAGTTTAAGGTTAACTTCTGAGTCAGTGAAACGGCAACTAATTAAAGTGACAGTTCTTATTCTCTCCCTGGTATGGGAGTGGTGCCCTAGTTTGAGTGCTTTAATTGCATGTGTCTATACTCTCAGGAGCAGCTAGTTCCTTACTAACTTTGCATTTCCAACGTCTTAACCAAAAAGAAATGCTAGAAGTTGGCATCTTCCTAGCTGCTGTAAAGCATGAGCATTCTTTGGCAGCAGGAGGAGAGTGATTTAGTTGTGCTGTTTCTAAAATTAATGTTAGTGCCATGGTGATTTTCTGCTGTGTGCGTTTGGATAATGAAATCTGATTATACCACATAAATCACCAGTGCATGCCTTGTGAAACGTGGACTGGCTGCCACTCATGGGTGCCAAATCCTTTACCTCTGGCTAGAGTCTCCTCCACCAGAATGTCCTGTGCCTACACCTGCATGCCTGTCTGTTTGCATTCCCTTTTCTTCCCAGGCATGTTAGTCAATCCAGTCTGACATTCTCCAGGCTAGGAAGATGCATCATAAACCCAAATGCCTTTTACTTCCCAGCAGACAGTTTCTTTGCTTGCCATGCTGCGGGAGCGGAGAGAGGAACCGTTCTGCAGGGACTGGAATTGCTCTGTCAGAGGGAAGTGCTGTATGGATGCTGCTTAACAATCCTGTCTCTCTGCTGAAGCTCTTGTCTGTCAGTATTGTTCCTCAGGCCTTTGCTTCCTGTGCCTACTCTGCTGCAGAGGAAGTGGCTGGTTAGTTGAATAGTTTGCAGAGCATGCCCTTCAGCAGTGTAAGAAGTGTCCATTCAGAACGAGGATGCGGAGTTCAAAGTTCTTCAGTTCCAGTTAAACATGTGGGAACAGTCCTTGAAGAGCTGGCTAGAAAACTTCCTTCTGCCTGGTGTCATTTCTGGGTAAATCAAGCTTCCTGTTTCCCAGGCAGTTCTATTAATAGAAGTTCTTTTTCTCTGCTCCATCCTTGGCTAATAATGGCACCTTGATGCTTGGGGTAACAGATGTGAAGTCACACTTAAGAAAAGTGCTTAAGCATCAAGGTGGAAAACATTTTTGATGTCTCAGCCATGGTGTTTGGAGGTTGACTTAAGCATAAATCACATTAATTGCTTGTGATTAGTAAATTACTTAGTGACCATAGTGCATTTTATTTTTCCTTCCATGAAGCAGTACATTTGATATGGGAGTTACCTTCCAACATTTGGGAGGCAGATGGAGAAAACATTAGACTCCTAATGTGAAGTTATCGCCAATCTTTGCGTCACTAGGCTAGCAGTCCCTGGGGTAACAATAAGAGTTGGGGCTGCAACTTGAAACGAAAATGAGCAATATTTTTGGCTCTTTCAATGCTTGAGAGTTCTTACTGAGATAAAACCCTTGTAGCATTCTTGGAAAATTGCTGCCTTCTGTTTTAGAGGTGGCCTTCTGTGGTGGGGGAGAGAAGGGCTTGTACTTAGAAGTCCTTTGAGGTGGAATTTGCTTGTGTAAATAATGCATTTTTTAAATCCATGCTGTTATCTTTAAACCATTTGACAAATACGGTGTGCCAGCTCAGGGAGCCTTCCAAAGAAATGCTTGTTTGCACTGGTTAGCATGGAGCAATTCACATACTTCACTTTGCTTGAGCTGTAAAGTGGTAACTATGTGAAGAATTTTTTAAAGGCTTTCTTGCTCTGCTGTGTAGAGGGATAGCCTTTTAGTGCTACATTACATCTACCTCTGAAATGGTCTCCTGTGACTGCTGCTTCCTGACTTAATTCAGAAAATATTTCATGAAAATATTTGTATAGACTTACGGAACTGGAAATATGCACTTAGTGGAAATAGAGGTAGTTGAACTGGAGCTACATTTTCTACTTTGTATCTGGATATGTTGTTACTGTTGAAAGGATGTGCAATGGTACTGTTTGTGTATCTGCTAATGTAGCTATTTCCTACTGATCCCGACTGTTCGCAGGGCTAGAGTGCTATTGTAAAACCTCATCTCTGCTGCTGAAATTCCAGACATTTTGAACGGGTGGAGTTAATCCCAGCTGCCTGGAGGACGACCTGAAGTGGTGAACTTTGTCTGCAGCTACCTCTTCTGTTTTGGTGCTGAGCATCTGCTGCTGGACTAACTCTCTCTGCTTTAAGAAACAGAGCAAACGTAACCCTTGTCTCTTTCCAGTTCCAAGTGTCCTATTGCCTGTGCTGTTAACGATGATGTCCTTCTTGGTCTGGTGATACTTTCTTCTCCGAAGTTCATGTGTGTGACCGCCCATTGCTTCCTTGGTGTCTGCTTCCCCATGTGAACTGCATCACCTCCCTTCCTGCTGAACTCTTCTCATCTGCTTTCATCACTTCTTAGCCTGCTATCTCCTCTTTGATCTCCAAGTTCTGCCTGTCCAGACTGCCACACAAGTTCTGTTGCTCACTTTTCATGTGTACTGAAGAAGCAAACCTGCGCTGCTGTAGCTGGATTCTGCAGCTTTCTGTTTACTTCAGGCCTCTCCTCTGAATGGCTTTGCTTTTTAAGTATATCTCTGGACTCTTCCAGCTGTCAGAACAATGTCCTGTATCCCACTGTGTCTGTGCTGTTCTGGGATGGTTGGTTAGCTCTTTCAGAAGTGCCTCCATGGGTGGATTCTCTTCCTGTTTTTACAGCTACAATCTTTCTTTTACAATTCTTTCTGATCAATACTTTATCTTCTGTCATGATGTTATTTAATTCTTCCTTTCAGACTCTTTATTTCTGTAACTATTTGATTCTCCAAGGCTTTTGATGCTCTGTCTTGTGCAGAGCATCATGTACTAAAATTCTCAGCCACCATAAACCATTTTTCTGTGTGATGCTTTCACCTGTTGTCCATTCACAGGCACCTGGAAAAGGAGGACCTCAGTTTTTATTGTTACCTAAGTCTATGATAGAAAGAGCAAAATCCTAATGCTGTTCTGTAGTCTAGACTGGGCTCTCTCTCCAAACCTCCATACATTTAGATACACAAACCATGAATCTACTGTATCTTGAATTCTGCTGAGGCAGTTGTGGAACTTTTAGCCAGGCCTTCGTAATTCATCCCAAGGGTTGAGCAATACAAGGTCATATTGAACAAATGAAGCAGTGTTACAATTTGAAATTCCAGTTGATCCCCTTCCTTCTGCTGAAAGGTTTTGGCCAACAGCTTCTCTACCACCCATCTCCTGGCTAATCTTAAAGGATGGATGTGGATCCTCTGAATCAGTTTAACACCAGGTGAAACTGCTTTCAGTAAAATGTTAAATAACTCCATGTGTTTAAGTGTAATATGCATTAAAATAGCAAGCAAGAAAAGATCATGTTTGCTGGGTCTGCAGGGAGTGGAGGCCTGTCCTTGCTCTTTGTGCATGGTGAAATGTGTGGTTTGATGATGGCTCTGTTCTCATGCACTTAGTGCAAGAGCAGAATTGTAGGGCAGTGATTTGGTGGTAGATAAAGCCTTTAAATCTGCAGTGAGTGGATGAGTTGGTGTGAATTCAGGGTTCTGTTACCCTCTCTGATTCAGACATGCTAAAGACGCAAATGAACTCTTTGTAATCAATCAAAGGAGCTCTTGACAGCCACTGCAAAGACTTTGAGAAGAAATACAGAAATTGGCTTTGGCACAAGGAAACTTCTCAATGCAGTGTGGGTTATTAATAGCCTTGGCCAGCAGCCTCCTCGAGGGAGAGCTGTGCTGGGCTGGAGGGCATGTGGTGACAGTGAATGTCAGGGGAGGCTGCTGGCACTCTGGCTGCATGCCCCTGTTGCTGCCTGGGCATGGAGGCCCCACGAGGAGAGCAGGAGGAGATACCCATGATGGTGAAAGTCTTTACTCACACCTCATCTCTGGTCATCAGCCCTGCCTTGGTGTGATTAATGTATTTAACTGAGAGTACATGTCCTTTCAGTGTTCAAAGAGGTGGCTTGGGAATGAGATTTTTAGATGCAAATCAATACAAGAGAAACTTGCTCTTGCATAAGTTCACCTTGCATATAAACAAACAAGTGTTGATTAGCCAGGTGTTGCTTTGTGTTTGTGTAGGTACAGGACCAGGTGTATGACTCTTGAGAGATACAATCTTGGGATGTTCTTCCAGGATTGTGTTTTGTCCTGCCCTGCAGCAAAGTGAAGAATCTTGCTGGTTCTCAGGTTTACTTAGCAGAGACCTTTGTCCTGTTTGCAGTGATAATGAACGAAGGATGCTGGCTGACCTCCGAGAGACGCAAATGCAACTTTGACTTCAGCATATCAATTTTAAATGCTGATATGTGAGCCTGTCTTGCAGAAAGGCATCCTGCATGTCACTGACGTGGCCTTGCAGTCTTACATTTCCTGCAGGATGGGACATACTCTGAACTCTGTAGTGAAGTGACTGCCTGTAGGATCCCCAGAGCCTGAGTGAATTAAACAATGAAATTGATCCAAAGCAACTGATTGTGCCTGTGCAGGATTTTGGTCTTTCAACACATGTTGTGTGGTGGTGTTTAGTGACTAGGGCTAGATGCCTCGGCAAGTAGTGGAAAATATCTCCTTATCCTCACCCACAGGGGATTCTTAGTCAGATTACTGTGATAAAGGCAGGTGAAAACCCACACCCCCCAGGACTTCAGTATATTTGTTTCTTTTAAAGCATTAAAAAAGAAACAAAACCAGTGGTGAATCTGGCTGAATGTTGGCAGAGCCCTTTAATGTTATTAACTCTCATCAACTCTTTAAGCAATAGTAAGAACACAGTCTCCTGTTTGAGAGCACTACAAAATGGTGCTGCTGCAGCTCCGTGCTCTCTGTTGCATGTATTCTAGCATGATATGGTGTTGGGAGGGGGACAAAGGGGAGAGATGTTTTTTTCTTTCAGACCTACTTGTAGCAAATGGCAAATGAGTCTTTGTTCTTGTTCATGCCCTATTGCTATATTTGTCCCTCTGAATGTGGGACATGAGCATGCTTTAATGATTCCTCAGACTTTGTCTGGGGTGGAGAAGTGTAGCTGTGATAACTAGTGTCAATGGGGAAAGGCAGCAGAGATGTCTTAGCTTCTCTGAGTCATGTTTAGTGAGCTGCAGGGGAGCTTCTGGCAGTTAAAGTTGCTTACAGTGGAGAAATTGTTGAAATGTTTAGGTCCTCAGTTACTTGGAAAGGCTAAACTGTTTGGTATGTGAACCTACATGGTTTAGCCTAAAGGGGAACAGGGGTGGTGTGAGAGCAAGCCTGGGCCTAGGCTGCCAGAGGGACATCATTTCTCCCTAGCTATTTTCCTGGTTAACTTTTCTAGGGCAGCAAGAAGTTGACTTTTTACTTTCTGAGTGGTGAGGTTGCCTTTTTTCTTGGTGAGTCCCCTGGTTCTTCATGTGATAGGACATGACCTCGGTGGAACACGCTGTTCTGGGCAATGGCTGCAAATTTCCCCCTCCATGAGCAGCTCTCTCTGTATCTGTATTTGGCACTGGCCCCCAGTTGCCTTAATATATCACCTAGAATAGCTAGTCACTTGTGTCAGGGTTCCTATAACAAGGTGACCTGGGTTTCTTTGTAGAGTTCAGTGAGCTATACTGTGTCACCTTAATATATTAAGGTAGTTGAATGTCACTAGACAGTTTAATTATTTAAGCAGCAGTGGCCAAGATGTTTAGATCTTGTGTCCTGGTGCAAGAAGCATTGTGCAGAGTTAACTTTGGCTTTCTAAAGAGGAAAGTACTTACATTTTTCATCTTTCAGAAATGACATTTGAAAAGATAAGAGGTGATTAAAAGAGGCATGGTGGCCCATCACAGCTGGGGTGGGCTGGGTGCTATCTCTGGCTGATGCACATGTAGGCAGCACTCCTTTGGGACCTTTCAGGAGAGCTCCGAAAGGAGCTGAGTCACTGCTGATTCCTGTGGGGTCACTTAAGGAACTTGGGTCATCAAAGGAACTGGAGATAGTGACCACAGTGGCAGCTCTTCCCATGCTGGAGGAGAAGGGTCATTGCTCTGAGCACAGCTTCCTTCCCTCTGCCCCCTTTCTTTTCACCCTCCCCTCTGCATTTTTTGTGTGTTAGCTAGTTGTCTGGAGATGAGGCTCACGTTCTTGCTGCTGTACATTTACTAAGAAGTCTTCTAGAAGCCATCTTAAAGCCAGTGGTCTGAGTCTAAATTCCTACTTGGTACTACCAGGGCAAGTGTCTCTTTGAAAACAGGAGTTTCAGACTTGGCAAGTACTGAGAGGTGGCCTGCATGGTGTGGCTGAAGGGGATAGAAGATACCTTGGATTTGTGGCTTAAACCAGAACTTCCCTCTGATAGCTTGCAGTACTGAGGAAAATACTGCTTTAATTAAGCAAACCACATCACTCTCTTGCTCTTTTGCTTTTGTCTATTTGGATAGCTTACATGACTTTGTCTGCTTCTCCTCTGGCTATCTAATGGCTCCATTTCTGTGGGGACTCTGAGGCCAGCTGCCACAGGCACCTTCTGTCCCCTGTGACTGGTGTGCTGGCCAAGAGCCAGCTTTCAGATCAGCCCTGGTGCTTTTCTGCTTTCAAAATCCTGGATTTGGTTGATGGAAACAGCTGGGCTTGGAAGGCTGACTGTCTCATAGTGAAGCCTAGGTCAGGAAAGCTGCTTCTCTGTGGCCTAGATGCTTGTGATTTCTAGCAAAAGTGCATTTGTGTTCCTCCTCTGTTGCTGTGTGTCACCTTTCAGGCTGCACTTGGTATTTATTGCATCTTTTCATACGTGTGAATGATTGGCTTCGTGCTGGTGTTGGTAGGGTAATGCTTTGCTGCAAATTCCCTCTTGTGCAGTTGTCTTGCCTCTAGCTATAATTATCCTGCAGTTCCTAGGTTTATTATTCTGACCTAATAAAATTCCCCACTTGGTAGAAGAAATGCTTTTTATTTTTTTTCCCTGAACATGATTAGAAAAGTCTGTTTTGTCTTCAAGCATCTGTGTGGATTAGTGTGGTGGCAGAATTCCTCTGAGGTTTCCTTTAGTGAGGACAAAGGCCAAGGAAGCATTGCAGTTTCTGCTGTAATTGCACCCCAGGCATGTTATTTCTTGCACAAATTATTGTTTTACTGTGGAATCTCTGCCTGAACAAAGGAAGATGGGGTCCCTGCCATGCATGCACCACTGAAGCTAATACTTTGCAGAGAACTGTGAGCAATAGTGTCAGGTAACATCAGCTGGTTTAATGCCTCCTTGTCAGTAGCAGCCCAGCATTAAGTGACCGCTGAGGACAAATCCAAAATCTCACTCAGGTGCTTTGCCTTCTGCATCATGGTGAGGCCAGTCTGCCTGCTGCCACAGCAGGCAACCCTTGTGCCCATTCCACAGGCAGTCACAATTTCTTGGATCTCATCCATGAGTAGCCTCAACTGGTTACCCTAGCTGAAAGCTCTGTAATTTTTGGCTAGGTTAATGAGATTGTCAGAGGAGCACTGGAGCAAGGTAAGTGCTGAGCTGATGTGGATGTGTGAGACAACCTCTTTTAGTGGCATTTAGCTTCAGATCAGTTCACTGCTTCTTGTGAAGCGACAGCCTTAGGCTGAGGAAAGCTGGTTTTGAAGAACTGTGCCCAAGTTTGGAAAATCTGCTTTGTTCCTTCTCTGGCTTGAGAGCATTAGAAACTTTCAAATGTCACCTTAAAGGATCTGAATCACTCTGTCTTAGAAAGTAGTTTAACTTTTTTTCTTGTAGTTGTGATGACTGGCAGCAGCTCAAGGTAATCGAGGCATGACAAAAATTCCTCACTCACTTCTGCCAGTGTCTGAGCCTGGGCCTCTGACTACATTCCCAAGTAGAACTGGGATGTTTCATTCCTCAGAAGGAGACAAAGCTTTCCCTCCACCCTCACACCAGTGTTACCACCCCTGAATTTTGTTAGGTTTTTTTGTTTGTGTGTCGAGCTTTAAGGTAAAAATCTTTGTTCTGTACTGGATGTAGACCTTATGATTAAACAGCATTTTTTTCTTCTTAAGTAACTCTGAAGAGCAGCTGCAGAAGAATTTAATATGATGTCTTGTACGTGCTCATCCCTCATTTTTTCCATTACTCAGGTTGGTTAAGGGAATTCAACGTTAACAAGTTCCCAGAAGTGTGATGTTTCGTTTTCTTCCTCTCAAGTGTGTTTGCCAGTTGGCTACCTAAAGCTTGCACTCCTTCCAGGTTTTGGGTTGTATTTTCATATCTAATAGCTGTAAAACGAAAGTGTCCTAATCTGTCACTCTCAAAGGTTCAAAGCTGAAAACACATGTCCTCTGCTCACTGTGCACTTTGCTGTGCCACTGTGGGAGCCTTTGGTGATGGAAGACTTGGCCTGTACTTATTTATCCTGTGTGTTAAAAACCAAACTGTTCTCTTATGGAAAAGTCATAACACTTTGGAAAGTGAGGCATGCAGTGCCCTTTGTCTGTAGATGCAAAAGGCAGGCGAAAGTCTAGGACTACAAACTAAGTTGTTGGTACTTCAAAATGGAAAATGAGCCATTACTGGCTCCACTGTGCCTGCCAGATGTGTGCTCCTTGGTTCCACCAAGGCCAGATGCCTTCAGGTGGTGCTGTGGTCGGGAGACCTGCTTACAGCTGGAGCTATCAGCAATTGCTGCCGTGGCAGCAGAGGGAAACGGGGCGTTTCTTGGAGAAATTCAGGGAATGCCATGTGTTCTGTGTTTCTGTGACTATATATACTTGTAGTCCTTCTCAGGCTAATCCTGCTCTTGACTGTTAAAGGTTCCATCAGCAGAACTTGGCCTCTTTGACTAATTTTCAGTAGTTTAACCACAGCCTATTAGATCTTGCATAGATGAGTAGCCATAAATGCTGTGCAAGCGTGTCGCGCCGAAAGCCAAATGGCAGAAACACAATGCAGCACCAAAGAGCTATTGTAATGACGGATGAGGCTATAATAGACCAGGGAGAGAGGCTGCACTTAGAGGTTAAGTCAGCCATGGCTGGGAAAAGCCAGCTTCTCTCCCCAGAACCATCTGCTGCTCTAACAACGAGCTGCAGCCCAAACTACCGAGCCCCAGAATTGGGGTACACGGACACCTTTGGACGATCCTGCGCAGCCGAATTGCCTCAGGACCGTGGCGTCTGCACTTCAGACGCTGCCCTCCGTGCCCGTAGCTGCCTGATGGATCTGTCAAGCGCGCTCCCGGTGGGATACCTCCCGCTCGCGCGCTCCCGCCCGGCTGCGCGCGCTGCCGTGCTCCGAGCACCGCAGTGTTGGGAGCGAGGATTGGCTGGGCACTGCTGCAGTGGGGACGCAGCCTGGGTGTTCAGCCTCCCTGCTCGTCGGATGTGCGTTGGGATGCGCGGGTTAATTGGCAGCTCTGAGGAGCTTCTCTTGGAGAGGTTCATCTTTAGCGTTCCTCTTAAGAGCAGCATCTCGGCTTCTCTGGCCAAGCAGTCTCCAAAGCTCAGCGTCTCGGCTTCTCCGTGGCAGGGGTCTTGCGCTTTTGTCTGTTGCCATCAGAATTCTGAAGGCTCTGGTACAATGAGCTGCTTGTCAGGCCAGGCACGACTGCAGTAGCAGCAATTTCAAAAGGCAGGAAGCGTCCGCAGGAGCGGTCTGTAAAGAATCCGAGCCCGTGGAGTCGCTGGGTTCAACCTCCCTCCCGCTGGCTGCCGTGCCGGTTCCCATCTTGGGGTGCTTGGTAGTGCAGTCACATCAGCCTTGGCAGCTCCTGAGCGTGCAGGATTTCCCTGCCTGGGGTGCTCACTGGAGCAGCAATGCTGCAGACCCTTTGGCATTTTCTGTCTAGCTTCCTTCCCAGGGCCGTATGCCAAAGTCCTGCAGATGAAAAAGAGGATGAGGCCAGAAACACCACCCCACTTCCAGGCCCTGGGGAGAAAGGACCAAAGATGGTGGGGAAGCCACAGGACAGAGGGACTGATCCCACTGAAAGGAGACCAACTATCCTACTGGTGGTTGGACCCGCAGAGCATTTTCCAAAGGTAACGGGATATGCAGGGGCCTGAGGAGGGGCTGGTGCACATGACAGCAGAGTGTGTGGTCTGCTGGGAGNGGAGCAGAGTCCAACACGTGCTTGCTAGAAGGGAAATGTGGGGGAATTAGGGGAGCGACTGTGAAGAGAGGAGATGATCTAACCTTTCAGACATGATGTTCAAAGCAGGGGGAAAAATGCTCTTTAGGGGCAAAGGGGAGTATGAGTGTCTGGAAGGTTCCCGGGCAACTTGTAAGAAGCATGCCTGAGAGGTGAGGGAATGATAATGCAGGTTAGTGGCAACTCCCACCCCTGCACTGGAGACCAGCAAAGGATCAAATAGATCCTGAAATGTTCTGGAGTCAGTCTCTGGTAATTTTTTGGCAAGCCTGTAGCCAAACCAGCATGTTTTGAGCAAATGAGTAACTGGCTGTAATATTTGAATGGCACAGCCCGGAAGAGAGTAGAGCCTGTCCCTGGGGAGCGGGTGGCATAAAGGAGAGACTAAAATCTGCATGAGGGTGGGAACTTCCCGGGAGGTGGGGGAGTGGGGAGGGGGTGGCTAACCACAATTGGCAGAGAATAAATGGTGAGGCTTTGTCTGGGGGGAGGCAAACAAAAGCTGCTTAGTTTGATGCCTGGGCTCCTTGCACAGTGCTGGCTGACTGCAGTTCTGGTTTAGATTTGGTGGGGAGGCAATGCTCTCCATCTCTCCTGAGGATGGTGCAGTCACCTCTGACTACATGTGGTTTAAAACCAAGGGGGTGACCAGGGATTAGGAGAGAACGAGCCAGGCATAACCGCTGTGAGTGGTAGGACCTTGGGATAATGCTGAAGGGCTGCAGCAGGGATAGGGGTGTGTGACCTACAGGATCCAGCTTATCTGACAGGGAGTTAGGCATGGTTGTTGCTGTAAGTGTTCTCTCTAAAATGGGGTCAAACATGTTTAAGTTGTAGAGGGGATTAATATCTATTCTGCTGTAGATTTGAATGGAAATGGGCAGGGTGGCATTTCACATTCTGGGGAGCTGAAGCCACTCCCTGTTTGTATCGAACTGAAAAACCTGCAGGGACTTTTGCCGTCATCCCTATGGTTAGTGGATAGCACTGTGCATCCTCCTCAAAGAGAAGAGCCTGTGTATTTTGAGGAGGACTTACGTGGACAGAGGGTGAAGAAGGACAGAGGCTTAGAACTGAAGGAGATTGTGGTGAAAACCTTCATGGAGTAGTGCTGAAAATCAACGGTGTCTTACAGGGAACAATGGTCCCTCAGTCAGAGAGGCCATCTGTTCACACCTGCAAATGAAGCCTTCTCTGAAAGCTGACACCAGTCTCTTTCCTGTGTGACCCTGGACAGGTCTGCTGCATAGGAACCCTAAAACTGGCTAATGGAGAACCTGGAGGATGAGGATGTGGTAAAATGGAGTTATTGCAGCTTAGGAAGTAACAGTCCATCTGCTAGGAGGTTGTGACTGTAATTTTAGCCTGCCCTGATTGTAAAGTAAAAGGCAGTGTAAAGCTCTTCTGTCAGGATTATGCAGATATGTTTACCTTGCAGCTGAGGCTGGCTAATGCTGCATCCAGCCATCGTGGCTCAGCTGATGCACAGTAACTTGTTAAGCTGCAATGACTTGTTTGTGCTTGGTCAGATATCTGTGCTCTAAATAGCTGTCTGAAGGAGAAGTGTTGCAAAAAGTCTGGTACAGCCTTTGGGATAGATTATAAACCACTGTGAGCAAACAGTGTTGTTTGGTGTTAGAAGAAAATGTGAGGCTCACACAGCTTTTGTTCACTGACTGTGACCTTGGGAGAAGTCCCTTGACTGTTATGCCACTTTAGTAAAAACACCTGTAACTACCTATCTGCTAAAAACAGACATGATATCACACTCAGTACTGGGGTTACTGTAAGGAATTGACAGGTATTGATAAACATGGTTGGCTGTGCATCCTAGCCTTGGCTCTTCGATCTTCTCATTGTCATTGGCATGTTTCTGCTCAGATCCTTGCTTGAAGGTAACAGTTTCAGCATAAGGCTATTCCTGCAAATGGGAGAGAAAATACTGCTTGCAAATGGGATGTGTTGGCCCCATGGTGTGTGTACACAGGACTGACCTGTCTGATGATCTGCCCCTGATGTCACCATCTGGACTTGTAACTTTGGATCTGTGTGTTGTCAGTGGTACAGGTCACCTCTCCTCGTTACCTTAGTGTTCAATAGCATGTAGTGTTGCCTGCCTTCCCTGGTCCCTATCCTTCCCCTTGGCTGGCTGCAGCACTTTACTCTGCTGTGGGCTTTTAAATGATTAACTCTCCTCCTTCATACACTTTACACTTGTTGTTTTGTGCTTTGTGAGAACTTTCTGTACTGTACAATTAATTATAAGCTAGTTTCTAGAAATTAAAAAATGCCAATTTAGCAGAACCTAGTGAAAACTTCAAGCAATAGCTGTTCTGTCTGGCCCAGGGTGTACTTGCCCAGAAAGCTGTTTTGCCTGTGAAGGAGGATGTTAGTTATGTAGCTGTGACGCTCACTGGCACTTGGTATTTTTAGAGACTTTTTTTTTTTTTGCAAGGAAATTCAAATTTAAACAGCATACTTTCCTGCTCCTTGTATGGCTGCATCCTCCCATCCTTTGGGAGGTACCTTATGGAGCTGGTGTAGTAAACTGGTGATGAAGCAGATGCCTAGAAGGGTACAAATGACTTGGAAAGGTTAGCATTGGAATGGCAGGGTATTGAAACTGGTCACTTCTGCAGCATTTAAATGAGAACCAAATCCTATAAATAAAATGACTTTGCTGCTCCCTTGATGGCAAGAAAAGTGACCTTTCTGTGGGAGGAAGGTGGATCCATCTAGTGCTCCCTTTAGCAGAGGATGGTGTTAGCTAGGCTGGCTTCACATTGACCCCAAACTTGTAGGTCCAACTCTGGCTTCACTGGCAGAACTGGTGGATGGAAGAAGTGCCAGGGAGGACTGTCTTGAAAGGACTGACTTTATTTGGAGCTCTGTGCCCTGTCCTTGCTTGGATTAGAAATAGACTGTGCTAATGAGGGATGTACTGTCCCCAGCTCATGTCTGAAGCCCTGGGTGGGTGTGCTGCTGCAGGGTCTGAAGGACTGGGGCTGTCTCTATGTGGTGAGCCTTGGGCAGTGACCTCAGACTAGTTGTGTCCCAGCAGCCCTGCAGCTCTGGAGAGCTGTCTTGCTTTTGACTACTTTCAGGTTTACCAGGCTTTTTTTTTTTTTTTAGGTGAAATCTAGAAAGTTGTTAATGGTTAAGTTCCCTTTGTCATTATAACCAGAATTGCTGGGATAAAGTTCATTTTTAATCTGTCTCTCCTTCTTAGCTCGCTGTCCTGTAATTAATACCCTGCTTAAAATCAGGATTCTTAGCCTCATTACCTTTCTCCTTTCCTCTGACGTAGGTAGTAGGGATTTTTTCCTAAAATGTGCAGATTTGGCTTTTGTCTCCTGCTGCCAACTCCAGATAGAGTTTATTAGGAAAATCTGCATCATGTTGGCATAGCAACTGAGCTGCCAGGCAGCTAGAACAGTGATGCTTGGCAACTTGTGGGAAGAGCTACAGAGGATCTTAAGGCTTGGTGGGGCAAATCCAAGTTCACATTTGTTCAGTTACTACCCAGAGCTCTTGAGGGGGGGAGCTGCCCACCTTGGTCAGGCTGCTGAAGGTGTTTGCTTTTGGTTGATGGTGTGTAGCATTAGGGTGCTGCTTGCAGTGAGACTCATCTTGGTGGGAAGGGTGGGGCTTGCTCTTGGCCTTCATATGGTGAGCTGCTGCAGCTGATCTTTAAGAGGATCTGGAGTTGCTGAGAAGGTCCTGTTTTCATGCAGAGAGACGTCAGCAGGGAGTAGGTTAAGCCTGGTTAGGTAACGTGGCAGTAGTGCCATGGTAGGTGAGGTGCCTGGGGGAGGGTGTAGGAAACCATAACAGCTCACGATTCTCAAGGGTACCAGAGTGCTGCAAGTTGTCATCTAGTAAGCTTTGTAAAAACCCCATTAAATCCTTGAAATAAAGCCCCAGATTAAATATTCCTAATTTGCGTGGTTGACAATGCAGCTCCACAAGCAGTTTATTACAGACCTTGGCTTTTCTTTAAGGAACAAAACACCAGGGTAAAGATGTAAAGGCCTCTTGTGCTTTTGGATTTGAGGAGGGGAGTGCTTGCTGGACTTTGCACTGGCCAGACAGGCTGTTTAAAGAGAGCAAACACAAGAAAATAATGCTGTGTCCGCAGTGATGAGGAAAGCTGTTAGCTGGTCTGGCTTAAACCAGTGTAGCCAACATGCTGTGCTACTTAAGTGCAGGCAGGATTATAGTGTTTTGGTTATTGGCTGTGGGGTTTTGCATCTTCCTTGTGATAGCTTCTCTTTGATGTATATCAAGGCTATGACTTTACTTTAAAATTGATGTTGGCAATTAGTAATTCTGTACAGAGCAGCGTTGTTACCTGCTGCATTTCTTTCTCTTGCTGTAGTGCTAGTTGTTATCCTGTGCATCAAACTTCACTAAATGCTCAGAAGCCTGTAATTATATCCACGTTGAATGAGGCTTGTGCCACACTCCCTCTTCAGCCTGGCTTGCTCCTGGTGAAAGCTCAGGAACTCTCTTCCAAAGTGGTTAAGTTGTAAATGGTAGCAACTGGAAAATGTCGTCCTGTCCAGGCCACTTCTCATGATAGTACATATCTGATTGCAATGTTTAATTGTAGTTGGAAGAAGAGGGAAAACTATTCTCTGGAGTAACTGCAATGTCAATGGTTAGCTGGGAGGCTTTGAAGCAGCTGGGTCTGTTTTGAAGCCTGCCCTTGGTTTTGGTGGTGTTCTGGGTATTGGACAAGCCTTCTCCACAGGCTTTACTGCTGCCTGTGTTAGTGCTGCTGCCTGTATTAGTGCCTCTGGAGTGCTGTAGAGGAGAAAGATCTTGGTGTGCAGGAGTTGTCTGCTCCTATCTGGCACAAGTGTGTTTGGGAGAGCTTGCAACCAAAGCCAATCAACTCTGACATGGCAAAGTAACCTTATAAACGTGGAATTTCAAGGCTTTTGTTTTAAGCTGGGTATCCCAAACAGCTATGAAAGCAGTAAGTGGCTGGCATCCTTCTCTTACTGTGTTCTGAAGGAAGAATTTTTGGGAAGAGGAAGACTCTGAGATTCCTCCTGTGTTGTGTGGTGGGGAAGGTAATGATCAAGACTGGTCCCTACTGTGCTGTGCATGCATATCCCTGGAGGGGTGAGAACAGGATCAGAAAGGACTGATCGGATAGAAGGAACAGCAAGTGAGCTGTCTCGGATGTTGGCCAAAGCCTCTGGGGTTAAAACATAAGCCCAGGAAGAGTCGCGGGGAGTGTGATGTAAGGTCTCAGGGCTCCATGGGAGCCTAGTGTTGAGCAATAGGAGGCAGCTCACATGCCGCCGCCGCCTCCTCCTCCTCCTCCAGATCCGCTGTCTGCCGGCAGCTGGGTGGGACTATACAGCCACGGCTTCCCTTTTAAGTAGAAGGGCAGGGCTTCCACAGCCAATCCCACCGGAGCCCGCTTTGCTCATAGCCATGTGTCATGAGACTTGCTGGCATTTCCTTTCCACTACGCACTGAAATTAGCTCGGGGGAATCGCTCAGTTTTGCATCCGTTCCCGGTCGGTCTGAGCAGAGCAGCCGAGTCTCCGGCTCAGAAAGATGCTTTGCCTCTGTCTGTATGTGCCAGTGCTCGGGGAGTCGCAGACCGAGTTTGAATACTTTGAGTCGAAGGGGCTGCCGGCTGAGCTCAAATCCATCTTCCGGCTCAGCCTCTTCATTCCTTCCCAGGAGTTCTCTACCTACCGCCAGTGGAAGCAGGTATGGCCCCGAGCAAGGAACGGGAGGGAGCTAGTGCTGCAGGGGTGGTCTCCAACACCCTGAGCAGCTGGTTGGAGGGGGAGAAGTTCTTGATAGCTGTGTGGTGATAGCTGGACACAGCGTGAGCATGCTTCTCTTGCCCCTTGGCAAGGTTTGCCAAAGCAGCGTGGAGTGGGTATTTTGTCTTTTTGCTTCTTTTGCCTTGAATCTGATGAGAGCTCAGTGCCTCTAAGGTTAATTCAACCAGCTGATTTGAACAGAAAAAGGGGTTTTCCAGACTATGGATTCCTCTCCTTTTAACTGGTCTGCCCGATACGTTTCACATCCTCTTCCTTTTCCTTCTCCTTACATCCTTCCTCCTGTCCCCCTTCTGACAGGAGGTGAGTAATCTAATGACAGCTGTAGGCAGGGCAGGACTTGTCCTGGTGAAGGTGAGCAGGTTTGTGCTGTGAGCAGGAGAGCAGCTCAGCAGTGCTGGGTGGGCTGAGCTGGGAGAGAAGGGAGATGCACTAAATCCACGGAGTGCTTCCTCCAGCTCCATATCACAGCCCTTGCTTTCAGCCTGCTGCTCCTGGAGTCATTTGGTGACCAGGCTGTGAAGAGCCCAGACAGCTGGTTATTGAACATCAGAGCTGGGTAGGCTTTTTGTATGCCTTTGTGCAGGCACACGAGCATGAGTTGTAGCAGGCTTTGAGATGTGGGATCCCAAAGCGTGATGCAGGCACAGTGTGTTACACAAGTGACCATAGACATGTCTGCAGCCAGCATAGCTGTGCATGAGCAGTTCTGTCCACAGAGATGTTGTATTGAAAAGTTGAAGATTTGTTCATATCTCTGGAGAAGATGCTGGGAGCTTGGCTTTCTCACCCTTCACATGTGTTGCAGGCTACTGGTTGTCAAGCAACATTTTTGCTTTGTGGTTGTGGAGAAAGCAAGCAAACAGAGCAAGGCAGCTTTTGTTACCTGTGGTCTCTGATCACTCATCACACATCTCTGTGGTTGTTAGGGAAGCACTTGCATAGTCACATCTCACTTACAGTGCCTCCGAATTATTTCTGCCTGTCATCTGGTTGGGGTTGCCATTCAGAGGGAAGCCCTGATTCAGCTGTTCAAGGCCAATCAGCTGACATGCAGGGGGTGTGGGTCTATCTTTAGCCTACAAGTTGAATGTGGGGTCATAGCTGAACTTTCCAACAGTCATATGATAAATGGTTGTTAAGAATATTGTGCATACCTCAAAGGTCAGGGCAGCTGGGACAGGACTTTCTTAAGGGTTCCTAAAACGATTAGGAATAATTCTGAAAGCATTAGGGCTAGAGTGACAGGGCTTGCTGAGGTGAGAGTGAGTTTTAATAGTGAAGTGTTTAGTATTGAAGCCATTTAAAAAGGCATTGAAACAGAGACTTAAGGCTTATGAAGGTGACTGGTGCTCATGGGCTGGAATCATAATAAACGTAGGTTTGCCTATTAACTTGGAAGCCTAAGTATTGAACAAAATATTGGTGAGCAGCGAGTTAGCCTTGTGTTTGTTCTCAGCTTGGAGCTTCCTTAACCCATCTGTTGTTACAAGAATTAGAAGAAATGTTTAGGTGATGCAGTAGACTGAATCATGTCTCATTTAGTGTTGCTCACTAATTTGTCTTGAAAAAGACTTACAGGCTGTCAAAGACAAGTGACTGATCAAGAAAGGGAGTAGGAACTTTCTGAGCCACATTCTTGCAGTCTGGAGATCACCTCTCCTGTCAACAAGTAGGCATGTGCCTTTGGATAGTACAGTCCATCTGCTATCGCCCCATGCTGGAGTGAGTTAATTAGTCATTTACCTTGTCCTAGATGTCTGGCACAGAGTCTGATCTTGATTTTAGCTTTGTCCTACTAAGAACCTTTTCTTGTTCTATATACATCTCATGGAAACTTGTATAATTAAAGTACATAGCTCCAGGGTGCCCAAACCAGTTCATGGGGTTTTTTATCTTTGGCTGTGCCCACTAGAGCTGGACAAGCTTTTTCTGGTTGGAGTTAGTTATTGCCAGAAGGAGCTTGCTTCTCTAAGGATTGTAGTTGGCATGAAATTCCTTCTTCTGTTCAGGTTTTTTATTACCTGAAGTTTTGTGATTCACTTTTTATGCAAATCAGTTGCCTCATACTTAGTTCAAGAACCTCCACAGGGGCTTTGTAAGGTGTTAATCAAGATACAGGACTGAGATTACAGTCATGATACTAGCAGAATATCCCTGATAACAGCATGAGGCATTTCATCTGCATAACTAACTTTGGGAGACAGTTGCCTGGAATCAGGTGGCTCTTCTACACTACTGCTTCGCTCAGATTTCTTTGAGGAATTATCATAATTCTGTCAGCTACTTGCTGGAGGAAAAGTCCAAGTTATGGAGGAAATTAAATATGGTAGAAGAAGGAGCAGATCTGTCTGATTAAACAAAGGAACTGACAGTTTTTGGTTGTATTTTCAACAGAAAATAGTGAAGGCTGGAGACAAGGACCTGGATGGACAGCTGGATTTTGAGGAATTTGTTCACTATCTCCAAGATCATGAAAAGAAGCTGAGACTGGTCTTCAAGAGTTTGGATAAGAAGAATGATGGTAAATACCTTTCTCATGCTCATGACTAGAGTATGGCATGTATTAGGTTGTAATATGTGTGCCTGAGCTCACTGGCTTCTCTTTGCAGGCCGTATTGATGCCCAGGAGATTGTACAGTCTCTTCGGGACCTGGGAGTCAAGATCTCTGAGCAGCAGGCTGAGAAAATACTGAAGAGGTGAGGATTCAGCTGCTGCTTCTGTTTTACTCTTGAGGGGGTTAGAAGGGAATGTAGAGAAATGGAACCCATCTGCTCTTTCTCCTCTGTCCAGAGACTTCAGCTCATCCCTTTTTGCCTATCAGTCTTCATTTTGCATTTTGGAGAGTTACTGGTTATCCTCCTGACCTGTTGTGGTGAAGTGCTTACACCTGAGCTGATCTGCATCCCTGTCTGGTTGTCCTGCTGCCCTAAGCTTGCTGCTTTGGAGAGGGACTGTGCAGTTGCTCTTTGGAAATGCTGAGTGCTTTATGCATGTGGCACTAACATGTTAACAACCACTTATTTGTGCTGTTTTTTCCTCTTTCTTTCCTCTGCTACCTTCCCTCTGTCTGTTTGCCTGTGTGTCAGAATAAGGACGGGACACTTCTGGGGTCCTGTCACCTAGTAAGTATGACTTTCCCTTCAGTGTCAGTTATGTCCCTAAATTTGGCAGGAGGGGGTGCAACTGCTGTGGGTCAGTTAAAGGGGAGAGAGAGGAGAGAGAAAAAAGGGAGCCCACTTCTTACCTCTCTGTGTTTGGTGAATAGAAGATTTCCCAGCTTTGTCTTGTGTCTCTTTAGAAGTCTTTCAGTAGTTGCTTTGCAAAGCTTTTTCTTGGAGTAGGCCTGAATAATCAAAGGGAAGGGGAAAAGGAATTTGTCAGCCAGTGGGAATCTGTACTCATCTAATGATGAATCTTCTTTAGCATGGATAAAAATGGGACAATGACAATTGATTGGAATGAATGGCGAGACTATCACCTGCTGCACCCAGTGGAGAACATTCCTGAAATCATCCTGTACTGGAAGCACTCCACGGTAAGAAATGTTCCTCCACAGCAGGTCTTGGTCTTTTCCCAGCTTCTCAGTCAGAGTCCTGACCCCCAGGGGTTGACATCAGCAGTTCCTATCTTTGTTTTTATGGTTCAGTAGCTGCCTTGTAGCCCTAAAAGCTCAATAGTTTCCTGTCCTGTTATCTTGCCACCTATCACTGGCACAGGTGATAAGGACTGCATATTCTGCAAGAAGATGAGGGTGTTTACTTGGCTTACACCTTCGAGAGCTCATACCTGTGGCCAGTCCCTGCTGGTTCAGGACCTGTTACAGGCAGCCATCCTTCCTGGAGATATTTCAGTGTGCATGAAAATAGCATGTAACGAGATGAAACTGGCTGTGAGCTTGGAAGGTTCCAGAGAGTTCTAGCTCTTTCACCATGTAGCTGCCTGCAATTGGTCACTTTGTTCCTTACTATGATCCACAGTATTTTAACATTGACAAATGTTCAGCAGTTGCCAGCTTCTTGGCCAGAATATGAAGCTTCCCTCTGTGATATGCTGTAACAGTGGCAGTTCCTGTAGCCAGGTGCAGCAGTTAATGGCTATAAATATGCTACTGACTTGGAATAAGCATATCCAGTACTGCAACACATAGCACTGATAAAGAGCAATAAAACTTAAGCAAGATCACTACGTAATGAAACATTTCTCAACACCTTATACTTTTTCAGATCTTTGATGTGGGAGAGAATTTGACTGTTCCTGATGAGTTCACAGTGGAAGAGAGGCAGACAGGGATGTGGTGGAGACATCTGGTTGCAGGTGGAGGTGCAGGTGCCGTGTCCAGAACCTGTACAGCTCCCTTGGACCGCTTGAAAGTGCTTATGCAGGTATGATGGAGCAGTTCCAGTTTCTCTGAATACCTAGGCAGATTCCTTTTAACATTCTTGGATGCCTAGGAGATGGTAATGTTCATCAACACAATACAACACTCTGGCTGGGATTAATCTCATTGCTCTTAAGTTGCTATTTTTGAAAGCTTTTGGGATTGTTTGAATGATCAAAGTCATCTTAAAATGTTAGTCTTTCAAATAACTTTTGACTAGGAAAAAATACAGAGAATCTTTTGGAATGTAGACATGTGAAAACTGTCAATAGTTAGGGAGCTTTGTGGTTTAGAGGATTGGAGAACATGGGTTTTGGTGACACTGGTTCAAGTCTTGTGTTCCCGTGAGAGACCCTGAGACCATGAGAGTTGAAGTGGTTGTGGTGGTCAGCTGGCAGAGCTAGTACTCAGTAGAAGTAATATCAGTGTTAGAAAGAGGAATAAACTTGACTTTATCCTGCTTTGTCACTCTATCTGCTCTTGAGCCTGCTGAGAAGCTTACCTGATCCTATACTAGGTGCAAGAGTTGCCTCTTTAGCCTTTCCTCCAATTTCAGAGGGAGGTATTGATTTGATTCATTAGTTAACACTAGACTTCACAGAAAAAAAGAAAAGAAGCTTGCTTTCCTGTTGTAGAAGTTCTCTGGAAGGGATTAAAGCCTTGGCTAGTCTCTGGGTAAATAAAGAAAGCGCCCTTTTGTCCCTGGATTACGGCAAAGCGTAGCACTGTCGTAATCAGGAGTGGCACTAATCCAACCTCTCTCTCTCTCTCCCCCCTCCAGGTTCATGCCTCCCGCAGTAACAACATGTGCATCGTTGGTGGCTTCACTCAGATGATCCGAGAGGGAGGGCCGAGGTCACTGTGGCGAGGGAATGGCATCAACGTGTTGAAGATTGCACCCGAATCTGCCATTAAGTTTATGGCCTATGAGCAGGTGAGTAAAAGGGCACAGACAAGGCTGGCTGCAGAAGGGTTTTCATAAGGACAAGCTGACAGGAGTTAAAAAAGAAAGAAGAAACGGCTGAAATAAGGCAGAGAGCCTCAATCTTTGTCTGTTTGGGCTTCTACAGATCAAGCGGTTCATTGGTACCGACCAAGAGATGCTGAGGATTCATGAGCGGCTCTTGGCTGGTTCTCTGGCTGGGGCCATTGCACAGAGCAGCATCTACCCGATGGAGGTGAGCACTGATCATCCAGCCCATGAGGAGGGGGCATGGCAAGGTGGTGAGGTGGGAAAATGTGGGTAGAGCACCAGCACTGATAGCTTAACTGATGAGCTCTCAGAGGTGCTCTTGGTTAGCACTGCTCATGTGACACTTGCTGTAGCCCTGACCAACATAATGATGTTGTCTGAAGGTTTTTCTGCTACTGATTCTTTTCCATGGTATTTATTCTTGTCTCCTAGGTTCTGAAAACACGGATGGCTCTCAGAAAGACAGGACAATATTCAGGCATGTTGGATTGTGCCAAAAACATCCTCTCAAAGGAAGGAATGGCTGCCTTCTACAAAGGCTACATCCCCAACATGCTAGGAATCATTCCATATGCTGGTATTGACCTGGCAGTTTATGAGGTAAGCAGCTTGTAACCTGTTGTAGGGCTGTGCTGCTTGTGTAGCTTTGTCATATCAGACCTGTCAGTTAGTACAGGAGTTTAAGTAATTTATCAAAACTTTTCTGATCAGCCTTATGGGACACAAATGGATTTTTTTTTTTTTACCCAAAATGGCCTAAAAGATAATGAAATACAATGATTCTGCCTCCTGCATGGTCCCTTGTTTCTTTTTTTAATGAGAAAACTGCTGCAGAAAATGAAGGGATTCTCAGCAGACACTACAGGAGCAGTAGCTCAAAATGATTTGAGAAGCCTGATGCTTCTGACCAAATTTGCACATAGCTTTCTGGGCCTTCAGGCTAGGTCTGTTACGTGCTGTGATAGTCTTTGGATTGCCTCTTCGCTGCTAATGTCTGGCTTGTTCCTTCCAGACACTAAAAAATACCTGGTTGCAACGCTATGCTGTCAACAGTGCTGACCCTGGAGTCTTTGTTCTGCTGGCTTGTGGCACCATCTCCAGTACCTGTGGACAGCTTGCTAGTTACCCCCTGGCTCTTGTGAGGACACGCATGCAGGCCCAAGGTGAGAACTTCTGGGAACTGTGGGAACTCCTGTCATGGACTCTGAGCAGGGTAAAGGTCCTCTAGTGTAAACATTGCAGCAGCTCCCTTCACTGGCCTGTGCAGCTGAGCAATGGGCTGTTTGCTTTGCTGCAGGAGGACTGTGGACTTTGCGCTGCTCTCAGCATCTGGGGCCAAGCACCTCCAGGACAGAGGTTCTGTTCTGCTCAGATCAGGAATCTGGGGCTGAGGGTGTCTGCAGAGAAGTTTGGGAAGATGGCTGTGATGTGCAGCACAGCTGTGGCTTGCTGAGAAGTTAGATGCTTTCCCCCATGAAGCATCTTTGCTCTGTGAACATCCACAGGAAGCACGTGAATCAGAATTGCTCTGTGAGACAGACGTTACCTTGAAATGTTTTCACCACATAGGCTGCATTATTTACTGTGGCTTTCCCTCTTGCAGCTTCAGTGGAGGGTGCTCCTGAAGTGACCATGAGGGGACTCTTTAAGCACATTCTGAAGACAGAAGGAGCATTTGGTCTCTACCGGGGTCTGGCACCGAACTTTATGAAGGTGATCCCAGCTGTAAGCATCAGCTACGTGGTGTATGAGAACTTGAAGATGACCCTGGGTGTGCAGTCACGGTGACCAGGAGATGCCAAGGACTTTGAACTCTGAAATCTTGGGGTGCAATCCCAAGACGTATTAGCCATCTCTCATTCTGTGAATGTGTTGACACTAAGCTGACTAAGCAAAGCTGTGAAATCTCAGATAGTTTGTGAGTCAGTAAGGGAGAGGGGAGGACCTGGTGTCCTTTGCTATCTTGCTACTCAGAGATCCAGGTAAACCATCACATGGTCCTTTTTGTTGGGCCTTTTGGGAGACCAGGAGGTGAACTCCTGGGAGAATCTTAAGGTGTGAGTTGCTGAGGTCAGTTCCCAGCAGCACGGCAGAGTAGCAAAGGTTTGGGTAACAGGTCTGCTGTCAGTGTATTGTATGTACAGAGCTGTTTGCCTGCAGATGAGCACCTTCTGACTTGCTGAAAGAGCTTCTTTTTCCATTCAGAGAGCTTCTTTTTCCATTCAGTTGTTTAACTTCCTACCCGTTGTTTAAATTTTTGCAAACCTTGTGTAGGAGCTGCTGCCACACTAAGGCTTGTTACTATGTTTACATATATTCCTTTGGGTAGGAGACGTTCATGTTCTGCTTCCAAGACTTGACATGAAATGTATCTTCTTTCTATACTGGTTTTGAGGGCTGGTGGGCAGTGGTTTATCCAGACAGGCTGAAGGTTACTTAGGCCAGCCTGATGAAGAATTAGGATTATTTATTTTTTATAGGTTTAAGTGTGTCTCATAAATCCACTAACAAGATGCACTTACTAACAGAAACAGCAGACCAGAGCCTGCATGCCTGTATCCTTTGCATGCCGGATTGGCTTGTCTTATACTCAGCAGGGGCTTGGAAAAGGGAAGGCAGGAGAGCCCTGGAGGGACTGGCACCCTGATGCATGGCTTTAGTGAACAAAAGACAATATTCCACAGCTCCTGTGCAGTTGTGCTCCCAGCACGACAGGAGAGCCGCTGTGCAGCGTTGCATGGACCTCTGAATTCCATTCTGCCTGGTGCTGAGGATAGCTGGTTAGACCTTTTCCAAATCCCGTGCCTATGCTGCTGTCTATCTCTTTAGACCTCTTTGTAGATTGGTGTTCAGGTTTGCATTAGCAGGAGGGAGTCCCCAAGCCAAGAGTGTGTCTGCTGTGGGAAGAGGTGTTAGGGGAGAAGGTTGGTTGTCACTGGGAGAGGTGAGCGTTCAGTCCTAAAGTTGTGCTTGCTTTTCTTTCAAAGGGTGCTTTTACAAGGCTAAGGGAAAGAGCTGGCTTTAAAATTTCTCTTGACTGCATTTTGGGCTATTTGGTTGACAGGATCTGGCTTTTGAGGCCTGGGAGATCCTCATCCAATGTTTCATTTTTGGGCAAAACGGACCAGCGATGCATTCCACTGTTTTACTGCTTGGAGCATATTTATTTTGTATTTATTTGAACAGAGTTATGTTGGACTATTTTTATAGACTTGTTTAAATATTGTTACTGTGCTTGTATTTCTCCTGTGTTAAAAAGTTCTCTGTTTTGTTCTCTTACATCACATAGCTGAGTCGTGGGGAGGGTTGCTAAAGACACTTGGCCTACGTTCCCCTTGGGGCTTGAGCTGCCTTCCCCACGTCTGGGGTTGTTGCTGGAGGACCTCAGCCCAGAGAAATTTTGTAGCAAAAAGCCATAGGAAAGCTGGGAGCTGGTGAGGAAGCAGACCCCTGGGAGGAGGAGAGAGAGTGTGCTGTGAGGCTCGCCTTGGTTTGGAGTTGCCTGGGGGTGGTTGAAGTTGGGATGTAGAAGGTCTGTGTATGTTGCATGTCACAATGGCTAATTGAGAGCGAACTTGGGGAATCTGTAAAGGGGGAGGGGAGAAATCTCAGGGACTAAAGAAAATACAGAAGTTTCCAGAGAAATGGAAGGAAACTTCACTTGGACACAAGCTGCTGCAGTTGTGCTTTGAGGCTGAATCAGCAGCCCCTGCTGCTGAGCCGGTGCTCTTCAGATGGGCACTATGGAGGCGTGTGTGAGAAACCAGAAGAGGATTTGCTATAGCAGCCAGCAGCTGCCTTTTTGCTGTCAGATTTTGGTGGTTCAGGGAGAGCCTTCCAGGTGAGGCTCTGCCTTGACTATCCAACACTGTCAGTAGTTAGCCATGTGGAAATCTAACCAGTCTGGATTAGTGATCTGACTTTTTTCCCTACCCCTCTGTTCTTAAGACCTGTCATAAATTCTGCAGTGGCTCCTTCCTACCAGTGTGGCCTAATGGGAATATGAATATCAGAATGCAAAAATCAATGCAAAATGACAACCATCTTTGTAGCTGTAACCACAAATTGTTATAATGCAAATCTAACTCAGATTCTTCATGTAGGGAACAGTCTGCTAATAAAGGTCTGTTAAAGAGATTCCACATGTTTGCATCTCTTTCTTGATGTGGTTTATTGGTGCTGCTCATGACCAGACTCTTCCTGGGCTGATTCTCACTAAGGACATTGACCCTGGGAAGGATTCTCCCTATAAGGACCTGGGAGAACAGAATTCTTCTTCCAGACAAAACCAGCAAACCTGGGGTGGAGGCTAATGATGGTAGTGATGAGTTAGGGGTGTTCAGGCACTGTTCACCTGTCTCTGAGTGTTGCTGGGCTTTGCTCATCTGTGCAGTATGCCTAACTCCCTCTACAGAGAAGCGAGTTTTTGAGAAAAGCTGGAAGCTCTCTAGTCTTATAATGCCCTCAAGGGAACCTGGGTTGTAGGGTTTTTAAAACAGAAACTCTGGACAACACTATCTTGAAACAAATAAAAACCCAACCAGGAGCTCTCCTTGAACATCATTCAGGAAGCACTGCCAGTAGTGCAAGTGGGCTTTGATTTGGTGAGCAAAACTTGCTGCAGGGGCCAGGCTGGGTTTGTTGGTTCCTTATGTCTCTGTAATTCAAGGCTTTTACTCAGCTATAAATCTACTCATGAAGTCTGTCGCCCTGTAATCTGAGTCCCTGCTCTCCAGCAGTGTCAGCTGAGACTCACTGACGCTCTCTGGACTGCAGCACTCAAGGCTGCTGGCAGCATCTCCTCTCTTACCCTTTAACTGTCTCACTCTTCGAGGTGGGGTTACATTTCATGACAGAAGCTGATAAACGTGTCTGAAGCAAGGGCTGGCCAGGTAGGTACCTGACCCTGAGATCGGGAGGAAATTGGCTGTACTTGACCTTGTAAAAGTCATTTTTGCTACAGGAAGCAGACCAAGGCTCAGCACTGAAATGCTGCTGCACAGGGACAGGACACCCTGATGCTGCAGGGGGAGGAGCAGGGCTCTCATCTTCCCTCTCTTCCCTCTGGCTTTTCTCCTTTTCTGCCTTTTAAAGGAAGAGAGATATTTTCAGTGCTTAATTACTAGGTTAGAGCTGAGACTGAATTACTCTCCAGAAAGGCAGCAAAAATAGTCACTTTTCAAACTCCCCCTGGTTTCACAAGCACAGTGACAGTGCTTTCCTCCCTTTAGGGCTGGGAGTGGGATGAGAGCTGAGTGAGGTGCTCCACCAGCGCAAGGGCTTACCAGAGGCGTGGAGAGCAATGTGAATCTTGGCACTTAAGACCTTCTCATCTCCAGGGCACTGAGCTTCTCGGGAAATGAAGAAACATGACCTTTTTCTCTGCGGAAGGAAAAATCCATCCGGGGTTGGGTTAGCATCCCCTCCCTCTCTGGCAGGGGGAGGATTTGTCAGCCTCGTGCTACCGTGCTGCAAACCTTCCTGTGGATGAACTTTATCGGGGAGCTTTCACCCGGTCCAAAGGGTTGGGTGGGAACATCTGCCCCAGGTCTAACAGTCAGGTTGCTGTCGTAAGAATTGGCTGTTTCTGGCTAAGCGCCCTCCTCTCAGTTGGAGAGAAGTTTCTAGCCTTCGGTGTGTTCCGGTGACTCGTCACATGCTTGGCACTCTTTTAAAACAGTTAATGATTGCCCTCTTCTGGTTAGCCTCGATTACTGCTCCCTTTAAGTACCGCTTTGTTAGTAGAGCTCCTGGGAGCTTGGTGTGAGTCAGTGCTGAAAAACCCTCCACGTGTCACCTCCTCTTGCATCCCTCATCCCTTAAGGCTGAATTTTCCCAGCTCCCAGTTGAATGACACACAAGGTGAATTGGGTATTCAGTTGCTGTTTTGCAGGCCCCACTCCTGATCTCTCCAGAACCTCCGCTCTCCAAACATCACAGCAACCACACGCATCGAGTTTGAGCAAGCCATTTATTGCCTCACGGGGGGTTAGTTACCCTCGCTCCCAGGCTGCTGCGCACCCAGCGGGGGTGATGCTGTGTCTGTAGCCGTGGGCTCCCTCTGGGGGCTGTTCCCTTTTCCCATCACTTGTGCTTGACACAGCTCCTTCCAAAACAACAATAACCAGATAAGTGAAACTACCATGGCATGAGCAGAAAGAAATTTACTGAAGAAGTATTTTTTTTTTTTCATCTGATTGTAACTCTAAGAGGGCCTAAAGGAGTGCTATGGGTATCCCCCACTGCCCTGATCACAGATGCTGCATGCCTGGGTGCAGAGCTGCTGCTGTTTTCCATACCTGTGCTGTAAGGAGGAACCCTGGTCTCTGGAGCAAAGCTGTGCTCTGTTGGGGGTCAGTAAGTGAAGGAAAGGGGGATTCAAACTTCTTGAGAAATAAGTATGTGAACAGCTTGTGCTACCCAGGCACTCCATGCTTGAAGCTCTAATGCCTCAGGCTGATGCAGCGGGGCTTGTGTCTCTGCTCTTCCCAGGTCTGTCTCTTTCAGCCTGATGACAAGGGTCCCCAAAACCTTTTTTTTGCATTTGCTTAATTGTTTCATTTTACTTCTCAGATGCAGTGTCCTGCCTCTTGGCTGGGCATGAAACCTTTCTCTGCTAACAGCAGAAGGCTGTGAGGATAAACAGTTCTGGCTGATTCTGCTCACCTTGCTTTTCTCTAAAGTAATTTGTCTTGCCCAAATTTGGATGAGATCCAGCTGTTAATTTGGAGTCATAGGTGTTGCCCATTGCAGGAGAGGAGATCTGCCCCCACCCACCACAAGGGTTTCAGCCTATGCCTGTGTCCTTATCCGCAGCTCCCCTGGGATCCCAGCCCGGGGTGTTGGCAGCCCTGCCTGAGTGTGGGGAGCTCACAGAGGCTTTGCTGACCCTCACCCACCCACGAGCACCCACGTACCGTGTTCCACGGCGCGTACACGATCCCACCTTTGCTCAGCCCCAGACATCTGACCTGGTGCTCGAACTCCTCCTGCTCAGCTGTGCTCAAGCTCAGGTTTCGGGCTGGAAAAGTATTTGCCAGGTGTTAATTATGGACTGATGGCCTCAGCACAGCCCTTCATGCCACGCACCTGTCCTTGCTGCCTCCCTCCCCTGGGCTCCCACCAATCTGGGCTGGTCTCTGCTGGGGTCTCTCCCCTCAGCCCCCCGGTGACCACACCTGAACAAAATCAACCTCAGGCATGGCTGTTTTAGCCCTTTTTCCAAACAGCTTTGATCTTGTCTGCTCTAGGGGGTTGTAGGACAGTCCTGGGATGGCAGGAGGGACTGAAGCTGAGTGTGAAGGCATTTTTCTATACCTGTCTTCAAACTCTCTTAAGCAACTGCTTTGCAGCATGGAAGGGAAGCTTTATCAAGGTCTAAAAGGCTGCTTCATGGGGTTGTGGGTAAATCTGATCAGCTTTGCCTGTGCTGGTACAGCAACACCACGTGCTCTGCCCTGGGAGGTAAGTACTGAAAAGTAGTCATTAGCTTGAAAATATTGAGATTTTGCAATGATATTGATGCTGAATTGCATTTGCTTCTTGCTCTTTGAATATTTATGGGGTAAGTGGGTTTTGCCTTGGTCTTTCTGCTCTGCCAGGAGATTTAGGTTTTACATGGGATTTGTAAATAATTCTCTGATCCCTGGAGCAGTGGTTTCAGGAAAATCACTGACTGTTGGCAAAACCAAGTTGCTCTGTGGCTTTAGCAGATAATTTTGTGTGTGTGCATTGGTGTCCTACTATGGCTTGAAGTTATTTCAGGATGGAGTTTGCATACCATAGAGATACAGTCCGAAATACATCCTTTCCTTCAGCATTTGGTACTGGATGAGTAAAACATCTTCAGAGCCGAGATTTATCAATGTCCCCTCGGTGTTCTGTGTCTTGCCTTTGGGAGAATAGAATCAGTTTTGAGAACAGCCACAACATTCACATTTTTTAGTGCTGCAGCAGCACTAAACTTCAGCCTGGTCTAGGCAATGCCAGTAGCCCCTGGGATCCAGCCCTTAGCAATGGGTGAGGAGAAATGTCCTGACATGGGGTTTATTTGATTTGTATTTCTTAAATGTGGGCCTGAGGTGTGAAGGAGCCAAAGTCACACAGCTCCTGCCCTACCCTTGCCATATGCTGGATGGTGTAGCTCCCTGGTGCTGGGGGCAAGAATAGGTCTGCCTAGTCCCAAAGCTTGGGGGGCTGCAAAAACGGGGTGAAACTGTCCTCTGCTTGCAACAATGTTCTCTTGGCTGGGTCAGTGCAAACTGTACCTCAGGGTATGTGCAATTCCACCCACCTCCTCCTCAAATGGCTTTACCCCATTTCCTCTGTGAGGAGGAAACAGTTTGGAACACAAGGCTTCATTAATCCACTGAAACCTGTGTAAATGTTCCCTTCCTTCCTCCCCCGAGGGATTGTGAAATAACTTGGCAAACAAGACTGTCTTCTACGGGGCTAGGGGTGGGTTTGCTCCTTGCTCCCAACACAGCTTTGCTTTGTGGGGTTCACTGTAGCTTGATGGCAGAGCTGCAGCCCCTAGGGTGCACCAGGAGTGGGGCTGACCCGGGGTGCCCACAGCCCTGGGAGTTGTTAGGAATCCACTGAGGCTTCAGACAGACAAAATGACCCAGGAATACAATGCATCAGATGATATAAAACATGGACGTGGCCCATTTGTGTGTCTCAGCCTCTCCAAGAAATGGAATGGGTGATAACCCAACAGTTGCACCTGCTGGTGCTGCTCACCGTGCTTCACAAGTGTGGTGTTACTGGAGATTTCGAAGTAGGTGGCATTGTTGGTGAAACATTGGTCCCCCCTGGAGAGAGGAAGAGAAGCAATGGGGTGACGTGGGTTAGGAGAGTGGAGACCCTCCCACTTCGGGCTGGAAAGGATTAGCAAACGACCTGGCCCTGGCACTGCATAGACTCTTAAAGTCTGACACTGGGGGGAAACAGCTTCTGGTGCCTGGCAGAGTTGGCAGCTGCAGAGCAGGCACCTCTGTGAAGGGCTTCTCCTTGCCCGTGTCCTGCAGCATCTGTGCTTGGGGGGTTTGGTGCCTGCAAGACTCGGTGCTCTGCGAAATTTGCCTAAACCTGGGGGCTGTTGAAATCAATAAACAGATGAAAGGTGAGGAAGAGAAGGGATGGGAGAGCATGCATGGAGTGTCCAGGAAAGACTCTCCATTTAGAAATCAGTCTGAAACTGTGCTCTTATCTTGTGCTGAAGCAGCTGTGAAAGTGGCAGCACGTGGGAGGAGATGGGGTTGGGGCAGAGACTCGACCGAGGGCTGCATCTTACGCTGCCACGTAGTGGGTGATGAGCAGCTCCTGCTCGCTGGCACGGGGCTCGGTGTGCAGATAGGCATGGTCGATGTGCAGCAGCTCCAGGGCGTGCCGGGGGAACTGGGCAGCCCCAGCCACGTACAGCCATGTCCCCAGTAGCTGTGTTGGAGAGAAAGGCAGGGCAGTAAGAGCTTTTGGGTTTGCAGGGGTGGCTGAAGGGAAGACATTTCCACTCTCCCCTTGGCAAAATTGTAATTTTTGCCCTCAGGCCTCTGCTGGTTCTCTCTCTTGCGTCACACTGGCAGTAACAAAATGAAACCTGTGCTAATGCTGAGGGGGGGAAAAAACCAAACAGCTGAAGGTGAGAATTGTGAAATGGTGCTGGGGCTGGTTCCAGTGCCACTCTGTGTGCAGCAGGGTGGAGGACAGCCCTGTGCTGCCTCAGGGGATTTGCAACAAAACGCAGCCAGCCAGCCCGTCCCCCTTGTTTTGAGGTCACCCTCCTGGGGGCCACAAGAATATCGGGTAATTTGAGGTGTTTTGGACAGCAAACATTTCCTGTGCACGGAAGTTTTGCAGAGGGCACATCAACAGGCATGCCAGGGGGCCAAGAGAGGGTTTCCCCCTTTCCCAGGGAACAGTGGGGATTAGCAGAGCACCCACAAACTCATTGCAGGAGTGGGGCAGTCCCCTGGGGTTCAGGTCTCTCCTACCTTGGATGCTGTGGCGTTGTCCGGGCGTGGGGCTCCGCAGGGGAAGGCAGCCGTGGGCAGCAGCACCACGAGACCGAGGACCACAGCGACCATGACCCTGGCCATGACCGTGACCATGGTTGCCCAAAAGCAAGGAGCGAGTGAAGACACGGACAGACAGACGGGTGTTTGCTTTCGCAACCCTCAGAGGCGGGGACAGGACGTGCCAGGGCCTGCTGGCTCCACACTGGTGATGCAACCAGCACCTTTTGGGGAAGTTGCCCAGAGAAAGGCCACGTGTCCAGCCCTGAGCTTGGTGCCTACATGGCTGCAAGCCCTTGGCATGGCTGGAGGTGATGGGGACAAGGCACCTGTTGCACTTAAAACTAAAATCCACCCTGAAGTTGCCGGTTTTGTTTCCTGTGAGCAGCTGCTGTAATTGCTTCTTGCTCCCCAGAAGAGACAGCAGCACTGGCTGGGCTGCAGCTGCCCCCCACCTTGGGTGAAGCTCAGAACTCTTCAAAGAGCCACCTTTTTCCTGGGCAGGAAGATGTTTTCCTCTTCCTTGCCAAAATGGGCCATAAAAATGAAGCTGAAGGGGCCCCAGGATGTCACCCCTACCCTGACAGGTTCCCTGATGTGACTCTGCCACACTGCCCCTGCCCCATACTGTTCCCATCCCCATACTGCTGGGCAGGGTAGTACCTGCTTTTCTGGCTTTATTTCTGTTCACTCGTTCTTCTCCGGCAGCAAAGCATCCCCAAGCCCCTCAGTCTGGTCTGGGCCGATGTGTTTTCCCAGCCTTTCCCTCTTGTTGAACATCCATGGAAGGCATGATGTCACCCTGTGTCACCCCACCCCACTGTGGCCCTCATGCAAGCCCATGGCACGGGCAGAGCCCTGTGGGATTTGGCTTGAAAATTCAGGGTGGGATGTTCAGGTGCTCAAACCACCTTGGCTGGTTTGAGTCACGATGGAAGAGAACCAAAAGGTTTGATGGGTCTGTGAGTCTCCCCACAGGGTCTAGGCTGATGGGTGGGTGCTTACATCCCCATGGCCTGTGGCTGGAGGGGACCTCTGCCACTGTGGTTCTGGCAGGAGGGATGAGCATCTCCATGCTTGGCCTCGGTGGGGTTTTGCTGAGGGCTTTTCACACCTCTCAGGGGGTTTGGAGATGTGTGATCAGGGGCAGGGCAGGCCAGGGGAGGTCCTACCCATGCTCCTAGTGAGTATGCAGCAGGAGCAGCAGGAGGTTCTAACACAAGGGTTTATTTTGGATCCGGGAGAGAACAAAGTAACTGAATATTTCATGTGGGAAATGAAACCTTGATAGAAAGTCCTGAGGCTGAGCCGATCCCATCTGGGGCCAGCAGGCAGGGACATCCCATGGAGGGGCTGGAGGAGGAGGATGAGGGTGGAGTGGCTGATCTGGCCCAAGGGGGTTACACTTTCTGAGGCTCTGTGTTATCTTTCTCTGTCTTCTCCCAGGGCTCGGGACAGGCCTCCTGCAGGAGAGGGGGCAGTGGTCATTGGTGCCCTCTAACCCCCACCCCCCAAGAGCCAGGAACAGCTGAGGTGGATGCTCAGGGAGGAAAGGGGATGTGCAGAGGGGCAGCCGCGGTGGGGAACTGATCTTACGCCCCCCTGGATTCCCATCCTAGCCAGCGGCAGGAGCTGGCACAGTTTGGGGCTCGCCTGCCCTGGGGTGGGGTTCAGACCTTTTCAGAAGTGAAGAACATCTCCTCCTCTGTGAAGCCCAGGCAGTACAGCTGGGCTCTGAACTCATCCAGGTACTCCTTGCTCACATTGGGTGTTCGTGCTGTCAGAGAAATGGGGTGGTAGAAGGAGAAGGAGGAAAAAAGGGAGTTTTAAGGGGTGCTTTGCTCTTTGGTGGTACCAGTAGTGCAGATGGGGAGCCCACTGCCTGCCCAGTCCCATCTTTACCCTCTCTGTACCAGGGAAAAGGCTTTTTTTCCCCTACCTGCAAGGGCTGGGGATGCCTGTGCCCATCAAAGTGTCCCTAGGTGGGGACATGCCCCATGGATCTGTGGCAGCATCCACGTACCTGAGAGGCTCACACCCAGGAAGTCGTTATTGAGGTGTTGCAGGATCAGCAGGTCCTCGGGGCTTTGGATCAGTTTGGCTGTAGCAGTCACCTGGTCGTTGACTAGAAGGCACAGGGAGAGCAGGGTCCCCTGTTTGTGATTGTCACCTCGCGCCAGGGCTCAGCCTGGGCAGAGCCAGTGGGAGCTGCTCATCCCCTTTAACTCCAGAAGCCTCATCCCGGTGGGGTCAGTCTGGTCCCACAGCACTGCCACACCCATTGCATGGAGTGGAAGAAATTCCTCCCTCCTGCCTCCAGACATGTTTTTATGTGTAAAGGGGGGTCTGGTGCTGAGGGCTTAGGGTGACAAATACCAGAGGGCAGAAGCAGGAGGGTGCAAGATGTAGCTGGGGTGTCCCCTGCCCTCCACCCACCATCCCACCTCCACGCTATAGCCAGAGCTTTACCGTGCACCAGGGTGGAGTTGTGCAGAAAGACCTGGATCTTGCTGGTATTCGTTGTCACACATGTCTCATTCCTGTGGGGCAGAGAGGTTGGACAGAGAGGTCAGGCAGGGCAAACCCCCTCCAAACTGTCCCAGATAAACCCGAGAGATAGAAAACTCTGGGCTGCAGAGCTTAAATAAATTGGGCATAGCTTCTCTCCAGCCCCAGATCTGTGGAGGGTGTCTCAGCCCAGAGGATGGTACCAGTGGGTGGAAATGCCCTGGGGATGGGGGAGATGGGTTGGGGGTGAATCCTTGTCCTTACACTCTCATGACTTCTGTGACGTTGAGCTCATCCTCATGGCTGCCAGGAAATAAGTAGAAAGTTGCATGTTTCAATGATTTCAACTCTTCCAGGTGAGGTGGGTACTTGGAGGCCCCAGTGATGTAGATCCACTGTCCCAGGAGCTGTAGAGGGGAGTGGAGTGGGAAAAGGTTGGGGAGGTCCACGTGGGGTGCGTCTGCAGGCACCATGTAAGTAAAAGCAGCCACAGTACCTTGCTGTTAGCACCCCAGGTAGGTAACCACCTTGGGCAGGATCTGGGCCAGGTGAGAGGCTCTTGGTTTTGTCCCCTCCCTGCTAAAGTGATGCTCCAGCTCCCAGCTTGTTTCTGCAGTCATGTGCCTCCTGCTCTGTGCCTGGCTGTCATTGCTTTTCTCCCATTAAACATCCCCAAGAAACTAAATGCTGTTTTATGCAGTGAAGGGTTTTGCAGATGGAGACTCATGATCTCAGTCCCCACCACTCAAAGGACTTAAAATAGAGTGGGGCAGCACTGGGGATGATGCTTCCAATCCTGGATTGTGCAGGGAGATGGAAGCAGGAGCCCCTCCTGAAAGCACCTGTTAGTGAGATTATGGGTGTGGAGCTGCAAGGCTTCACCCCTTCCCCATGCTCCTGTGCAGCAGTCCTTGGGTATTTAAGGAGAAGAAGCACAGCCAGGCAGTGAGATAAGCTTTGAGCTGCTGCGTGGGTTCCTAACCTCTTCCTGGACCTGTAACAGATGGTGATGCTGATAGGAAAGGAGAGAAAAGATGCCCCAGCTGAGGGCAGGGCTTACCCTAGGGATGGTGGCATTGTCGAAGGTGGCTGGGATGAGCGGGGTGCAGGTTGGGGGCTCGGTGGTGAGAGCAAGAGGCAGCACCAGGAGGAGGGTGAGAGAGGCCAACATCTCCTTGGTGGTTGAGAAGAGGCTCCTGCTCTGATGGGACGTGGGTCAGTTCTGTCCCTTATATATAGTTGCCTGCAAACCTGGATGTCCCCAGCCCTTCTGTGCTTGTCCAGCAGCTAAGCTGTTTGCTCAGGCATGAAGCAATAGTGGGGACAGGAACTACAGCTTGCAACAGCTTGGATTTCCTCAGCAGAAACTATGAAAAAAAAACCACCCAAACTCCAGCCCCACCTTTCACCAGTTTGCTCCTGGAAACTGCAATTAATTTTGTGGGTGCCTGGCAAAGCACTCAGCTAGCTCCAGGTGTGTTTGGAGCCCTCACAGCACTGAGTGGCACGTGGATGTGGCTTTCTTCCACAGGGCAAACACATCCCTGGGGTGATGGTTGGGTGGTGGCTGCTCACCTGTGGGGCTCTGGCAGCTTTGGGTCTGCACTGACTTCACCCCTCACTGGGAGATGGGGCTGATGCTAGGCTTTACATGTGCTCTTGGTGGTGGTGGGTTTGGCTTGGGGATGTGTGGATGCTGCTGGGGATGGGGCTCTGCCCTGGCTTTATGTTTCAGAGTATAACTGGTAGGGACAGGGACTTGTTTAATAAATCCTGGCTGGGGGAGGGCGTCGAGGCAGGGGAACAACCAGTGCAGTGGGCTCAGGCTTTTTACAAAAGAAAGAAATGACAACTTAAATGCAGAATCTCACTATTGAACATTGTCTTTTATGTCCTCCAACTTGAGCCTCATAATTAAGCACATTGATCTATTTATTAAACATGTTTGCTTTTCCTCTGACCACATACACTGTGTTTCGGGGCTAGCAAGCTCACGTGAGAGACTGTCAGCCCCAGCCCAGCTGGATTTCAACAGGCTGCCAAAGCTGACCTGGGACTGTCACCACCACTCACCACCCAGCATGCCCAGGGAGGTCCTTTGGCCCCTCCAGCCACCGGAGCACTGCCGGGAAGAGGAACAACATGAGTGAGCAAACACAACACGGCCTCTTCCCGCTGCCCCTGATGCAACCTGGGACCAGCCAAGGCAGCTGCCCTGGCTCAGTGTACCAGGATGTGGGGTGTCACCACTATGTCACCCTCCCTGCCTCGAGCCCAGGAGGTGCTTGCTGCTGTCTCCCACATGTGCCTGAGGCTGGTCTGAGGCCAGGTGAGCTCCCAAGCAAGGAGAAGTTGTGTTTCAAAGTCATCTTGGAGCAACTGATTTATGATTCAGGTTTCAGTAATGAAAAAGATGAGATTAGGTTGGTTTATTTATTATTGTTTTTTTTTTCTTCCCTCCCCCTGGCACGGGCTCAGGATGGGACATGGGTGAGGAATGGGCTGGTGGCAGTGGTTGGGTGATGTACGGTGGTGGGGTGGTGTACAATGGTGAGGAACTCTCGGGATCCCAGTCTTGATCTGTATTTAGCATCATGCTGGGGGTTGGGCAGGTCATGCTGTGACCAGCACCAGAGAAAGTGTTTTGGGGTGTGTGGGTTGGGCTTCCTGGGTCACCTGGGGGGCAGGGTGTCTGGGCTGTCACACCAACATCATCAGCATCACTCCTGAGCAAAGCGTACTCCTGCACCTCTTACCCACTTAGTTTCCCATAAAGAAGCAACAAAAAAACCCCCATTCCAGTCCTGTTTCATTGCCTCAGTTTTAAATATTTATTTAAAGTCCAAAAGGAAAAACAACAACAAATAAAACAAAAAGAAAAAAAAGGAAAGGGGGAAAAAAAAAACTTTAATGAGAACAAATAGTAATGGCAGCCTTGAGAAAAGAGAAAACCTATGGCAAGAGGATGAGAGAGGGAGAAACCCAAGCCCAGGAGCGTGTGTACAAGGTGGGCACCAAGCAGGTGATAAGCAATGGTGATGTTGGCCAGGGGGGCTGGGGTGACCTGCCCCAAGGGGTGAGGTATGTCTGAGCAGAGGCAGAGCTGCATGGAGAGGGTGAGGTACTTGGGATAGACTTGGTAACCTTTTTGGATAGCTGTTGGAAACCAACCAGCAGGCAGTAGTAAAAGAAAAAAATAAAACAAACAAACAACAAAGAATATACAAAGAGAGACTCACATATAATTTTTTTTTCCTCAAAAAAATAAAATCCATAGTCCATATGAGACATGAAAACTCCAAACAGGCACTGAAGCGTTTCTGATACAGTACAGCTCCGATTACATCAATATTATTCCTTATATAGAATTAAAGATTACCATAATTATCCTCTTTAAAAAAACAATCCTCCAAATTTACATATAGAGACTAAATTTCTACAAAAATCAACAAAACAAAACCCCTCCAAGCCCAGCTGGGTTCTGAAACAAGGTAACAAGGTACCAGCATGTCAGTCTTGACAGAGGGGCCAGACAGAAGGGTGGCAGAGCTGGGTTTAAATAGGAGCTTAGACCAGGGAACTGCTGCTGGCACATGGACACGCGGCCAGCACGGCTACAGCAGAACTACTTACATGACAACTGACTCAAAACCAGCTCTCTCTGAGGCTCAGTGCTTCCAGATGAGCTGTATCCCTCACTCCCCTCCCAAAGCAGTGAAGTGCTGATTGACAACAACAAAGCAAATTTGTTTTTAAAATCTCCTGTAGGTGATTCTGGACACAGCTGGAGCTGTTGTGCACGACTGATGTCCAAGGTGATTAAAGGATCCCTTTAAGGTAACTGTTTCCTGATTGAGCTGTAGATTTGGACCTTCTCTCTTCCTAAAGAGATGGCCCTATGGTTTGTTTTGTTTTTTTTTATTTTAATTGGGTCTGTGGCAAGACACTGTAGCACCTTCACAACCTTAAATAGTTTAAAGTCATATATATAAAATAACACACTTTTTTTAAGAGCACCAGAGATTTCACAGTGAGAGGTAGAAACAAACCAGACGAGCCCATCCCCTCTCTCTAGTTTAGCACCAATCTCTTCCCCTCTCCTCCTTCCACTCCCCACTCTTGGCTTTGGGACTCTCCCCTGCCCCAACACCACGCATGGGAAGGGATGTTGATGAAACTCACCCATGGAAGGAGGAAACTTAGCTGTTGTGTTTGTTTTTTTTTTTTTCTTTTTTTTTCCTGCCTTTTTTTTTTTCTTTTTGCTTTAAATAATATAATATATATATTTTGTTTCTTCTAATATTGCACATCAAAATGCTTCCTGCACACAGAGCAGCCAGATTCAATTTGCAGCTCCGCCTGGGAGACCTGATGCAGCATGTGGCCATCCAGAAGGCAACAAGCTCTGAGAGGGAAGCTCTGTCTTTTAATTACTTTTAAATGGAAAGAACATTTGGTAACTCAGGAACCAGGTAAGACAAAACGAGGGAGGGGGAGAAAACAACCAACCAGCCACATGCTGCATGTTGCTTGAGGTTTCTCTCAATATTTTCTTTGGTCATGGAAAAAGCTTTGTGTGTGGAACCGCTTGCAACATCTAGTCCCCTGATCCCTTTTCGCTGTCCTCGTCCCGACTGATACCCACTTCCCCCACATCTTTGTCATTCCTCCTTCCAACAGTCTGCTGAGTTCAGTAGATCACGGGTTCGTTGAGACCTTGAGCCGAAGGCTAGAGCAAGAGTTGACCCAGAAGATACAGCCCAGCTGTCCTTGCTGCAGAGAGGTGGGAGAGCCTGTGTGAAGACAGAGGCCAAAGGTGGGGTCAAAGCCTTGGAGCCTGCTTTTGATGGCTTTGTTCAAAGGAAGCAGACGGGGCCGACCTCGAGGTGATATTGCTTTCCTGGCTCGGATGGGGGAAGGTTGTAGATGTTGACAATTGGCAGCTGTTGAGGGTCCTGCGTCCGAAACGAAAAGAGGGTCCGATGCCAGCGTCCATCCTTGATCTGTGCAGGGAGGAGGGACAGAGAACAAAAGGTGTTTAACTGGAAAGGAAAGGAACGTGTTTCAGGAGGTGTAAGCCTGGAAAGGCCTGTGTGGGAGAAGGAGCTGCCCTTTGGGCTGAGCAGGGCAGGAGTGAGACTCAGAAAGCATTTTATCCAAGCCAAGTTGATGGAGACCAAGCTTGAAATGGTATCACCAAACACAAGCTCCTGGAGCAGTGAACCCAAACTGCAGACACATGGATACCATCTCAGCCCGGCATCAGGCACGAGCCAAGGCTAGCTCATTTGGGTGGCAATTCCACCTTCTGCAATGTAATTGCTGCTACCCCTGCCCTGTAACTTTGGAATTTGATTTTTTGCTTTCTCTTTGAAGGCCATCTACTCGACAGGAGCTGCTACAGCAACCTGGAGAACAGGTAAATGACTCTTCTCACCCTCTTCTTTGTAGAACAAGAAGCACAGATATAACTTGAGCCCTGTTGTGTGACCTGAATGGCTTCATTTCTCTCCACCTCTCCCCTCTTTGGCCCCAAAGTACCTTGCAATCATCAGCTGCCACTTCTGGCCTGAGCTGTCCATCTGCCTCAAACATCTGCCCGTTCCAGGCCCTGAAGCGCACAGCCTTCTCCGAAGGTTTCTCAGCTGAGCCTTCCCTCCACACAGAGGCATTCAGGCAGTGGATGGTGATGTGCTGCACCACCTCTGAGCTCAGGAGGTGGAGGAAGTTCATCTGGACTCTACCGATGTCAAAATCCAGCTGTGAAGGTGAGAGAGATGCTAGTTAGATGTTCCCCTGCAATAGGGCTGGAGGGAGTGAGCAGAAGAGTTAGTGCAAGACATGACAGCAAAGGTGGTCCCTGTGCTCTTCAAGCTGGAGGTGGCCATGCCTAGATGTCCAGAAGAGGATCTGGCATGATTATGGGCATAAGGCTCAGATGCCAAGTCAACCTGGAAAGTTTTCATGGGGACACAGTGGTTTCTTTATTTTTCAGAACAAATTGTCAGGTCCTTGAGTAGGAAGAAAATAATATAAACTTTGAACTCAACACATGCTTCTGCAAAGGAGCAAAGCAGCCGGTTCAGTTCATCTGCACATGAACCCAGATATAGTCACCAGTATTGGTACAGGTGCTCCCTCAAGAAAAATCCAGCAGCCTTAACTTCACAGGAGACTTGTATATGCAGGTGGCAGAAAACAATATGCAAGAGTGACCTGAACCTAAATGAATTGAACAAAGCATTTGGGAGCATCGTGTTTGCAAAATGACTGACCTCTCTTAAGGTTATGGGTTATTTAAACAGTGCTGGAACCCTCCTCCTTTGTCTTGACAAGAGTCAAGAACACTCCTAGGTGTATTTTTTTTGAACTGCATGAGAGCAGTTCTGAATGTTTCAGCTACACTAACTCTGCCTGAAGGAGAAGCCAGTGAGCTGTGTCATAGAGGTCACTGTCCTGGGACAACACACCCCTGGGTAAGTATTTTGTAATAGTAGTATGGGAGATGTCATGCTGGGGTCAAGCTCTGTGTACCTTTGAGACGGTGATGGGGCTGAGACATGTCTGCCCACCATTGGTGAAGTTACAGATGACCTGTATGGTGTCTGAGGAACAGCCAAGATTTGGGTCAATCCAGTAGGTACCTGAAGAAATGGAGAATTTGGGGATTAACAAGGACACAACCTTTTCTGGGAATGAGAAAAGGAAAGTTTTGTTTTCTGTATTACTGGACTCAGCCAAATGGCCCTTTGGAGGATGCAGCCTTTGCACACTCAGGGCTACCTACCATCATTCATCTTCTGTTCACAGTTCATGAGGTCTCGACAGATGCGTGCAGGGTTTTCCTTGGTTCCTAAGGGTCTCTTGATGCTCTGAATTAGGTTGCTGAGGTAGTGTAGAGTCTTAAAGATCTCCCCTCCGTGGTCCAGCATGAGAAGGTCTGAATGTTGGTAACCCTGAAGTGAAAAGGGGGCAAAGTCAGGTGTGCCTCGGGGGGCACGAAGTACTGAAACCAAAAGGGTTTCTGCTTTATCTGTGGGAAAACTCAGTGAGTCAAAGACAGGCTGTGCTGGCTGTGATCCAGTGAGCTACAGTCCTTTCACTGTCCTGAAGTGCTGGCAAAGTCATGATGGCAGAGTCAGGAGGTCTGAAGCTTCACAAATTAGTAACACAGCAGAACCACATCCTTTAACTGCATCTTCCCACGCAGAAGATACTCCCAGATACCCCCCCGAGAACAGCAGTAAATAGGAGCTTTGGATGTGTAAACTTGAAGCAGACAGAAAGAACAAGCAATGCTGTGACCATTCCTAGCCTCCAGCAAAGTCAGTAAGTTCAAAAGTACTCTAGTACCTCTGTCTTGAAGGCGAAGTTTGAGTCAATGAGCGTCTGGAAAGCTGCCCCAAAGCCATCTTGTTGCTAGTGTGGGATGAAAAAGATGGTAACTGAGATTGTTAGAAGCTGAACATGCCCTGCTGCAAGCAAATGCTTCTTGGTCTAGGGCTGTGATTCAAGCATTGCTCTGCTAACACAGCATCTCTTTGCTGGACCTGAGTGTGTGTCTTCAGGCTCCCAGCAGCTGTTTCTGGATGTCCCATCAGCACCTTGGCCCTGCATGACTCATTAGCATCGTTAAGAAACACACAGAAAATGGCAACTTACAAATGAGGCTGGGATTCCTGGTGGTCCCTAGAAATCAAAGCAGAAACAAGGGACATCAGCCAAGAGAATGGGATATCACTCCTGCAAAGTTAGTCAGTCACATCCTTTTGAAGTCCTCTTTTCCCCTGGAGTCCCCCAGTGCAGATGAGGGTGAGAGGCAACAATGCTGTCTCTATAAAATAGCTGGAGATGTTCAGACTGAAGTGCAAGGAACACTAGTCCATTCACTCACACCTTTTTGCATATGAGGAATGGGGCTGAGCTATAATTTCCAGTGAGTGAACAGTCCCTCTGGAGAGTATCACAGCAATCATTTTAGCTTCTTTCAATAATGTCTTTGAACTCTTTCCACATATACATACCGGAGGGCCAGGGTGTCCTCGTGGGCCTGGAGGACCCTACAGACAGAGTGGCATCAGTTAGTGAAAGATCTCCTGTTTGTATTTCCATCTCTCATGGCTGTCACCAGCACAAAGCTGTTCCCTGCTGAAATCCTCCAGATTTTTGATGTCTTATGGCATTGTCCCTCTCAAATCCATCAGGAGCCAGGAGGTGGCCCCATTTTGTCCCTCTCCCCATTCTGGGTACATCTATCTGCACCTGGTCCACTCCCACTGCATCCCTTGTTCCCAGCCCTTAGCTCCTTAACTACTATTAGTGCCACACCCAGGTACTTACCACATTCCCTGTATGCACAATTACCCACCCTCCAGCTTTACACTGGCTAAAAGCAACTGCTTACAAGATATTAGATAGGTCTAAAAGCTATTAGTCAGAAAAAGCGATTTCAAACACTTACCCTTGGACCTTGCAGACCCTGTAGAAGGGAGAAAAACCCAAAAAAGAGTCAGAAAATGCTCATTAATAACCTAAAGTCTCCCTGCACAGCTGTGTGCTGGTTCCTGTGTGAGGGTTGGCTGCTGCTGCACTGGCAGGGCAGTCAAAACAGGGACCCAGTAAGTGTCTGCCAACAGCAGAGAGGTCATTGTGGCAAAGCATGTTGATGCCTCTGACACCAGCAAAGGCTTGCTCTGGGGCCCAGGTCCCTGTCCTCTGCTGTGCCCATGGAGGTGGAAAATGGTGAGCAAGAGGAAACACCAGCTTGGCTTGTTAGAAATGTGCACTGGGCTTTTTGATACCTGTGGGGCATTTGCTTATGAGAGGTCCTCTTCTGAAGAAGGCATGAACCAGCTTTCTGCACTAGGCACACAGCTGTTTCCTGGGCATTGATCACTTAAGTACATGGGTATTTTAACAGCAGAGAGGGTGTATGTGTGCACATGTGGATGTGCACACAGACTTGTGTGTGTACACACATATAGGTGTCTCTGTCTTGCCCTCGTGGGAGCCTGATGCCACCATGCTGAGCCAGAGCCCACGTGGGTGCAGCAGAGCCCAGTGTGACTCTTAGATGCTCTGAGGGACCCTCTCCATAACAGGATGCACCCAGGGCTGTGGAGCAGCACTTACCATTTCTCCACGGCTGCCTTTGTCTCCCTTAGGCCCCTATGAAAGCACACAGACACTGTCAGTGAGGGTTAGCAAGCTGCACTGCCTTCTAACAAGGGCATATAGTGATAGGACAAAGGGGAACAGCTTTAATCTGGGAAATGGTAGATTTAGATTAGCTATAAGGAAGAAGTTCTCCACTGTAAGGCTGGTGAGACACTGAAACATGTTGTCCAGAGAGGTGGTAGGTGTCCCATCCCTGGAAGTGTTCAAGGCCAGGTTGGATGGAGCTTTGAGCAACCTCGTCCAGTGGAAGATGTTCCTGCTCATGGCAGGTGGGCTGGAACCAGATGCCCTTTAAAGACCTTTCCAACCCAAACCTGTCTGTGATTCTATTCTGTCACCCAGAAACTCCTTGCAAGGACCCAAGAGCATCTCTAAACAAATTAACTCAGGTTGCCATGTTGTGTCTCCCCCCATCCTGATGCAAAACAAATAGCCGTTACTGGATGTTTTGGTAATGTCCCAGTTCATTCTACTGGTTTTCACCTGTGCCATTAGCAGCATCTGTAACAAACTCTGAGCTGCTTCATGCTTATGTTTTTTACAAAGCACTGCCCTGAACTTTAGCCTGTGTTCAGTGCCTTTGGCATTTTGGGGCAGGCAGGGATTTTCAACACTTCCTAGAATCAAGCTGTTCCCAGTTTAATACATTTATCAGGATTTTTTATGCTCTTTTTCTGTGGTTTTTGACCCCCCTCAGGCCAAGTCCTTCAGAATATCTGGCAGTTTGCTTTTGAAAAACTACAACATTCTTGTCTTCTTGTCTGAGCCAATCTATCAAAAAACTTGCATTTAAGTTACTCCTCACTTTTAATAATCTTCCTGTAACCATATATTCAGCCAGAAACTAAACCTGCACTTCTCTCAAGCTGCTCATGTTAAAGACCATTTCATTTCCCTTATTACAGCAGGACTGGGGATTTACTTATACTGGCTTCAAGCATCTTGGACCTCAAACACTATGCTCTTCCAAAACACAGAGGCAGAAAAAAAAGCATAGATACTTACTGGGCTTCCCATGGGACCCTGAATGCCAACTGGACCAATAATTCCTTCTTTTCCCTGGAAAAGAAGAGATACATATGAACCATCAGGAGGGAACTGACAGTCACTTTTACCATGGCAGGCTCAGTACAGACACTGAACCTCTGCTGCTTTCCAGCTATGTGATCAAGGTATTCACTGGAGCTGAAATAAAGCTGTTCTAACACACAGCTCAGAAGACACAAGCCCTCACAGTGCAGTTGTCATAACCCATGTAAAAACTCAGAAATTCCAGAAATAGAAAGATTTCAGTGTAGCTGGAATGGTCTGTGCAGTGGGCAAAGCAGCATGACTGCCTCCAAGGCCGAAGAGCCTTGTGCACACATGGTGACCTATGGATGTGTTTGGGTGGCTCAGAGGTGGTGGTTCATCTGCCAGGCAGGTGGTGAAGGGTGCACCATGCTCCTTCTAGCACCCTCACAGAAATAGAGGATGGAGGAAGGAAGACAATCCTCCCAAACCAAACAAACTGAAAAACCACTCACCATGAGACCAGGTGGCCCACGTGGTCCCTGAATGCCTTTGAAACCAAGGTCTCCTGGAGGCCCCTGCAAGGAAAAAGGAGATGCCAGGCTCCCTTAATAAACATACCCCATGGGTATGCCCTTGCCTACAAGCTTTGCTGCAGGGACAGAGGTGCTACCTCTGGTACATGGGAAGGTCCATTATCTTAAAAATTCTTTGCAAGTTCTTTACTTTGTACATAAAAGAAACTGATCCTCCTTCACCAGAAAAGATTATGGAATCATAGATCCTTTTGGTTGGAGGAGACATTTAAGATCATCAAGTGCAACTGTTAACCCAGCACTGCCAGGTCATCACTAAACCATGCACCACATCTACACGTCTTTTAAGCCCTCTAGGGATGGTGACTCCACCACTGCCCTGCACAGCCTGTTCTAGGGCTTGACAACCCTTTCAGAGAAGAAATATTTCCCAATATCCTACCTAAACCTCCACAGTACATCTCGAGGCCATTTCCTTCTGTCCTATCACTCGTTACCTGGGAGAAGAGACCAACCCCCACTTCACTCCAACCTCCTTTCAGGGAGTTGTACAGGGCAAGAAGGTCTCCTTTGAGCCCCCTCTTCTCCAGACTAACCAACCCCAGTTCCCTCAGCTGCTTCTCACAACTCTTGTGCTCTAGACTGTTCATCAAATTTGTTGTCCTTCTTTGGACATCCTCCAGCATTTCAATGTCCTTCTTGTAGGGAAAGGCCCATTGCATGCCAATAAAATGAGTCTAAACATCTGAAGATGTCCCTGCTCACTGCAGGGAGGTTTGACTAGATGACCTTTAAAGGTCACTTCCAATCCAAACTGTTCTATGATTCTATGATAAAATAACAGAATCTCCAAACAAGGCTCTCAACATTAAGAATTCATACTAGTGTGTTGGGTACAGACTGATGCTGCAAATACAAGTGTCTGAAAGACTTTCAGGTGGGGAAAACAGCTCTGGGGTCAATAGGAGAACCCTTTCCCCCTCTACCATCTACCCATTTTAACAGGAATAAGCTCCAACAAAGCATAAATGCACACTCATTTAACAAAAGAAAGTTGGAATCATGTTTGAATGTCAATGGTTTCTGCTGAGCTGCTAATAAAGTCTTTGCAACAAGTATTGCATTGTCTGTCCCCAGTGAAGAGAGACTAGAAAGCCAACTGGGCAGAAGGCAGCCTCTTACCTTTGGCCCAAACAAGCCTGCGATCCCTGGAAATCCTGCCTCGCCAAAGTCTCCCTGCAAGGACCAGCCAAGACAAACACAAGAAGAAAGAACAGCAGTAAGTTGACATGGGATGGTTGGTCATTCAAAGATGCACCAAGAGTTCAGCAGCTCCAGAGAAAGAGAAACCCATTAGTATTCTTGTCTAAGCAGGACTAAGTAGAAGGAAGTATGAAAGAAACCGCAAGGAGGAATTACACAAACATCAGGCCAGGAGCAACTCCAGAGACCTCATAGGCTTGTAGATTACTTAGATGTCATTGACTAAGCTTTTTTGCCCCCCTAGATGGGAGGAATACCTACACTTCTGCCAGCAGATGCTTGTCTAGCTTGGACTACAGTCAGCAGGGGCAGAATGAAGAGCGTTTGCTCTGAGATAGATCTTGGAAGTTCATGCTGCAAAAGATCAGCCTCAAAGCACTTTAAACCAAGCTCTTCTCTATTTCTAATGCCTAGCAATGGGTCTGACCTACCAAAGGATAATTTCAAGCTATATGCAATCAAGCTGTCAAAAATGTGCATGTTCCTACAATATAACCTCCCACTCAAACTCAGGAAAATCATCTGTATCCCCAAATTCTTTTCCTATTCAACCCTGCAGGGATTTTTGCTCAATTTCTTAAGAAAAATAATAATAAAATCCTTGGAAGGCCATCAAGCTTGGGTTAGCACATAGCATGCACTCAGAATAAAACAAACCCATGCTGAGTAGCATGTCCTCATACAAACCCCCTTATTTCAGCATGTTTGAGAGGTATGTCCTTTGACATTCCCGGGCTTCTCAGATGTCAAAATGTGAAATGATTCAACATTAAACCAAAAAAAGTGTCAGAAACATGCCCCAGATGATTCATCTACAGTCCTAGGAAGAACAGAGATGAAAAGGCTTGTTTGGACTCTCAGCAGGACTGTTTGACCCGTGCTGGATTGTACTTTATGGGACGTTTTACAATGTCTTGTTCAGCCCAGTTGTAAATGACTCAAGCAATGGGGTTTCCACCACCATCAAGTCAGTTTAGAGACCTCACTCTTAGGAATTTTTTTTCCTGCCACAACAGTGAGAAACTGCTTGGCAAGAGAGGGCTTGGTTGGACTTGGTGGAGTGCAAGAAACTTTCCAAGGATACAAATTGATTTAACTGCCCATTTATGGATCCTGGAGAGGAAAACTGCTACTGACTAAGGTCTTTCTCCATTAAACAAGCAAGTTGCCTTTCTAGAGGTATTTCAGGCAAAAATAAATGAGAAGTCAGGATGGTTTAAATGCCATGGAGTCATCTCAGCTAAAGAGGTCTGGTCTCTAGTTGTGGAGCAAGAAAGGCAAAGACAATACTGGGCAAATGAACCTGCCACTTGTGGACACAAGAGGCAAAATGATATTGTTATGTTGTTGGCTGCTATCTTTCAGCTTGAGTACTGCTATCACAAATAAGTATATTTTAATAGAGGTAGTTTGGGTTCATCTTGTCCCTTGTTTTGTATTAGTCCTAATCTCTCTTTTCCTCATGTTAGTTTTACATCTGTGGCCTAACTAGATCCTCTGATGTGTTCCCAATCTAAATAGCTTAAGTATTCTCACTGCAGCCTCAGGCTGATAAGGTGTGACACATCAGTGCTAACCTAAGCAATCCCACCAGCACAGTAAATAGAAGCAGTAAGGATTAGGAGCCTGCCATGGAGACTTGTGTGGGAATTGAACTTCTGCCTCAACCAAGGCCTCTCGGTGTTTCTCCTGCAGTGCACTCTAAACTTGCAGCTCCACTGCCCTCAAAACTCCACCAATGACACCTGCTCTTGCACCTCCTGCATGTCCCAGTGGAGCAGCAGACTCTTCTTTGCACCTTTTAGGTGGCTTGGAGTGCCTTGCTCTCCTCCTACACTGAACACCTCCCACAGGCTCCATGCACTGCTCTCCTAACAGCTCTCAAAGACACTGCTGAGGAGTGTTTGGGATGGCTCTGCAGCCTGGCTGCCAGCACACAGCATGGCCTTGGAGCCACTGGCATGAGCAAGAGGTGAACAGTCACGCTGCCTTGGGGGTGCAGGTATGGATTAGACATCTCAGTGCACAGGCAAGCAGTGAAGAGCAGGGAGGTGTGCACACTGGAGAGAGCTGTTCTGATGCTCCTGCACTCTCACAGAACCTAGTTATGAGTTCCTTTGGAAAAGACCCTCCCAGGGTTCACCCTGCTCTCCCAGCCTGCAGATCTGCTCCCTCTCCTACAGAAGCCAGCTTGCAGTCAGGTCTGATCAGCTCTGGTCATCACTAACCGGCTGTCCTTTGGGTCCTGGATTGCCAGGGCTTCCTGGAAGGCCTGTTCCTCCTGATGATCCTCGCTTCCCTGTTTGGCCAGTCTGTCCAGGCAACCCTCTTTCACCCTAAAAATAACAGAATTCAAGTAATTGCAAAGGACAGGAGTTAAATATAATAACACTTGACTGAAATAGCCATAGATGGAAAGCTGGAAAAGAGTGGCTCAGTGGGATGAGGATGTGGTTTCATCAGGAGATGCCTCAGATCTGCTAAGGCAGATAGTTGCAGGATGCACAGTGTGAGACCAGTGATGGGCATGGCTGTGTCCCCTCCTCAGCTTCAATGCAGAGCAGGAGCTTCAGCAGAGCTGTACTGCCCTGCATCGGGGTATAGAGAGCAAGGGAGTGAAATGTCTTCTGTTTGCACTTCCCTGTGTTGTCTGTCCTGCCCTGCAGTTTCTCATCATCTCTTCCCCCCAGCAGGCTAGCACTGATGATTAATCCATCTAAAATGCTGAAGACATGCCAAGAATTCAGTTGGAAGACTTAAGTCCAGAGGCTGCAAAGTCAACACTTCCCCCAGCACCAGCTCCACAACTTGAGGACAAGAGAGGGGCTTCTGAGACCCAGCACCACACTTTGCTCCTCACCTCTTCCCCTTGCCACGTGCCAAGAGCAGCACCAAGTCCCAGCTACTCGGTCTGGGGCAGACTGGGAGAGAGGAGCAAAGGCACTGAAAGCCTAGGATGGTTGAGTAGCTGGAAAAGGGACAACAAATCTCCCTGGAGTCAAAGGATGAGTCTGTCATAAGGACACGAAGGCCTTTCAGTCATTTCTGGTAACAATCTGTTATTCTACCCAAGGCAGCTGGAGGGCAGCAAGTTACAGTTTAAGAGTGATGTGTTATGGGAGGCATAATTTAAATCAGACCTGATAGTCTCTCCAAACCCAGATGGAGTCTTCCTATTGACAGAGTCTTTCTATGAATGTTTGAATTGCTGTTGGTCAAGTTTAGATCCTGTGGCCAGCCTAGACCAGGTCAAGAACGAGGAAGAAACCCCAAGGTCACTAAAGCAGCTTGTCCCTGCTTCCACCCAGAGCAGCATCCAAATCCTTACTGGTTTCAGCCATTCCAGTTCAGTAAATATATGCTAAATCCACACAGCACAGATTGCCCTTGAGCAGTTCAGGCCTCACAGGGCAGCAGACAGAAGACATCCAAATTTCCCATGGAGTTGTCCATCCTGGACATCCTATAAACAGGCTGTAGCAGTTCCCTTGCAACTTCTCCAAGGTCATGTTTTTTTAGCCAGGTTTCTAACAGATGAAATCTAAAGTGTTCATAATGTGGGTATTGTGAATCTGTAGGCTCCTGGGCTCAGTGAGCTAGGAGGAAAGGTCTCTGGGATATTCAGCTGCTGTGAATGTTATGAAAATGGATGGATGGATGGGAGGATGGATGAGGAGAAAGATCTACTGAGCCTCCAGCTAAGTGAAAGATGGCAGCAAGAAATAGACTTGGAGTATCCAAGCTCTAGAGAAAACAGACTCACAGACTGAATTGCTTGTAGTAGTATTTTAAGAGAGTCAGATACTCACCTTGATTCCTGGTGGTCCCTGTGCCCCAGGGAGTCCTGGTATGCCAGGGTTTCCTCTTTTGCCTGACATCCCTGTCACACCTTCTTCCCCATCATCACCTTGCTCACCCTAGAAAAGAAACACAGAAGAGGTAATGAAACAAGATGCTCTTTCCACCTCTGCACAGCTTCTGGGGGGACAGGGGAGTGGTGTGATTCTGCCCTCAGCAAGCACCATGCATCTTGTCATGGGTGGATTTGCAGAAGTCTGTGTGTGCAAGTATCTGTCATGCTGGAAGCACTGGTTTATTTACATACTTGGTCATGCAAAGGCAGCTGCTGCCTCTGTGTGCATGCAAGATGTGCAGAGGATCCTGTGATCCACTCTGGGCATATGTAAACATATGTATCTATAGCTGGGCTACTTTCATTCCTCCTGTGCTAGTTCTTGGTTTCCCAGCTTGTAAGCTGCTGTAAGGTTGCAATTAGAAACTCACCGGCATCCCAGGCACTCCATCCTTCCCAGGCACTCCATCCACTCCAGGGGCACCCTCTTGACCCTGCCTTCCCACCACTCCTCGAGGACCTGGTAGGCCAAGGATGCCCTAAAATCACAAAGGAGTTAGCGATGGAGCTTCCAGACAGCATTTGCCGGGACAGAAAACAGAGATGTTTACCTACCGGTGAGCCTCTGCTCCCTGCACTGCCCTGTGCTCCTTGCTTCCCTTTTTGACCCTGCAAGTGAAGGAAGACAGACATCTAAAGCTGCAGCAGTTCTAGCACAACTCCACTTGGGAGCCTGACTTCAGGGTGTGCTTTTGGATAATGGTTGGAAAGAGTTTTGTGAAAAGGAGATTTATAAAGCCAGTTGCTCCAGCACTGGGGAATGAACTGCTCTTGGGTTTTATTACAAGGGATTCTTCCTATGTCTTGAGAGTTCTAGGGCAGGAATGAATAGCTAGAAGGCAAGGACCTACATTTTTCCTAATATAGAGCAGATGAGGACAAATAAAGCAGGATGAACTCATGGGAGGACTCAGTGCACTGGCAAACATTAGAACAAGATGCTTAAAACCTGCATCCTCTCTCAGTTCACTGAGAGCACAGTGCTGAACCAAGGACCCAGCAAGCATTCTGCAGGCATTCAGTAAGAGATTGCTCTGGGAGGTAGCTCCCAATGTTTTGGAAAGTTAATGGAAATGAAAAGGGTATCTTGTGTCTAAAATTTGCAGTGCTGCTTTGTGAATAAAGATATAGAAGAAATACTCTTGAGGTTTATTAGCTGTAAAAAGGATTAATTTCTGCAGAACGAATGGAAAACTCAGCCTCATCCCCATCACTAGGGCTCTCTTAGTGAGGTCATGTACTAAAGCACTTTTAAACTGGAGCACTGCATTTTCTGTGCATTGTTTCTCCATCTGCAGAGGACCAGGCAGGCCAGCCTCATGAAAGAAACTCTCCTGGGGGTGCTTTCTCTGCTATTCATTAGACCCCAGGGCAGTTCCAGATTGTCCATTGATGGGCAGAGTTTATTTACCTTATTGCCTGGTACACTTTCTGCCAAGAACACCTACTGTACATTAAACTATCTTCTGGCCTTACACCAGCAGGGCCAGATCAAAAATCCTGACATCTGCCAAAAGAGAGCAGGAATTTGCTGAGCACTGAGGTCACATACTTATGTTTTAGCAAATGAAGTCCCTGATCTGTAAGAATAATTAGCAAGATGTCATTATAGCTAGATGTGGATTTAGGAGTAGATACAAGATACCCTAATGAACCTTGAAGGACCCATGTGTCTGTGCTTTCTTGCTCAATAAGGGCAAGAAGATGGAGGGAGTCTTCCAAGAAGCATAACTGCATGGATAAATGGACTCCAAATCTGGAAGGTTTCAACCCAGAAATGTTTGTGGTTTGAGTGAAAGAGAGAGAGACACTTGCCTGGCTCAGACCTCCTTAGGGATGGATGAGCCAGCTGTGGCTGGAGGCATCACAAACAGGGGTATGGGAAAGACAGACAACCCATGGCCATGACTAAAGACCTGCCCAAGATTCCCCCAACATGCTGGAGCTGTCATTGTCTTGATCTTCTCCAGCTCCACAAAGGCAACAAACTCTTGGGCTTGGACACTCAAATAGATGTTTACAGCCCTCCCACTAGGTTCTCCACAGTCTTTCAAGGCATGGACCATAGGCTAAATCACACATACTGGGGAAAATAATGACAGTCCTCTTAATTAGACATTTTCTTTAAACTTGGGACAGCATAAATCCACCCTGCTGAAACCTACCACATCACCTTTGGATCCCTTTGCTCCTGGCTGGCCTGGTGGTCCAGGTTGCCCCTACAAGACATAAGCAAGAAAAAAAATCTGCTTGAAATTCTGTTCTGCCAGTATCTTGCATGAAGTACAAAGAACAGCATTTTTTGTGCCCTAACAACGCTGACTGTATGGAAACAATTCAGGGGAACAGCCTGTGCTCAGACAGACCTCCTGGGGCAAAAAAAAGGAGTAAGGAACTGTCTCCAGAGAGCATTTAACAGGGTGTCAATTGGAGAAGAAGCAATGCTACCTCCTCACTTGGGTGGTGTTTGTATTCATGGAAATTATCCACTGAATTCCAGATGGTGCTTGGAAAACGGTGCTGGGAAGTGGGCAGGCCAGAGTGCTCTGAGAAAGGTACTGCAGGATGAGTAGCTTGTACAGTGACTACATCTTTAGTGTTGGTACCACCTCCCTTTTGCAGGCTGCAGCCCCTTCCTTGCTTTTGCCTAGATGTCAGGTACTAGAGAGATACCTATGGAGGAGTAAAGCAGAGAGGGTATTTTGCTACCCTTACTGGTCTCTTCCCCAAAACACACATCTCTGTTTTTTATATCTGGCCATCTGGGGTTTTTGGTGGTTTCTGTTGTTGGTTTGTTTGCTTGCTTGTTGTTGTGTCTGTGTCTATTTGTGTCAGAGTCAATTTTTGGTCTAATATAAAATAAATGGTAAGGCCAGATCTGCAGAGCTCTCCTTCAGCCTCTTAGCCATGTTTTTCTAATGGCTCTTTACTGAAGACCACCCAAAGCTCCTGCTGCCATCTGAAACACTGATCTGAGAGGCTACCACCCCTCAGAATAAGCTACATCCACTGCAGCTTTACCCATTTCCAGGCCATATTACCCCAGAATAGGATCTGTTGTTCCTCCCAGCAGCCCTACAAAGAATGGGAATCGATTCAAATTTATTTCCCACTGCAAACTACATTTAATGTGCTGCTGCACTCACAGTTGCAACACTCACATATACAAATCAGACACTGCTGTATACAGCAAGGGAATAAAAAGTCCTTCTTTAAATTCAGATTTAATTTTGCCTTTCATAAATGCACCAGTTTGAGAGGAAACACCACGCAGGCAGATTAAACATGGTCTCACCTCACACTGGACCAGCTCTCACCAGCAGCTTGCCAAATGCAGACCCTTCCACTGTCACTGTCATCTTCCACTGCCCATCTCCTAAGACTTCTAGACCCTCTTGGATCATTCAGAAAAGACAGGTTTGGATACAGGCTTTGAGGAGTGCCCCCTGCTCCATCACTCAGTCTTTAGTCTCAGCATGTGACTCAGACTGCCTATTCTCTATGCCTGGCTTATGAAATTGCACACTGCATTCCCCAGCTCAGCACACACTCCCTCCTGCAGCCCTTCCTACCTTCCTTTCTGCATCTGTTTTTCACATGCATGTGACATTATCTTACAGCAAAGTAGCATCTCTTACAGGTAAGCCTTGCTGTCCAGGTTTTCCTCTTTCTCCATCAAGTCCTTCTTGACCCTTAAATAAAAAAGGGAGAGGGAACAGGTGTTTGTTCTTGGGTGCTTCTGTGGCAATGGGAAACCAGAAGAGATGTAACATGCTGCATGGGGCAGGAGGAAACACACACATCTGCATTCTGCTAATATAGAAAAGCTTGTGGGTGGTGGAGATGCTCCCATGGGTATGCATTGGAAAGAAATAGCCAAGAGCAGTATCTAAGCAGTAAAGAAGGCTTTCTAACATGTCCCTAAACACACACAGCACTGATGTAGGTGAACAGTATGTCCTACAAAATAAGGCAGCAGCAATGCTGCCCTGGGGAACTTAAACTCTTCTGTCCATTGCTGCAATGGGTTGCTCTGACCAGCTGCTTTTGGATGGAAGCAAGACCTAGTCCATAGAGCCTTTGAGATCAGCTGGAGATGTCCTGCAAAAAGGACACCAGGAGCACAGGGAAATTATTTGTAACTCTGGTCTTGCTTTTGAGAGAAATCCCAATAAGATTTTGGAAGCTCCCAAATCAATTTTGTCTATCACTGACATGACCTCTCTGGTAAACATCTTCCCCACGGTATCTCCTTGATAATCACAACTACTTCTTATGAGCTGGCCCTGCTCATTCTTTCAGACTAGTGTGCTCAGGCAGGTTGATGGCACTGTGGGATGCTGACCTGCAGGACCTACATTTGCTTTCAGTAAATTTGTTACCACTTTAGGTAAAGATATCTGAAATAATTCTGGTCTGAAACACAGCCGTGTGTGGTGGTTGACAAGGGACAACAGTGGTTCTGAATCATGACTACTGGGCACAGGGCAGATCCTCTGTGGTTGATGCAAGTTGGAAGCACTTCCCCAAGACAAACACTTCTGAATCATGTATTTAGAATAAGACTCACAGGATAACCAGGGTCTCCAGGCTCCCCTCGATCACCTCTGTCACCAACAGGGCCCTACAACAACACAATAAAGACTCAAGGTGGATATAAACAATCTGTCACCCACAATCTCTCAATAGCTTGTGCATGTTCCACAAGTAAGGAAGCAATCCAACTAATCCACCTGCAAAAATCAGGCCAGGATTGATTAGAGAAAGGATTTAACATCTTACTCTGTCTCCAGGTGGTCCCTGTGGGCCTTCTACCTTCCCATCATCACCTTGTTCTCCCTGTGAATAAAAATGCAAGTATTAATATAGACAGCAAGTTACATGGCAGATGCTTCTGTACAGACCCAATCCTATCCTCCCATAGCATGGGCTCCTGAGCCAAAGTCTCTGTTGAATTTACTAACTTTTCACCCACAGAAAGTCTAATCATTTTTGTTGTTGTTGTTTTGTTTCACAACGTGGAGTACACTGACTCCTCACATTGCTTTACTGGTTTCTTTGGTGGTTATTTCTGCCTGGTCTAACCATCCTCCCTAAGGATCCAGGTGCAAAGGGTTATTTCCAACAGTCCCTGAAACAAAGCAAGAAGTGTGTAATTATGACAATATGGGAAATAGTTCTCTGCTTCTGAATTTTATTGCTGACAGTCAAAACAAACTCTTCAATCAAGCATTTTTCTACCCTCACTGAGTGCTGCCTGGGCTGTCATGGGACAAGGGTGATCTGCAGGTGCTCCCTGCTTGTGTGCCACCATTGTGGGCTTGTCTTGCCAACTGACCAGGTGAGAAGGTCAGCCCATTACACACTTGCTGTGTGACCAGCTCCACTTGTTGATGGGATGCTCCACAGAGAGAGCTCAGAGCTCATGGTTTGGCTGGTAGATGACATCACCAAGGTTATTTATAACTGAGATCTCTCTAAAACATTCACAGAGAGATCCCTCAAGACTTAACACAGCCACTACCCTTTTTGATTCTGTTGCAGAAGTCACACAGGGTCGTGGTGTCCTATTTTCTCTGAGGCCTTGCTCAGAGATGGCAGTTTCTTTGCTCCCCATAGAAGATAGCTACATTCCAGCTCCTCCAGTTTTTGGCCACTTCATATCACTGAGTCTCTGGTGCTTTGGCTCCTTGGGATGAACATATTTCAGAGCTCCTTTGACACAGCAGCTACTAGAGAGAGGAGGTCTGGGGGGTTCTGGCACAGTGGAGCTGCTGCTTTTGGAGTGCTTGGGGTACTCCTAGAGCCATGAACATCCAACTCTCCATAGCTGTACAAAGCCAAGTTTTCTACAGAGCTGTAATTGTCAGAGGTTGTATCAGCCCTCTGTGGTGTATTTACAACTGTTTGGATTTTCTCTCTGGGCTACTCTCATCTTCTGTTTGAGTTCCAGCTGCTGATAGTAAGAGTGCTTGGGCAGACTCTCAGCAATCCTGCCTCTGCAAGAAGGCATTTGGGGTGCTTTGCTTCTCTGTGTTGTTCTTGTCTAGGGTTTGAGGATGTAATGTGGTAGAAGAAACACAGGGGAAAAAACTGCCAGGATGTATTGAGAATTTAGTATTGAGCAGTATGGATGGAGAAATTTGGGTGGCAGAGTAGAGAGAAAGGAAAGTAATGCCTAGCAGGGTCTGCCAACACTTGCCAGAGCTACTGAACTTCCTGGTTGACGTTAGCAGCAGAATACCTGGTGTCTGGTTTGCTTTCTAGCCACTGTCAAAGGAATGTAGGCTAGAAGAGAAACAAAACCACCATTTCTCAAGCCTCAGAAAAAAAAATATACATCCCAGTATATGTGTTACTGGGCAGAAGTCTTGGCACAGATTGCTTCTTCCCAAACAGGATGTGAACACCTTGCCACTTGGGAGCTGAGATGACTGTGATGAACTCAAACAAAGCTGATAATTCTGGGGACCCTTGAAAAGCATCAAGACTCACAGACTTCCTCCCCAAAGCTGAGTTGTAGCTTTGTGTCTCCTTGAGTAACTAATTCTCACCTTGTCCTTTGTCTTGTAACTAAGAAAATCCTGCAGCCTGGTCAGCTCTAGGGCTGCAAGACCAAGCTCCTTGAGGACTTCCTGATGCCTCAGCAGCTCAAGAGGGAGATGAAAGGTCTGTGCTAATTCTTCGGAAAGTTGCAGTGAAAAAAAGTTAGAGTAAAGGGCAGCAAAGTAAACATGTTGGGATACAAATGGAAAATGCATGGAGAAGAAGGGAAGGCTTGTTGTTATTGGCTCCTGTCCCAAAGTGAGATACACCAGTTTGTAATTTTTAAAAGGATCCCATCTGGACTGCTTTAAGCAGCTGCCAAGTGCAGGCGTCTGCTCTGAGCAAGGCCTCTTTGAGGAGCTGTAAACGTATTACATGCGGCAAAGTAGCTGACTGGTACAGCACAGGGGAACTGGACTCCACAATAATGCCTCTCACCAAGCTCCTTTCTTCTCTGGAAAAGGGAAGACCTTCCCTACCATCATATATCCTCCTTCTTCTCGAGCACAACTAAGTTTCCCACGTTGCTTAAAGCTCAAAGAGCAGTCACAGTCCTATTTTTGTCTCCTCTTCATTTGTCAGACTCAGGCTTCCATTTTCATGTTCACAGGTGTGTGCGAGGTTTCAGATGTCCAGAGGGAAGGAATCTGAGGCTGGGATCCAGGCAACTCTTAGGAGATAAGAAAGAAGGATGGATAAGAAAATTTAGATGCAAAACTTTTGTGGAGCACCTGGATGCTGCAGGAAATGGTGCTGGAGGCTCAGCATGTGATGCTATGGTCTCCTTGCTCAGCTGGGGCTGCATCCCAGCAAGATGCCAGCAGATACATTGACCTTCCAGGAAGGGATGAGTGAGACCTGTCTGTCAATGGTCATTAAGAGATCTGAGTGTTCTCAGCAGGATGCATTAGATGCTTTGGTGTCTTTGTAAGACTTCTGCTTGGATACTTGCTTGTAGAACTCATTTTCTCTTCAGCGTTGCTGTGCTCTGATGACAGAAAATCCATGTTCTCTCTGAGTAAGTGCTCTTCCAGTGTCCATTTGCAGAAGGTTTTGTTGGTGAAGGGGGGAGAGCTGCACTGAGCACTTCAGATTAATAATTTGAGGATCATCTACTACTGAAACAATGGGAGCTTCCAAGAAGATAGCAACCTTCAATGTTTTAAAATAGAAAACCAGCTGCAATTTAAACAACAGAAATACATCTCTTACTCCTTCTGCTGTAAGGCCAATGGCTGATTTTGCTTTTGGTATTCACAAGTCATAACTTTTTGCCAGGATACTCAAGTTTCAACACTGAAACTGTGAGAAAGCTCTGGCCAGGCTCACAGCTGACAATGTGCTTAGTTGTGAGCTCTCCCATTATTATCCTGGGCTGGTTGTGCTTGTTTAACTCTTGCCACTTCCCACACGGCCATTAAGCAAATAACACCTGAAGAGGAATGCTGCAGAAGCCTGGAAGAGCCAGGAGTGCAGCTCAGGATGCAGATGGAGCAATGTTAGAAAGGCTGGTGGTGGAGAGGAAATCCAGTGAGCCAGTGATGGAGATGTGGAGCAGCAGGAACACACCAGCTGTTCCTCCACGGATGTGTTGCAGCAGCAGGAAATGAGAGGAAAAGCAGCAATGGCCACTGTTCATCCCCAAAGCAAAATTTCTGAGGTATGCAAATATCTCAGTGAAACACAACAGACCATCCTGTGCACTGACTCCAGGCTACCAGCACAGAGAGTTACTACTGCAAGTGGAGACTCCAGGCACAGAAGAGAGTGAAGAGGGTGTCCTGGCACCCAGGAGCCTGAGCTGAAAGATTCAAAGCCCCAGCAAAGACAAGTCCTTGGGATCTCTGTCCCACACACTCCTTTAATAGACAACGAAGGTCCTGCTCACACATGTACAGCTGGGATCACACCCGTGTGCGGGGGGAAAGCCCAAAGTTCTCCTTGACAGGGCGTGGAAAAGAAATGAAGAGAGATACACATCTTTCCTCTTTATGGGGACCCCACAACTGGCAAGATCTAACTACCACCACTTCCCTTCCCACACCGAGGGAGGGAGCATCTCTGCTGCTGTGGAAGGCACGTGTGGGGCTCCAGGGGCACAGACAAATCCAGCAGGGACATCCTCGGAGCATGGAGCAGCCAGCTCCCTGACAGGAAACCATTAAAGTGTGAGTCACTTCTCCAGCCTGAACTGGTTATGGCCATACTGACTCAGCAAAAGGGGGGAAAACACCAGGGGAAAGCCGCTGTGGAAAGAGGGCTCTGACTCAGGGCAGCGGCAGTGAGGAGGCTCCTTGGCAGGAGGGGAGGATGAGCGAGATTAAGGGGTGGCAGGCGATAAGGGAAACAGAGCAAGGGCAATGGAGAGGAGAGCAGTTCTGCCTTGCTTGCAGCACACTGTCAGCTGATTTGAGTACAGATGCTGAAGATCTGCTAGTTTGTGCAGGGTGTTATTCTGACTTGATCACAGGAAGCTACTAGTCTGATTTCTTTTGGCTTGGGGATTGAGCAGAATTTGTGTGGATACAGGAAAAATGAGTCTCCAGAACACGTGCTGCCTGGATCTGCCACCAGTGCGTGGGTACATGGCGTCTGGAAAACATAAGCTAGTGGCACAGGTGTCCTAGGGCTGATTTACAGAAGTAAAGCTGTGGCAAGAGTTATGTAGGTGGTCAAGCTGCAGAGGAGGCACCTCTGCCTCTGCCACTGGCAGAGGAGGAGAGCACAGATGCATGGATGTTATGGCACCAGGGCGATCGTCTCTACCTCAGCTCAGCTTCCATGCCAATGGAAGACAAGATGGCTAAACTCTGTGAGCTTACCTTTTCCCCCTTTGGCCCTGGTGGTCCAATTGGCCCTGGTGGTCCTGTGTGTCCCTGTGGAGAGCAGACAGTGTGTGAGGAGACAAGAAAGAGCTGTTTGACTGAAGGTCCTTCCCGGTTTCCTGTCAGATCTTGCAAGCCCTGTGTTGTGCATCCCAGCACTGGAGGGACACATGGGTCATGCCAGAGATGAATCAAATGCATCTGGAAAAGTCATGGTGGTGCAATGGAGACTAGAGAAAGAACTAAACTGATCTCAAGATCAGAAATAAATCAGAGCTTAAGAATGATTTTAAAACCTGGAGTGGCATTTTTGTTGCATTTGAGATCAGATAGAAGCTGGAGGATGAAAACAAAATCCTTACCTGGTAACCCTTTAGGCCAGGTTCCCCTTGAGCACCCATCCTTCCTGGAGCACCCTGGAGAGGCAAGCACAGAAAGCACCATAAAGAGTGGCCCATGGCTTTTACTTCACAAGAAGAGAATTAACTGGGCTATGCAAAGCAAAGCTGAGCACCACATGGCAGAGTGGCCACTAGTGAGCTTTACTGCAGCCATCAGAAATGTTCTTGCTTGGCTTTAACCTCTCACACGCAGACAATGATGTTAGGAGTCCATTCCATGTCTTTGCCAGCCTGTAGCAATAGATTCCTCACCTCATTCAGATTAGCTACCAGAAATGGCTGCACAGTATGTGCTCTTCATCTGTACTTCTGGATGTCTTTATATCCAAATTAGCTTTGTGCTAGGAAGTCCACCAGTGAGACCTCTCTTATGCATGACCTAATCCTAAACTGCTGGGAAGAAATCTGTTGATATGAGTTCTGAGGCCACGAAAGGAGTTTTCTGGGTTGTGATGAGGGCACTGCAAGAGCTGTTTACTGCATCTTTAGCAGACTGAACAAAAGGGTTTAAATCAGATCATCAGATTAAAGTGAATTGCAAACTTCCCACATAATCCCATTTTAGCATGGAAGAAAGCCCTTTCCACAAGACACAGGGATGTGTTCAGTCCAATAGACTGCTGCTCAGATACTGCTTTGCTTCTTTGTGAGATAATCCATGGAGGCTTTGCCAGAGAATATGAAGGGAGGATATGGGGAGGCCATAATTTTTAGTGCAGGAAAACACTACCAGTGGAACTGTTACCCCATTGCTCATTTGCTACTGTTCTGAAACATCACTACCATTCCTGGTTCATAAATTACTCCTGCTTTTTCACTGTTCTACCAAATGTAGTGCAAGAAGTTTCCTTACCAGTCTGCAATGCATGAGGAGGGATTTACTACTTACCACTGCTATCCCAATGTGTGTCTCACGTGCCTAAAGCCAATTAACTTTCTTCCCTCTCTGCCATGCTATTGTTGGTCTGTCTGAAAGCCTCACCTTCAATCCCCAGCTCAAACCCTTTCCCATGTTATGTTTCTTCTTGCTGCAAGTGTTTTAGATAAGTTGATCACGAGTGGGTGTAGAAACAGGGCAGAAGTCCAAGGCAGAGTTCCTTATGACAACAGAGTTTGACTTGGAAGCAGCTCTTGCCATGAGTGTGCAGTCTCAAAGGGAAAGATCCAAGCAAAACACAGCTTATCAGCTCAATTCCTTCTCAAGAAAACCCCCAATATTTCAGCCCATCTGGGGAATTGTGAAGAACCACCACAAAACAATGGGAGCTGGGCTCATGAGGCACCAACACCACCACCACTATGGAGTCTCTCCTGCACTGCTCAGAGCAAGTGTTAAATTGTTTTGGTCAATTAAACCTAACATCACTTCATTTTCTGGGCTCTGAAGCCTCTGTTGGGCTCTGCTTCATTCAGGCCTGTGCCTACCACTGCTAGTCATGTTTCTTTGTGTTGCATTCAACCATTTGCAGGGCTCTTCTTCTCACCATAGGTCCCAGGGTACCTCGGGATCCTTTAGGGCCTTGGTTCCCCTTTGGCCCCTCCTTCCCTGGAGATCCTGTCTCGCCAAGCTGCCCCTGGTAGCCCTTGCTGCCCTGCAGAACAAAAGGACTGACATTAATGTAGAACAGACAAATATCAAAGATGAGCAAAGAAAGGGAGATCCAGAGCAGGAGATATTATGAACAGGAGATGTTCCTACCTTCTGGCCAGGCTTGCCCTTTTCCCCCTGTTTTCCTGGTTTCCCTTCTGGTCCCTAGGAGAGAAAATAAAAGCTGTTGGAATGGGAAAGCAAAGAAGCTTCATTGCCCTTCTTTAGACATGCTCCAGCTCCTCAATGTACTTCTTGTAGTGAGGGGCCCAAAACTAAACCTAGTATTCGAGGGGTGGACTCACCAGTGCCAAGGAATGCTGGCCTGTGTTGTCCATGGAACATGAGTGCCTCACAGGCAGCAGAACCTGCCACCCCTCCTTGCACACACACACACACCCCCACACCCAGAAGTTAGCTGTGATGAGCAACTAAGCATGGAACACTCTCCCCGGGGAGCTCATTTTTTCAGTACATGACCCTGTTGGCTGCAAGGCAGACAGCATGGGATGGATTTGACAGAAAGAAGCAAAGACATCACTGAAGAAAATAACCAATGTGCTTTGGCAATTGTGACAAACTTCAATAGCACCTAGGCAGCAGCACTGTATCTCTCCCTGTTCAGAAGGGATCATTGTCACCACCGTTGATGTCGCAGTCTCAGCTGAACAAAAGCAACTTATCAAGCTAGCCATATCAGAGGGTTTTCACTCCCATCTGGAACATGGGCCTCCTAAGTGCCTGCTCTGAACACAAAGCAGCAATTCAGACTCACAGCCCTAAAGAACTGTGCCAGTTCTTCACTTCCCCAAAGGGAACTGCTCCATTTTACCAAAGTCAAATATTTCAGGAGCCCACCTTGCCAATACTATTAGAGCTTCACAAAGAACAGCCCCTACTGAGGAGCACCCAAGTCCTGTTCTGTTGTCTATTCCATACCATTCAGGGTTTATTCCTTGATATTTTTTGCTGCCACTTTCCAAGAGATGACTTTTGAAATTATTTTCCCATAGATGCTGAACAACCACAGAGAGGATGAATTGTGGGTGCCAAGCCTCCAGCATCACCCACATGATTTACATATGTGACAGAAGTACAGAGAAATCCTCACCAATGAAAGCACCAGCCTGGGAAATGGTCATCCCCATCCAGCTCTGCAGCTAGCTCACCACTACACCTGGTACTAGGTCCCTCAACTTCCCCACGTGTTGGCTGTGAGGTCTGTTGTGAAGCAGCAGTAACACTCATAGATCCTGTTCTACAGCAATACTGCCATGCTTAGTGGCTTGAAAATTTGGAGAGTGAATAGTAGAATCACTGTCAAAACATGACATGGATGAATAAAGACACAACTGGGATTTATAATTAGTTGCATAGTGTTTTTTCCATCAGTCTCCCTGGATGGTGCACTAAAACCTTTTGGAAGCATGGGCAACAGATGTTTCATTTTAAGCTAAATCTCTTCCTGCCCCAGTGATAGCCCAGGCCTTGATCTTGTGATTTTGCATGCTCAGATGTCCTGAACTGCTGTGCTGTAACAGCTCTTGAATCAAACACTTCCATGTTATGGGTCCATGCCCAGGATGAGGATTCATTACACTGTAAACATGCAGACACCAGTGCAGTGATGGGATGTATCCTTTTATCACAGTGCACAGCAGATAGACCCTGTTCATATAGGAGACCTCATGGCTCCTTCAGAAGAGTCTGAAGTACAGCCTGCTAGTACTCAAGTTCATGCTTGTACCCACAGTCATGAAGTAGAGATATAGGGTTAGAGCCATCTGGGAGAGGGAAAGAACCAAAATGTAAACCTAGCTTGGACAGTCCAAGCTGTGCTCATAAAAATAAATTGGATCCACAGAAGACTGTGCCATGTCCAAACAGAGACTCAGCTTTCTCTGGGTTCCTTCAGCTTGTCTCTCCCTTTTGGGGGAGTCCAACAAGCCCTGTACTTGCTTTTCCTCTTATGATGCATTGGCCTCATTGAGCAGGGATGTCCGTCTTCTCCAGAAAGCTCTGGCAGCATCTCCAGCTCTTGCCAGTGATATGAGAGACCAACTGTCACGTGCAGTAAACCATGGAGATCTTCTCTGAGCCTCCCTCACTGCTGCTAGCTCTGCTCTGCTGGTATAAATAAGTGGGTCAGACTGTGCTGGCGACACCATCAGCAGAGACGTGGCTTGGATCTTGCAGCCTCAGTCACCTCCTTGCCCAGAGTAAGTTCTATCAGCAAAGGATATTTCTGTGCTCTACCAGCATGCTTTCTAGGACTTTGGCCAGCAGAGCTCTGCTGGTGAGTGGGAAGCCTACCATATGTCTGATTTTCCTGGATGTGCTTTCTCCAGCGGCACAGGAATTTGGCCCAGATGAATTTAGAGGCATCTCAACACTTGTCTGGGGTTCCCAGATAACTTGCAATGCTCCAGATGAGGTTGCTGCTTGTTGCAATCCCAGATGTTCACAGTGGTTTGCACAGTTCCCAGAAATCCCCACACTGTCACACAGGCCATGGCCCAGACACATCTTTGGTAGCCTTCAGAAAAGGTCAGGTCCTTTTTCTCTCCATTCTTCTGACTCACCTGTCTAGGGATGGAAAAATCAGGGCCAGAACAGGGTCAACAAAAAACCAAATAAATAAATAAAGGATAAAACCCTTCATCCAGGGTTTCCAAAGCACATCAGGAATCTGGCATCTTTTGATGTCTCCTTCACTGCAATGTGAAGTTCCTAGGGCTCCTACTCTCTTTAGCAGAGAAGGCAATAAGGGGCAGAATATATACAAAAGCCTATACATAAGAATAATCAATTCCAAGTTCTTTCAGCTGGATTCAAATCAGTTGGGTTAGTGTGCCAAGGCACTGAACACTTAAGCTTTTATTCTCAGGGTTTGTACACATTTTGTTGTATGCTTTGGGTTACTAGTTTGCTGAGAAAAATCTTTCCAAGCTTCTTCTGTGAGTGGGATTATTTTTAAATGGTGATTTCTCTTCATATAGTGCACTCTTCACTAGTGAAGCATGTTAGTAGCTCCAGAAGATGATGGAATTTGTGACCAGGGATGGTGGAAAGCAGCGGTTTTGTGAAGTCACATGCCTTCAGGTACACCAAAATATCCAAGGAAAGCCAAAAATTATAATCTTAGGTCTAGCACATTTAGAATTTAATTGCCAGCTTCAGCAAGGACACAATTTTATATGTTTTTTTTTAAAGCATTGCCTTAGATATTCCCCTAGGGGAAAAGCTGCAATTAATTAATTTTTAAGGAAAAAAAGAGATTTTCAGCTGCTGATGGCCTTGGCAGCAGAGTCAGATCTCTTCCACAGCACAGGAGTAACATTCATAGAGAGCAAACAAATGAGCAGCCCAGCTTTAAATTCTCAAGACATCAACAGTTGCAATCTGTGTTACAACAACATCCAGAAAAACAAAATAAGGAAGTTGAATGAACTGCAGAGAGATATGTCCCAAATGGAGCCAAACAACAAACAGACCCAAACTTCCCCCACATTCAGTGATGTTTCTGTTCCATGCACTAGATCTGGGGAGGGGGTTACCGAGAGCTGACTCACCATCCTGGTTTGACTCAAGGGGAGCTGTGGCTCCTGGCACAGGAGGGAAGCTCTCTGAGAGCACAGCACTGAAGAGAGAGCTTCCCAAAACCTTTTTTGGGCAGGTTCAGGATTGCTCAGGACTGTTGCAGAGCAGGAGCATATGCTCAGGGGTTTTTTTTGGGTGTCACTGGGTGAAGGTCTGAGGTCACTCCTCTCTACCAAAAATGAGGCAGGAAGAAACAGAAGCAGCAGAATGCAGCTACTGAATAAAGAAATGAAAGTGCCAGTGGTGATGGGAAAATAAAAATATGGTGATAGTTTGAGGCAGTGGACATAGGAAGGGCAGAAAAACTAAAGCCACAATAAAAGGAGGAAGCAAGAAACATAGGATGACCATGCCCATGTTGTTCAGGGCTCAGGCAGCGAGCTCATTTAAAGGGAAATGAAAAAGCCCCATATCATTTCCTACTGCTCAGCAATATCTCCATATGAGAACCTCTACTTAAGAAGCTTTGATCAAGAGAAGCCTCCCCCCATGGAGGACAGTTCACAAGCACTCAGGAAATTAGTGGGATTATTTGGGCTGGGCATTTGAAGACATAAATGTTTCAGATTTATAAGAAACACATTTCATAATCACTCTGCCTCACAGTAGTTTGGAAGGGGAGGAGACAGGGCAGCAGCTCCTGAATGAGTAGGGGGAAAGAAGAAAGAGTCAACTGTTCTTGAGAAGAAAGACCTGATTGTAGTGTGAGGTTCAGAGGGCTTCATTGGGATCACTGGGAAGTAATGGGCTCCTGGCCTGTGTGTGGAAACCTGAGTGGTGAGTGCAGGTAGAGCTGGCTGAATGCAAAGAAAAAGCCAGATGGGGAAATCCTGTAAAAAGCTCTTGGAAGAAAGACTACAGCCACTGTCACTATGACTTTCAGCTGAGTTCCTCAGCTTAAAATGTGGAATCTGACCGAAAATCTTGTGTCCCAAACTCTCTGCATTAGTGCAAGTTCTTATCTGCATGCAGATGTTGCTCTGAAATATGCCACTTCTGGTTTTGTGGGTGAGGAAGTCTATTTAACTTTGGTTTTCTAAGCAGTCACAGTATAAGGCAGCAAAAAGAATCATGTACAGAGCAGTGCTGTGTGCTCTGAGCTGCTCTGGTTTTGTTCAACAACCCTAAACTGCCACTGATTTGTTGTTTCTAGGAAAATCCCCTTTCCCCCCTCTCTTTGTCTCTATTTCCTCATCTAAAAGGAAGCACAGGAGACAAAAGTGCAATCATAAGGCTTGGTGGGTGGGTGGGAAGAGCAGGATAAGTGCAAGTCCTCATCCCCCTCAAGCTGTGAAGCTTTCACACAGGATGACACCAAAACACTCCCAAGAATTATTAGCCAGTGTTGGAAGCTGACAGCTGGGAAGAAAGGAAAGGACAGAACACTTGGGCTGTCTAACTCCAACTGATGCTAACAAGCACTGCTTGTGCTCTTTTTTCCCTCCCCCAAACACTACGGGTTAATATCTTCCTTTTCAAGGACACGGATGCCCTGGGGTTGTGGAAGAGGAGGGGAATGAAAGCACTCTTGCAATAAGGAGGGGAATCTTGGAGTAACTGCCCAAAAAGTGTGTCTCCTATGTCTGAGTCAGGAAAGAAACTGTGCCAAGTCAATGGGATTTATTTCAAATTCTGGCTCATTTTGACTCCTATTAACTCTAAACAAAGACCAGCTGGGATCAGCCTTCCAGAGCAGCAGAGAGACCAGGCAGAGCTGGCTGAGCCCCTGCAAGGGCCAACAGCAACTCAGCTGCAGGAGAGCAACCTTGCTCACTGCAAGCAGCAGTTCCCCGAGGACTGGGAGAGCTCTCTGATCCCCGGCAGGATTCCCAGGGCTCACAGGCAACTCCAGTCCACTCCAAAGAGTTCAATGGATTTGATGGGCTGAGTCACAGACAGCAGAGTGGCAGAAAAGGGTGAAAAAAAACCCCTGCAATAAAATGTCCCAAGCAACAAAATCCAGCATGTACCTCTCCATAAAATGGGATGTTTAGACTTCCACAGAGGAGGCTGAACCTGCAGCCATCAGCAATGCTTTGACCATTAAAGCAAAAGAAAGAAGTTGATTGCAGCTGAGGAGAGAGCAGTCCAGGGATGACAACGTGGCTTCTAGAAGGGGAAGGGGAGACCAGTGGACAGCAACTATGCAGAGAGGCACTTGCCCTGACCCCTGCTCTTGCCCTTTTCAAAGGGAAGAGTTTAAGCATGTTTGACTACATTCCTGAGCAACTTTATTCACCTTTGATTTTTGATGCAAGGCAAATACCTGCTTATAGCTTTGCTTGATATCAGTCCACATGAGTAATGATACTCCAAGGCTGCTACACAATGACACACCATAGCCAACTGCAAGCACGTTCAGCTATAGAAACTGGCCTCCACTATATGAACTGATCCTGCTGATGTAGCAGCTAGTGGAAGGGCCAGGCTGTAGAGCAGGAAAAGTATATCCTCTTGTGCCCCCTCTTCCCATGGGGAAGGGGTAGCTGTGGCTTGGGAAGTGGATCCCTCACAAGGCCAGCAGACATTCAGCTCCACAGCAAAGGACCCATGCCATTTGATAAGCAAAGCTATCTCAGAAAACATCTACTGAAATGTGTCTGGCCTGTGGGCCAATACAACACACATTGAGCCTCTGCAGAGGACACAGGAGTGGGGCTGGGGAGCTCCCAGTCTCCCTCTGCCACCAGTCAACCTCCTGCATGACCCCAGACAAGTCACTTTACTGCTTTGTGCATCTAAACATGTTATTGAAGGGCAAGATTAGCAGTAACAATACTCACTTCCTAGATGAAAGGTGTGAGGAGCTTGCTGTTACCACTGCTGCTGGGGCTGTCACAGCCCTCCCCTGCACACTGAGCCTTTCATTCCTCTATCAGAGTAACTCCATGACCTCTGGTTGAGGGAGTTTAAGAAACTTCTTTAAAGTAAGAGCTCCACAGGCAGCCCATAGACCAGGGCATGAAAACCAGCTTTTCCAGGAAACAACAGCTCAGCACATTATCAAAAAACTCAAAAGATTCCTCCATGGAGAGCAGAGATTGAAACCAGCAGTGACTCCAGGACTGTCCTTCGGCAGCCTCAGTATTTTCAGGGAGCTGAATGCCATGTAAGTGATGTGGCATTGCCAGCTGTGGCTGAGCTCATGTGCTCAGAGGGAATGGCTGGATTCAGCAGCAGCAAAGCAAAGTGCTTTGTTGCAGAAAATCTTTGAATCATGTTTTCAGTGGCAGGAAACAGAAAAGAACAAAGAGCAAAAAAACCACTCTGGGCCAAATTCTGGTGTAAGTGCTATTTGGACAACTTTGTAATAGAGCAATGTGCTGGATGAGAATGGGCTCCTGCTCCTCCCTGGCACCACAGAGCCCAGAAACCAGGCCCATCTCAGCTGTCACCACAGTGTGCTGTTTCTGGAGTGACTCTGCTAGCTCAGACCAGAAGCTCCATCCTGGCCAGGAAGTCCTCCTTCCACTTCTACAGGACTGTAGCCTGCAGATGGTGGAGAAACAAGAACATGACAGAAAGGATGTTGTCCTCAGGACACCACCCAACACCTCATGGGGAGCTGTGTGGCTGAGACCACAGCGCTGAGTTCACCCAGCACTCTGTACTGGGCTGGACACTGGCTTTAGCCTTTTCAAAAGCACTGTGAGTTCCCTCAAAAAGCCTAAGATCTCCACCCCCCACCCAGCTCCATCAGTCTACCCTCTTGGAGAGCAAACAAAAGGACTTTGGGCCTTGTTGCATCAGAGCAGAAGGATTTACCAAGCCTTTGAGCACTTTTGGTTTGCTGGCACACATCTGCACCAGGCAGCAGGGCCGGCACACGCAGCCAGATCTCCTCTGATGTAATTGTTTATGGCGACTTAGAGCATTGGAGTGTCTGGCTCAAAGCTTTCTGAGGCTGACGTGGCTTGAATGACACTGCAGATAGGATTTCAGGGTAAGAAAGAAGTGGAAAAGCAAAGAACTGGCCTCCCAGTTTTGCTGAACAAGGAGGGATTTTCTAGTTTCAGAGCATGTTGTGTTTCATTACCTACAGGCTCTTCAATTGCTTTCCTGGAACTGTAAAAGCTCCCTATCAGATGTCTGCCTTGTATGGCAACCAACACATTCCCAAAACCACAGCACACAGCTCCGGAGCACAGCTGGAAACCCACCACTTCCCTGCTGGAAACCCACCACCTCCTGCCTGCCAACTGGCTTGGGCTTTTCACACAGCCACCGGCAGACCGGCTGTCCTCGGAGGGAAGGCCTGAAATGCTGTATTTACTGTAGGTGGAGTGAAGAAGCAGTGGAGAGGAGCACTTTTGGGGGGGATTGCTCTCAGGGACCACTTGCCTGTGTCCAGGTTGCTGGGTGCATAGCAGTAACTCCAACCTTTAGTTCTTAGCATCCTCTGTTGGGAAGAGCAGGATTGACTGAAAGCCAGATCCAGCAGTGTTCTTTGGGTATTTCAGGCTCCATGGCACTATCTCCTCATTCACTTAAAGGTAAGCTGATCAATTACCTTTTTATTTTGGCAAATTACACCATGGCACTTGCACTGCTGGTGGGTGCCTTGCCAAGGTTTGAGGGGCTGTTGTATCTTTCAGTCTCCCCATGAACTGTGGAGACATGTCCTTGTCTTGCCTTGCCTGCACAGAAAGTCTGAATCTTCAGTGGAATACTCCTGCTCCCCACACTGTTGACCATGGGATCTGCATCTCCAGCCAGTCTCTCCAAAAGAAGATACCCGAACAGTCCCTGGTGCTCTGCGAGGGGAAGAGGCTTTCAGCTCTTTGCTGCTCATGTAAGCCAACCAGAAGCCAAATGCCCAAATCCAGAAGAGAGTCAAGATCAAGTGAAGTCAACAAGCTTGTATTAGAAGATGGAGATCACTGGCAGGAGGTACTCTATGAGACAGCAGCTCCAGGAAGGTGCATAGCTCTGATGTGCTTTCTGAAATCTCAAGTGGATCTTGTGCTCAGCTGTGTGTTAGTGTTTCAGGTGCTCCAGTTTCTCTCTTATGACCAGAAACACAACTGGCCCATCCCTCTGCTGAGCAGGAACTGGAATTGAACAGACCAGTGTGAACTTGGACAAAGTGACCAAAAGATAGAGGATACTTGCTCAGCTATAGAGATACTATCTCAGCTCCAGCTGCCTCAAGCCCTGCCAGCCACAGCTGTGAGACTCGTGGACCATCTTGGTTGCCAGGTTTGTTTGCTGAAATCCACTGGCCTTGAAACATGTACAAACTACCCCTGGAGACTTGCCTGGGGCCTTGCTGCTGCTTTTGTTTGAGATTTAAAACCACAGTGGAAACCAACTTTCAGATATGTTCACACTGGAAATGGCTGAGCCAAGTTAAAGCTTTTTGAAAAATGAGCACCAAGGGAAGTTTGGTTGTGCTCAGTTGGTAATGTTCTATCAGCATCTGGACAGCCTTCTGGAAAATGAAACCTTGCTTAGTAAAGCCAGAAGTGTCCCTGCTCTAGGGCTTGACTGTTGGATGAACAGCTCTCTTCTGCATGACCCAGAAGGGCAGCACAGACCCTTTGCGCTTCCTCCAGCTTTCTTACCTATGAAGGTGCTCCAGTACATCCCTTCAGGTTGGAATAGGTTGCCCAGAGAGGTGGCAGATGTCCCATCTCTGACAACATTCAGGTTGTCTGGGGCTCTGAGCAATCTGATCTAGTTGAAGATACCCCTGCTGACTGCAGGGGGGTTGACTAGATGACCTATAATGGTCCTTTCCAACCCACACCATGTTATGATTCTGTGATCTGCCATCTCTCAGGGAGCTCTAGGACTGTGCAGACTAAAGACTGTGCTAACCTCTTTCCATTCCTTGCTCTGGCCCATTGCCATGTGGTGTACAAGCTTGTATCTGCCCTGCCAAGTTCCTCAGCTTCTACCTGCTCTGCAGCTACACAGGGCACTGGCAGCACCAGGCCTTTGCCCCAGGCCAGTATGTGCAAATTGGCCTGAAAATGTAATAAAAGCAGATCATCTCAGAGCAATCAGATGCCTCATTTCCTACATATGTCAAGAGGACACTTGAGAGTGAAGTGTCACATTCCTTTAGAAATAAGCAAAATAAAGATTAAGACTAAACATATCCTTGGTGTTAAGGAAAAATGGTCAAGAAGTGGTGCAGCTGCAGGGACTAGTGGTGAAAGCTCTTTCCAGAGATGGTCACTATTTGGGGAGGAGAGGTCTCTGTGGGCCCCCTCTAGTGCCAAGGCAGAGGGTAAGACAGGGCCAAGGCTAAGCCTAGGAGAAGCTTGTCTCTATGTCCGCAACTGCAGACAGGCACCAGCTTCCTGGAGCTAACATGGACCTCTTCCAGAAGCAGAAGATGAGCTACACACTTCCCAGATGGAGAACAGTTTGTTGGCACAGGTAACTTGACAAAGACAAACCCTTGTGTGTGTCTCCCCTGCTAGCAGCACAGAAGCATTAACATTTCCCTTGTCCTCTTTGCAGATGAGCAGGATAGCTCAACAATACTGGAGTAGAAGAGAACATCTCTAGCTCAGGGAAAAGTCAGTGGATTCAGGCAGGAATGCAGTGAAGCATGGATGTAAGGACTCCTGGGTGTCATGCTAGGGGGGGCCAAATGAAGATGCAATAGCCAAAGATGAAGTTGTTTTTAAATCCACCTCAGCTGAGTATTAGCCAGCATAACACTACCACATCAGATGGATTAAAACCAAATGCAACATTTGTAATGTGTAAATACACAAGATCTGCAGCACACCCACACCCAACATGCTTCATTCCCTGCAATGCAAGTGCCTCCACACCTTCCCTGGGCAGATTCCATGCCACCCTACAAATTCTGGACCATGCAACCTGGGCATTTGTCCTTGGGTGAATACCTTTAGGATTTTTCCCTGACATGATTTCTGTTATCTTTGCCCAGCAGCCTTAAAAACCTCTGTCCATTGTACATGTCTGTGGCAGGCTGTGCCTGTGCTGGTTGACTTTATATTCCAGCTTCCAATCCCTGGTTGAAAAGGAGAGGGCTGCAGTTAACTCCAGTGATTTGCATCTCTGAGCTGTAAACTTCATCTTGGCAGAAGTCTAAGGAAGATCCCAGAAATATTTGTACATTTTCTCCATGGGAAGGTAGGAGAAAAGCCTCAGAAAAAAGAAAGAAAGAATTGGGATGAGAAAAATTATTCCTACTTGTGTCAGAGGACTTCCATCTTGAAGTCACCTCAGCAAGTAGAGGAACACAGGACCACCAGCCTACACAGCAGGTGAGGGCTGGGTGGTTGGCAGGGGAGGCAGTGCTACCTGGAGTCTCTGAGAGTCTGCTTGACTTTAGACATAAGGATGTATAAAGAAGCACATAAAAATAGTAGGTGGAAATATAGAACTCTGCAGTAAACTCAAAAACAAACAAAACCCCCACAAAACTGAAAGGGAGTGATTGTGTGCAGGAATCTTGGCTCCATTGGCTCCTTAAAAAGAAAATAAAAATAAAACAGAAAACAGCATCCTGTTCCCAGGGACATGCTGGCAAACAGCAGGGTTGGACTCAAGAGAATCTATATTTCATACTCTATCACTTAATATGGCTTTTGCATGATTTTACTGTTTTTATTGGTTCTTAAAACATGCACAATATAAACATGTGAGCCAGCCACAAGGACAGCACATGGAGGGCTGGGCACAGAGGGTGGCTGGGAGGGAGCTGGGATATTGGGGACCACTCCCTGCCCATGGTATGGTCCCAATCCTGCAAAGAGCTCCCTGTGGGTACAAGAGGATGTAGCCAAGGATGCCCTTATTTGGGGCAGGACTACAGCCTTATTCTGCTCATTTATGGTGCTGCACTGCAGTGTGAAGCTGATGTTTCCACCTTCTAGTTGAGTCAATGCTCAAATCCCAACCTCAGCCCAAAAATACATAAATCCAGCCCCTTTGCTGCTTCAGTCCTCTCTCACACTTCTCCCTGCCCTCTTTTTAGCCAGCCACAATATCACCAAAGGGAAAACCAAGATGCTTCAACACTGAGCATCCATCCAGTGTTCAGAGGTACCTGCCTTCCTGCTGTCTCCCACCCATCCTGGGCTAGGATTTCAGAGCTGCCTTCAAGCTTGGTCAAACTTGGGCTACTCATTCCTTCTGACATGCCAGGACTGCTCATGTGCTTCCCCAGAAACGTGTGGGGTGGGAGCTGTTGTGTTCTCTGGCTGCATTGGATGAACACAGCCACATCTGACTCAACCAGGCTATCACTTCACAGAAAAAGCCTTGTGAGCCCATGCTTCCTACAGCTTTGATCCACAACAATAATTACAATGAATAAATCATAGACTCATAGAATTGTTTTGATTGGAAGAGACCTTTAAGATCATTGAGTCCAACCATTAACCCAGCATTAAACCATGCCCGTCAGCATCACATCTCCATGTGTTTTAAACCCCTCCAGGGATGGTGACTCCACCACTTCCCTGGGCAGCCTGTGCCAGGGCTTGACAATCCTTTTGGAGAAGAAACTTTTCCTAACATCCAACTTAAACCTCCCCTGGCACAACTTGAGGCTGTTTCCTCTTGTCCTATCACACGGACAAATTATGTCATCAAGTTCCTAACTCCACATTTCAAGCTGAATGACCTGACTTGGCTTGCACAGCACTGGGGCACTGGGCAGAGATATCCTCCAGCTGGCACCACTGAATGAGACCCTGCCTGACTCCTCTGGCCCTGCAGCTCCCACCTTGGAGCCAGAATCATGTCTTTTTCTTTCTATGGCACTGAGATCAGACCTCCAAGTGAACCAGACATGCCTACAATAGTCACTGAGGAGTCAGGAATCATTTCCTGCTCATTTCTTCTATTTGCTTTCTATGTTTAAGGAAAAAAACATAGAAAGGAAAAACAGAAGTAAGCAAGTAACCATCAAACAGAAGTGAGAGAAGGCAAAAGATGGCCATTTCCAAACTCCAGACCAGCTCCTTGCAGCCCCTGTACACCCCTCCCTCACACCCTGTCCCATATCCCATGTTACAGATGTAGTGCAGAGGCAGTGTCCCAACATCTACAGCAGACCAGAAAAGTGATCCACACCCACTGTGCATCCTGATGGAAAGACCAAACCACCTCCTGGATGTATATTTTTGCACAAATAACACACTTAATGACAACATTCTCAACAAATCACATCTCAGATGACCTCCTGCCCTAAGCAGTGTCCTGCTTCATTGCCTGCACCTCCTTCTCAAGCTGCCCCCAGGTGTTTTGCTGCAACATGGCATGCCCTGTTACAGTGGTATTAATGTCTGCAGTAACTCCTGCCCTTGTCAAAAAAGAAAAGAATAACAAGGGGGGGGAATAAAAGGGAAAAAAACCAATACCAAACCAACAAACCAAGAAAAAAGACAAAAATGGAAAATAAAATTAAAAATAAGCAAAAAAAGCCCATTTATCTTTTAACTAGGGTTGAAATGCAATCCAGCCTCCCAGACACAAACCTGCAAGCTTTCTTCTGCCCTCCTGCAGCAGAAGGCTGCTGTCTCTCCAGAGGAGCTGGTTTACCCTCTGCAGCCCAGCACTCACTGCATGCCAGCTGTGCCTGACCTGAGGAGCACATACTGCACCTCTGGGCTCACACTGCAGCCATCCAAAGGTTAAAGCTGTCTTGCCCACAGGGGTTTAGATGAGAGCACCCAGCACTCTGCTGATCCTGCTGGGGTTAGATGCCACTGCTGATTTGGAAAGCAGTCTTCAGGTGGCCCTATGGAGGAGCTGTGCTGGGCCAGTGCCTGTATCCCACAGATCTGGGATACACCCATGGCTGCCTGGGCAGCTCAGGAGGAGAACTTGAGCTCCTCTGGGGCACCCACAGAGCAGCTAGAGGAGTGACCAGGCTGGTTTTGCAGACTCACTCTGACACCTGTGATGCCAGGATATCCAGGAGGTCCTTCTTTTCCCTTCAGTCCTTCGTTGCCTTTTTCTCCTTTCTCTCCTTCCAGGCCTTGCTCTCCTTTGTCTCCCTGTGCAAGAGAGGAGAGTGGGAGCTTTTCATACCCACACAACACATGGGTCACTGTACCTGGCTCTTGCAGGGCAAAAAACCCCACCACATAATTAATACATCAGGAGGCTGAGAGGAAGAGAGCTGCAAGCAGAAGGATGAATGAGGATGAGTCATAATACACTTGACATTTAACAAAATGAGCAAAACCAGGTTACTTCTTTTTTTCTGAAGTTTCTTGGCTGGAGGAGAAGGAACTCCCCCATGACACAGGGTAATCTGAACTCCTTTGCTTCTCTGGCAACAAGGCCTGAACCTCCCACATGAATGAGACAGGCAGGCAAGATCTGAAGGTCACCCAGAAACCCTCAGCTTGGGATGCTGAAAGATTTTGAATGGGATGGGTTTGTCTGGAGTGGCCACTCAGCTCTTGCTGCCACTTTGGAATGGGCCTAGGGCTTGAGTAAACACTGCAAAACAGAGTCATCTTGTTCCTGTGAAGGATTTGTGGTCCAGGCAGTAGGTATCATGTCAAATCACCCTTCTTGTAAATGATGGCACAAAATTTTGTGGAGACAATCCAAAAGGCCAATTCTGTACTGAGAGCAGCACCTACACTTGTGCAACCAACCAGCCCTGACAAAGGTGTTTTTCACTTGCACCTGAGTTTGTGAGAGCACAGCAACATCTGATCTGGTTAAACAAATGCTCCCACAGTGAGCAGCAGCTCTTCTACCATCCAGAGACACAGCCAGGTTGAAAAGATCTGGTTTGGCTCAAGAGCTCTTGGGGACAGTTAGCAGTGGCAAGAAAATACAGAAGTCTTCGAGAAGAGTCTTTTGATCCAACACTGGGAGATAAGCAGAAGCAGAGACACATGGCAAATAGTTTAACTAGAATGAAGCAATAAACTGCATTGTTGTGGGACTGGCTGCCTTTTTCTTTCCATGGAACAGAACTGTTGGTCTGTTTGGAAAGGTTGGCTGTGCAGGGACACTAATCAGAGTCCTGTGCCAAAGGCAAGGTAGCAAACTCAGAGCAGTGAGATACAGAGCTTGGTGCAAGCCCTGGGCAAGCACCTGGGACTCTGCCAGGAGGAAAGGGATCTGGTTTCTTTATTTGCTAACCATGTTCTGGTCAGAGGTGCAGGGGAGAGTGATGGACAATTCTTGATTTTCCCTGCCAAGCCCAGGAATTCCTGATTAGTTGGAAATCTAATCTGTAAAGACTCAACTAAGCCAGACAAATAGTTGGAAACCAGATTTTGAAGAACTCAACCTTTTTGGAGATTTGATCAGATGCCCAAAATGTGGGCAGAGGAGTGAGACAGGAGGAGTCCATGACTTGTGTTTGCAGAAAGAAAATCCTTAGAGGGAACAATGCAGAGGCATATTGCACAGAGGACCCAATAAACCCCTTGGCTTCATCCAGGCCCTGGGCACCACGAGAGCCTGAGTGCATGGAGATGTGAGAGCTGAAACATGCAATGGGAGTGAGGTTTACCTTGACACCATCAGGTCCGGGTGGCCCACTGTCCCCTTCCAGCCCAGACTCCCCCTGCAAGGCAGAAGGAAGCACTGTAAGGCTGTGCCTAAATATTATTTCCCCTCATGCTTTCTACAGCTGACTTAGAATCACAGAATCATTTAGGTTGGAAAAGATCTTTAACATCATCATGTCCAACCATTAACCAGTGCTGCCAGGTCTCCACTAAACTGTGTCCCTCAGCATCACATCTACATGTCTTTAAAACCCCTCCAGGAATGGTGAATCTACCACTGCCCTAAGCAGCCTCTGCCAGGGCTTGACAACCCTTTTGGGGAAGAAATTTTTCCTGATTTCCAACTTAAATCTCCCCTGGTGAAACTTGAGGCCATTTCTCCTTGTCCTATCAAGGACAGTGAGTTGTGGCTGCAGCAACAGGAGCCCAGCTCTGCACTGTCACACGTCCTATCTTATACTCTAATGCTGAACGACCTCTTCCTGAGGCAAGAGCAAGAATTCAGCCTTCTGCTTTATTCTGAGCCATGGTTTCTCCTCCACAGGCCCTGAGGCTGGCCTGTGGTGTGTTGAAGTTCTCCTTCCCTGTGTTTGAAAAGGGGGCTCAGTCTGTATTCACTTAACCAAGGGCTTCTCCACCCTGCTCCAATAACTGACCTTAGTCCTGAGAAGGGACAAGAGCCACTGCAGGCTTCAATCCATGCATTCATCCCATCCCTGGCTCCCTCCCACGTGTGCATAGTGTAGCCAGTGTTTCCCTGCTTAATGTCTGCCTTCTCCTCCAGCATCTCCCTGCCCTATGTGGGCTGCACCCTCCTGGTGAACAGGACAGGTCTGTTCCCACACTGCCCCTTTCATACACGAGGTTGTCACAGCACTTTGCAAAGCAGCTCTGTAGCATCAGAGAGGCTCCTGTAGGCTGGTGAGCTCCAGCTGACAGGCTCTGCAAGGAAGGTGTTCTACCATCCACAGGAAAAACAAAGGCCATAAGGGTTTGGGGTGCCCAGAGCAGGATCTGTCTGCCCAGGCTGTGGCTGGACAGGGAACAGAGCCTCTGGGGAGCTGATAAGGTGCAGAAGCTCCACTAAAAGGTGACTTTACTCACTCTTTGGCCAATAAGGCCTTGCTCTCCAGGGACTCCCAACTGGCCAGGATCACCCTAAAAAGAAGGAAACACAGACATGGAGACAAGCTGTGTACTGACAGTGAGTGACCATGAAGCATTTCCCATTGCACCCTCATCTTGACTTTTTCTTTCCTTCTCCCACACAAACACCTTCAGTTCAGTTTGCAGGGAGGTCCAAAGGACATGCTGGCATCACCAGTGCCTCTGCTTGCATAAGGCCAGCATACAGCCTGCAAGATCTATGCTGCAAGGAGCATAGAATCCCATGTTGGAAGGGATTGGAAGGGACCTAAAGGATCATCTGGTCCATTCTTGGCAATAGCATGGTCTAGACAAGATGGCACAGCTCCCTGTCCAGCCAAACCCAAATATTAGGGTTGCCATCACTTCCCTGGGGAGATTATTCCAATGGCTGGTTGTCATTGCTGTGAAAAATCATCCTTTTGTGTTTAACTGGACTCTCCCCAGGAGTAACTGCTACCCATCACTCCTTGTAAAAAGGGAATCTCCATCTTCTTTGAGCCACTCTTCAAATACTGGAACAGTATTTAAATGATTTTCAGCAGAGCAAGTGTTGAGGAAAGGTTTGTGCTGCCTGCAGCTGCAGAGCCAGAAGACATTCCCTTAGCAAGGCCCTTGGGCAGAAAAGCAGCAATGCTGGGTGCAATGCAGCAGACACAACCAGGGTGAAGGAGATGAGAACAGACAGCTCTTTGAGCCTCAGCATGATTGAGAAAGGGTGGAGGCAAACCTGAACCTCTGATGGCACCAAAATGAGTGAACTGAAGGTGGTGGAGCTTCTGGACATCTGGATCTTGGTGACAGGTTGCAGTTTAGCACTGGGGTGCAACAGCCAAAGGACAGGTACCTCCCATGGGTGCCCAACCACCCTAACCACTTTGCAAGGAAGAGAGCTTGGGAGATGCAGAGGCATAAGGGAAGATCTCATCTATCCATACATCTCTGCAAGTGATGGCTGCCCAGAGTCACCCCAGCCTGTCCCAGCACCTCCCAGCTTAGGAGAAGGGACAGCACAGGACTCTCACTCCCTGACTCCTCAGCAAGGACCTGTTGCACTGGCAGCAATTAGAGGTGTTTGTGCAAACCATCATGTCCTGTTCTTGAGGAAGGCAGGCAGGAGCACAGGGGCTGAAACACTCATGCAGGATGCCAAAGACACAGTAGCTCCAGTGAAGTGTCAGAAGATTTGCCAAGGAAAACATGGCAAAGGATGGGGCTGGGGGTGGGGAGTGAAGAACAGCAAAAAGGGAAATTGCATTTAATCCCCACGCAGAGTCTGTTCAAAAGCTCTGCACACAGGAGTGAACCTTCAAACCAAGTGGGAAGAGGCTTAGGATAAAATAAAATCCTCTCTGAGCTGCTCAGCACAGGGATCTTATTTAAACAAAGAGATGGTTTTTATAGGCCTTGCCATGTGGACAAGAAGGTGCATTCATGGCTCTGGAGCAGGACAGCCTTCCCCCATAACCATTGGAGGAGTTCAGTCTCCACAGGGCTGAGGCTTGGAAACTGTGGTGGGACCTTTTCTGAGGGTATTTTTAAGTTTGAGACCTTCCTAAGACTCTTCTTGTTTCAAATTAGAAGCTGCCTGAATCTCTGGGTCCCGAGGATTCTCCTCCCCACTCAGATTTTGGATCTGCAAAAGAGTTGAGCTTCATTTCCAAGGCCCCTCACAGCTCTTGAGACACAAGATCCCTGGAATGTTGCTTCTAGACAGCACCCACAGCCTCCCCCTCAGGATGGAGCTCAGGAATTTGTAACCAAGGGCTCAAAGTTGACCCAATTTTACTCTTTAAGTAAAAAAAAAGTAAAAAACTTTACTTTTTAAACTTTATCTTTTGTTGAATATCATTTGTTGCTTATGCTATCTGCTTTGGCTGCTGGAGGGTGAACTGCAACATTAGGCAGTCCTGCAGGAATAGAAGTTGCTGTTATCATCCTGGTCTGACAGAAAAATTGCACTGAGGGGTTTTCTTACCTTCATGCCAGGTTCACCTGCAAGACCAGGTTGTCCTCTTGAGCCAGGCGGTCCCTAGGAAAAAAGAAGAAAAAGATAATAAAAACTCCCATTGTATCCAAGTAGAAAGCAAGATCAAAGACATAACTCCTTTAGCAGAGCCCTCCTGGGACAGCAGAGCACTGGTTGCAATGTAATTACCTCCTTGGAGCTGGCTCAGGGTATGCAGCATCAAAGAGGCCCAGTTATCGTGCCTGGCTCCTGGGAGGGCTCTGCTCTGCTTGTCTCTTCCCCACTTCCCCTCTCCCAAGCCCTGCTGCAGCCCCCAGACTCCTCTGTCAAGCTCCTCACTCTAACTCCTTCCAACCTCTCTCCTTTCTAAGGTTAAAAACCACACTGGGACTAGTTGGGGAAGAAAGGAAAAGGTCCAGAATCAGATTTGAAAGTCCTTCACGGGGGTCCAACAGGTTGCCTGATAGAATGGATAAGAAAAATGCTCAGTTCTGCTCTTGCTCTCTGCTCCCTGCAGCTCCACTTCTCTGTTACCACTGGTATGAGCACATTCTCCATGCTACCGGTCTCATCTGAGTTAGGGTGAAGCATTAACATAGCCCCAGGGTTTGCAGGCACATTGAATTGTCCTGCCTTTGCAGGAGAAGCTGTCCCAGACAACCCAGCTTTGAGCTGAGCAACTGGCCTCACACTCCTTGGAGAGGAAGGTGCACAACAGTGCTGGCAGCTCCAGGACAGCTAAAGGGAGCCAAGAACAGCAAGTTTAGACCAAAGCCTCCAGCACAAACTTTGGCCAGATTAGCCTTGACATCCATCACTTGCTTTCTCTGGCTCTCATAGGCTAACAAACATCCTAATGCCAGAAACTGGGCTTGGACCAGAAATCCACAACCCAGGGCTGTCACCAGGCTGAAAGTGGCTGGCAGACGAGATGACGTGGTCCTACGTATCTGAGCACAGACTCTGGTAGAGGGGCTTGGCATCCCTCAGAGAGCCAAGAATGAGTAAGGACCTGGAAAACTATGGGAAGTAAGACAGAAGGATGGAAGATGAGAAAATGACCTTGTCCTTACTCAGTGTCCAGCTGCCTTGTGATAGAGGGGTCACGTCCTTTTGCTATCTTTAGTATCAAGATCAACTGGGAGCTTTAATCTTTGTGCATATTCTACTACCTCTGGGAAGCTTGGGAAAGAGAATCTGTAAGACAAGCCCAAAGATGGGACAACAAAGCTTCTCTTTAAAGGGCTGGAGTTGTTTATTTGCCTATGCTATTTGCTTTCTGGACAAGCATCTCCCTTCTCTTTACAGTTGGGAATAAAGCTAAAAAGAGCACATAGTCAAGGGAGCACTCTGCTGCCCAGGGAATAAAGCCAGCTCCTGGCTGCTGAGATGGATTCAAACAGAGGAGGGAGCAGGGTGTGTGTTGGGTTTATGAACAAATGGTCAAGTCATGCAATGAGAGAAAGGAAGCTCCAATGAAAGCAAAAACCCTGCTTTGGTTTCTCCAGAGGTGCCAGTGCAGAGAAAGGCTCCTGGAAGAGTCTCAGATTTGAATAAAGCTCTGTACTTCTGTACTTTCTTGGTTGGCAACATCCAGAGTGGCTGGGTAGCAGTTTTCCAGCTCTCCAGTGTGGTTTACCACGTTGAGAGCTTGCTCCATCCCATCTAGCAGCCATGAGAATGGAAACTTTCATGACTCATGCTTTGCAGTAGACTGCATTAAAAGCCACTTTCGCTGCTGTTTTCTCAACCAAGTGAAACATCAAGTCTAGATTACAGCTTGGGACCTGTGGAAAGGAGCTACCCAAGGGGGACTGGCACATACACAGCCAAGACTATAATACTTCAAGGGGAATGAAATCAAGCCAGGACTGTAGATGAGTTGGGGGAACCAATGGAGCCATCTCCTGCACTCCATCAGGGCATTGTTCGGCAACAGCTGCTGCTGCTTTGGTTATGTTGTGTTTGTGCCACTGCTTCATGGCAACAGCAAACCAAAAGCAGAGTCAGCAGCTCTGAGTTTCTTCCACTAGCTGCAGTGGCTTGTGATGGGACTGCCATAGCATTCCAGGTGGGTTTTCAAAACTGTGTCTCATCAGCAATGGCACCAATGAGCAGGAAAGGAAAGGGCAGTTTTCAGTTTGAGTTGTTACTGTATTTGGTTCCTGACTCTGCACCCTGGTGCAGAAGTGTGGTCCCTGGTGTGGTTGTAAAGCCATGCCTGGGAAATGCTTGTCAGTGTGGTCAGCTTTGAAATGTTTCTCTGGTTGTGAAGATGGGTCTGCACATCTACCAGCTGTGTCTACAGCCTGTGATGAAAATGATGCTTGAATTTCTGATTTTCACTGTTTGCTTTGAAAGTTGACATTCAGATTTGAGGAAAATCCTTCCTGTTCATATCCCCAGGTGTGGAAGGGTGCACCTCTATAGATTTACACCTCCCTCAGACCTGTCAAACAGGAGCAAATATCAGACCTACCTTATGCCCCATTTCTCCCAAAGGCCCAGGTGGCCCCTGTGGTCCTTGTGGACCCTGGAAAACACAGACACAAGGCTCTTTTCATACAACTGTTTTCATTTCTGAAGTGCCACCCCTTCCATGGTCTGTGAGATAAAACACCAGTTCTCTCCCATATCACAGCAGAGCTATGCACCATGTAAGAGATGGCCAGTGAGATGGAGAGGCCAGCAATGGGTGTGCTGAGGCACCTTAATAGGCAAACATCTCAGAAGGCCGTTCACCTTTCTGGCTCCTCTCTACAACAACGGCAGTCACCAACCTGAAAATGCCTGGTTTACCCTCTCCCTTCACAGTCCATGTCAGTCCTCACAGACACAGACAGCAGGAAATGACCTCTCTTCCTGCTTCAGTCGTCCTGTTAGCTCTCCTTGAGGTCTGTGTCTTCATCTGTCATCTGTGTGCTCAGCTCTGGCACCATCAGCCTCCCTCCTGTTCCCACTTCCACTCCACCTACCAGCCCAGTCCAACTCCTCCTGCTACATCTGACCCTGTCCCAGATCCAATCTTGCCCTCTTTTCTCCAAAATCCAGCCCAGGCTGTATCCTACACTCTCCCTGGTTGAGCCACAGTCCCCTTTTGCTTTCCAGGAGTCTGACCTTGTCTTTCCTCATGCCTCCTAGGACTCTAGCCAAGTCTTTCACATCTCTGACCACACTGGAGTTGGCAAGAACAGAGAAGCTGGGAATGGGAATAAGTGGTGAGGAAGAGACAGACAGAGAAAGAAATGAAGTGTCTGTCTGTGTGCAAGGAAAGACAGATGAAGAGAGAATGATAAGACACTTGCCGGGTCGCCTGGAGCCCCTTTTGCTCCTGGAGGTCCAGAAGATCCTTGGATACCCTGGAAAAATTCAAACCACCAGGGTCAGCCCCAGCCCCACTGCAATCCCTCATAACATGCATCTCACAAATGCTCCAGTAAAAGGAGTGGAAGAAAGGTGGCCCTGTAAGTGTCCAAACTCTTCCTCCTGGAGCAGGACTCAAAACTTATGGACCTGAGTGAAACCAAGCTTATGAAAGGAAGCCAGCAAGGGGTGGACACTTACTGGGAAGCCACGTGCTCCTGTCTCCCCCGTCTCGCCCATCTTCCCCTGCAAACACACAGTGACAGCAATTAGCAGCTGGGACCATGCTGAGGCAGCTGGAGCCCTTTGGCCAGGAGAAGCTGCAGTTCCATGGGGGTACCCCCGTAGGGACTGACACCATGCTAGGTTTGGCAGGCACTGGCTCTCACAGAGGACATACCTGCAGCCCATCTGGCCCCAGCTTGCCTGGCTCCCCTGGTCGGCCCTGCAAAGCAAAAAGACAAAGACAAGTTGGCAGGAGCACAAATTACTCGTGATGCTCTTCTGTCCCAGCCTGTCTGCTCTTGCATTTTTTTACATCAAACATCCTCTCCAGTTCCCTGAAGCTTCGAAAAAGCCAAATACCCAGCATCCTGCCTTGGGGAACACCCCAGTCACAGAGATTGTGGTCAGCAGGCTACCAAGACCAAGGGTTTTGAACCAAAAAGTGATTTGGAGGAAGCTGGGTCTTTCAGGATACTCCACACAGCCCTGCCTGGCAGGGCAGGACATGAGGGAGAGTCCCCATCCAAATTCATTCACAGGGCCACGTGTGCTGTGCAGGGGATGGAGCCTGTGATGTTCAATGGTAGGAAAAGGGTCCACCTTTGCCAGACTACACTCATATCAGGCTGCTCCTGAGGGAAAAGCCCCTCCCATGTACCCATCTCAGAGCCTATCCTGGATGAATGGTCTACTTGGTCTCTGCCAGGCTTTCTTTGCATCAGGTGTCTCTTGCTGAGTTTTTCCTGTCCTGATCTAATTAACATAAATTACATCAGAACAAATACCTATTCCCTTAGGTCATATTTTACCTGTTGTGTTAATTTGCTCTGATCTTCCTGCGATGTTCAGATGTAACAGCCAAGCACACTCACTGCCAGCTGAAGCTACTCCCATTCCTGTGAGGGACTCTATTATTTTAGAGGAGGTCATTTTATGTTTGTGCACTGCCTCTGTACTCAGGGTCTTATCAGCAAGGGCTCTGGAGGACATGTTGGACAGATTTTACTCTGGTTGCACAAAAGGATCTGGCTGATCCTCAGGGAGCAATCAAACATCCTCTGCTCCTGGAGGAGGTTGTGATCATGACCCTATCCAGAGCATTTCATAACACAGCTAAGAGCAACCTGACCACCCACTGGCACTCACCTTAACACCTCGTGACCCTGGCTCACCTACTGGTCCATCAGGCCCCCTGGGACCCTAGAAAAAGACAAAAAAAGAGGCAAAAATAACAAGATAGAGTAGATGTCTCATGGGAAAATACAGCACACACCCTAGCTTCGGCCACCAGGAAAGCACATGAAACCAGTCCTAGCTAAGCCAAACTATAACCCAGCCTTAGCTGGGTTGAGAACAGCTGCTCAGGACTCAAAAGATCTCTTCTGGGTTTTGTTGCTTCATTTCTCACCGTTACCAGCAAACAGCACCAAAAGACTTTTTATTCCTGTTAAACCAACTACCAACCACAAACCAAAGCCAGAGGAGCAGAACAGGCCAGGAACAGACTTATTTTCAGGCAACTGTTACATGACATCAGTTTTGCAACACACAGACTTGCAGTTCTAGCCTTGTTGATAGCAAACCTCTTCCTTCCTAGAAACTCCACTTTGCCAACTGCCCCAGCCATTAGCTCTGGGTATACCACAGTCTGTTGGTCACAATCAGGGCAATAACGTTACTATATATATAGAGGCACAGAAGCCCCCACCATGCAGTACCTTCACAACTGTCCTGGGCTCCAAACTGCTCCCAGAGAACAGGGCATATTTGCTGGCAGCTGAACTCCAAGCCTTCAGCTCCAGTTACCTGCTCTTTAAAGAGCTGGCTGCTATTAAGGATCAGGCAGGTGCTCATGCATATGCAGCATGCATGCAGGAGGAGAGCAGCCTGAGTATCTGTCTTGGCATGTCTAGTCCTATGCCTAGCATCTGCACCTGGGCAGGCATGTAGCAGGCACCAGGACCTGGGGAGAAGTATGGGAGATGAACACTGCTGCAAATGCTCATGGTATGAACAAGAGTCCAGACAGAGAGTGATCTTGGAAGTGATTAGCTAAAATAGAACAGTTCATGGTACGGCTCAGGCATCCTCAAGGAAGCAGCGTCCTTAATCTTCCAGAATGTTCTAAGTGAGGAGAACCCTGGAAGAGGGGATAGCTATGATCTAGCTTTCAGGCTTACTTCAGAAGAGCTGAAGACTCAGCTCCCTGCACTGTTCAAACCCCAGAAACCAGTGGGTCACACTGACAGAGAATAAGCAGAGCCACGGTCAGAGAAAATACAGCAGTGAACAAAGGGCTTATCAAGAGTCTCTATTAACACACATCATGTTCCTAGTCAGGCCATGAGCTCAGTTGGGACTCACAGGCGCTACTGCAATATAAATAACAAACAAAAACACAGAGTGGTGCTAGAATGTAGTGGTAAGAGGAATCCTGAGAGCAGGCCAACATGGAAATAGAGAAAACAGGAGCCAATGTGCTTAATCGGGATGCAAACTGAGTGCCAAAAGTAATAACAAGGCTAGGGAGCCAATGTGTTAGAAAAGCAACTCCAGTATGAGAGGCAAAGAGACAGAGGCTCACAAAGAAAGGCAGTGTAACAGCAGAAGATGTGTGGGAAACTCAGCCAAATTATTACAGCAGACAAACATTGTCAATATAAAATAATGCAAAACCTTCTACTGTGCTTGGCAAAACCCTATGCTGCTGAGCCTCCCAGAGATTAAACAGCCAAAAGCCTGTATTGTATGGCAGTTAAGACACAGCTCTAAAGAATGCTCAGCATGGTCTCCAGGACAGATGGACAGAGAAGGACTGTGCCCCAGATGGGAACACCACAGCCAAATGGGGTGTTTCACAGGTCGGTGCTTTGCTACACTAATGGGATGGCAGCTCTCACCAGCCCTAGAGCCCAAGTGCCCTGGCTCATGCTGGCCACCAGACCAGGGAGCAGTAAAGACCAAAAGTTTTATGAATCCATGTCCCTACAAACCTCAAACACAATAACATTAACCAGAAGATCAGTTAGAAGCAGGGCTGGTGACAGCTCAAGTCAGACAGAGCAGTAAGTTGGAGTAGTGGGACAGCAGGGCTTGGAGGCATCTGAGGAGGTTCCTGGGGTGACTGGGACACTCAGCAAAATCCACAGATCCACCTTGGGCTGGGTACTAGAGTGCCCAAAGGGAAGGGAGATATCAGCATGGGTATGGGACTGGCACCCTGGGAAAGCATCCTGCTACTCAACTTATCATCCTCCCTGGAAAACAACCTTCCCCTCCTCTTTGAGCAGCCATTCAGATATTTTGTGCAATTACAACTTTACTATCTGAGATGATGGACTGGCCTTCTTGTGAAGAAGGGGAAGGATATGCAGAAGGGAAGGATTCAGTGGCTCAGCCTTGTTATTACAGAAGGAGGGAGGAGGGACCAGAGGCAAGTGGGGTATGGAAAGGACTGTGATGACCCAGGTTAGAGGTTTCCAGGACAGATGCTGTCAGGGGAGGAAAGTAGGATGCATCTGGTCCCTCCAGACCCATCTTCTGTAACCTGTCCTGTCCTACTCAGCCTCTTTACCAGTTCTGCACTGCTTTGAACTGGGTGGAGGCTGTTGGGTGCCCTCAGCCCTCACTCAGCACTGCAACAATGGCAATGATGGCTGTGGTTCTCCGTGGCCAAACCCAGCAGGGCTGGCTGGCTGAGGAAGTATTTACAGTATCCTCATTTCTTCCAGCAGAGCCCTGTCACCAGCATTGCAGGATCTGCCAGGGCAATCTCACTTCACAGCAGCCACCTGCCTAATCCCATCACAACACATCTCATCGGCATCTGACCTAAAGAAGGAGAAAGCGACCCTGTATTTGCAAATGCATGTGGCAAGCTTCATCTTCTCCAGCCTCCTGGGCTGAAACCCAAGATAAAGGCTTCCCCTAATTCACACTGACAGGAAAGGCTAACATTTAGTCAATTAGTTAAATCTTTAAAACTCTCTTTTCCTGACAACGCTGGTTAGAGATGAGTGAGTGAGGTCCTGGCAGCTCTCCAGGGAGCATCCCATGCCAAAGCCTGCCAGGCACAGCATGGTGCCTTCCCCCTGCAGACCTGGCAGCTTGGCCTTGCAGGCAGGGCTGAGCACAGCTCCCCAGGCTCCCCTTGGACCCTCAGTGCTTCAAAATTAATTGACTAGCCAGGCGTGCCTAGCTTGAGCAGGGCACGGCAGTGCAGAGGGACCAGGGAGAGCACAGAATCATAGAGTCAGTTTGGTTGGAAGAGACCTTTAAGATCATCAAGTCCAACTTTTAACCAGCACTGCCAGGTCACCACTAAACCACGTTCTTCAGCAGCACATCTACATGTCTTTTAAGCCCCTCCAGGGATGGTGACTCCACCACTTCCCTGGGCAGCTTGTGTCAGAGCTTGTCAACCCTTTTGGGGAAAAAAATTTTCCTAATATCCAACCTAAACCTTGCCCAGCACAAGTTGAGGCCATTTCCTCTTGTCCTATCACTTGTTACTTTGAAGAAGGGACTGACCTCCACCTTGCTCCAACCTCCTTTCAGATAGTTGTAGAGGGTGAGAAGGTCTCCCCTGAGCCTCCTCTTCTCCAGACTGGGAGACTGGTTGTTAACCCCAGCTCCCTCTTCCATTCCTCAGAAGACCTGTTCTCCAGAGAAGCATCTTGGGATATGTCATCCTAAGGGCATATGCAGCATGGACCTGTCCTAAGAATGGGGTAAGGAGGGTGCAGTGAAAGGCATAGCTTTATCACCACTGTCAGCATCTCTAGGAGCCCATGAAACAGAGAAGGAAGCTTTTCTTTAGACTGTGTTAGTATTTACATGGCAGTACACAGCTCAGGAGAGGTCCTGCTGGGTCAGGGCTGTGCAAACAATGCAAGCTCCAAGTAGCTTTACAATGTAAACAGGAAGAAAAGGAAGGTTAAAGTGAGATCTGTCTGCTCCTTTACACACAGGCAGCCAAGGCACAGAGATACAGGGTCATGGCTGATGGAGCATTTGAGAATCTGCTCAACTGTTTCACCAAAGCCAGTTGGACATGAATATGCAGCTCAAAGGCATTGCCATGCCCATCTCAGATCAGTTCACCTGAGGTCATGCAGGGAGTCACAGCACAGAGACCTCCTGAGCAGTCCTACTGCAGCACAGGAGCCACAAGACCAAGTATTCTCCCCACCTAAACAGATGAGTTTCCTCTTTCGGTTGTGTGGTCACTCAGCCACACGGTGTCTTTCACCCTGTGTCCAAATGCAGGAAGTCACTCAGCAGGCAGCAAGACACTGGAGGCTGTGCAGAGCCCAGCAGTTTTTAAATTCTACTGCCAGTGTCTTCTCTGGGCACATTCTGCACTGTAGATCCATGGAGCTATGTAGTAGAAACCTAGTATTTAGTCTCACCTGCAGTCATGTTCTGCCCCCTCTAATCAAGAGCTATGTTCAGTGTAGGCTCCAGCAATGGTAGCAAAGCAGGTCAGTGCCACATGGCCAGTGGTACACAGCCCAAGACAGTGCTTCCCTCAGAGATGTGCAATGCTGAGCTGCACTATCAGCAACCCCAGACTGAAAGTGCAACAGTGTTGGCTAGCTATGACCAGCGTCAGCTCACGAGTGCAGGGGAATCCAGCTCCAGGCTTTGCAGCTCAGGTTTACTGCTAGTCCATGGGAGGTAACAGAGACATGCCCTGCTGCTAGAGTAGAGGACACTCCTGCAGAACAGAGCTAAATACTCATCAAGGTGTTTCCCCAAAGCAATGATGCATTTTCTCCTGTGTAAACAGATACTCAGAGCTTGGAGAGAGCAACCAGCCTCTTAGTAGCAGAAGCTGCAGCATCAACAAGCAGCCAGTAGCTCCTTCACAGAAATCCAAAGCTTATTCCTTGCTCCTTTATCCAAATATTGATATTTCACTGTCTCAGTCTGGCCAAAGGAAAAGCAAGCAGATGCCTTCAGATGAAGCTGAAGGGACACATCATTGGCCTTAGATCTCTACTTAACTTTTCCTAAAACACTTCTAATGCTTTTTCAGGCAACTAGAAAGATCCCTGGGAGCAAAACAATAGACCTCTGCATTTTTTTCTTCCACAAACATCTTCTCAGCTAGGCCTGGAAATAGCAACTGTTTTCAGGTTTGCTTAGATAACCCCACTTTACAAATCCCAGGCATTAACAAATCCCTGCAGCCAGCCAGCAATGCTGTGGTGTGTTGGGTCTGCCTGGCAGACACTGCAGTCCCCTCCTGCATGGAGCAGCAGTGCTGGGAGTGCAGTCTACACCTCTTATCTCCTCTTTGCAGGCTTCACCTGGGCAATAGTTAATGCAGGAGCTTGATGAATGGCATGGTGGAAAAGAGAAATATGTTTGGGATATGAAAAGCTCCTCTGAGTCACCTGAGCCAGTGCTCAGCAGCTTCTCCAGGGAAAGGATAAAATTCCAGCAATCCTGACAGATACCTTGGCCAGAAGAATAGGACAAAGTAAGTCACTGTACAGCAGGATTTCAGGTGCAGCTTTATGATCTGAGTTGCAAAGCTATGGCTCCCATTGATAGCTAACCTTTTGCAGAGATTCTCAGTCCATACCTGGGCTTTTTGATATTGCTGTCCTAGAGAAAGGATGCTGGAGCCCACATGTTTTCCTGCTGTGAGGAACTGATTAACAGAAATCTGCGTGGGTGAGGGACTTGCTAAATCAGCTGCCTCCAAATTTGAACATTGATTTGGTTAAATAATTAGGTTTAAACACGTGCATAGCTGTCACTAGCTGAATGTTAAGCACATGTTGAAGTGCTACACTGAGTATGGATGGAGGGAAATAAGTCTGAGATCACAGGTCCAAGTTTCTTGTCCTTAGGGAAGAGGAGAGGGGAAATCACATTTGTGGAAGATTGTTCAAAATCAGTTTGAAGGGCTAAACAAAGACCTGGGAAGAAACAATAGCCCTGTCAGAGCTAACAAGAAGGTTACTATTTTAGAGAATTTTCTTTAAAAAATTTGTACTTACATATTGCCAATACAGAATCTATCACAACATAAATACAGACCCCAAAAGCATCCATTGTTCCCTACAATGGGAACCATATTTGCTATCTATGTCTCCTTCAAAAGCAAAATGACTTTAACGAAGAATCCACAAACAGAGCTCATGGAATCCACAAACATCTGGTGAAGGCTGCATTCATGTTTCCACTCTGAATTGAATTACATCCCTTTTGTAAGCTAGGGTAGACAGAGGCTAATGTCTGAAATTACAATTGGGGGATCATTTCCCCACCCTGAGAAAACCAAGAACTGGAATAGCAGAACAGACTAAGCAAACAAAACACTATGTGCTTGGAATATCTTCTGAGGGTATTGAAGAGAAGGAAAAAGTGAGGGAGATAGAGGAACCAGAACTCCTCCAGGCAGGAGAGCTGCTGGTCCTTACAATACACATCATAATCACTGAAATCTGTAGGATTTCAGAGCAATGCCCAAGCTCACCCTCTCTGCTTGGGATCTTAGAAAGGATGCTTGTCTGTCTTGCAAATTCTGCATGGATTATATCACTGTGGTCCTCAAACACATCACACCTCCACCATGCCACAGTCCAGCAGCGGGTGTTGAGGGCAGGATCAGCACAGGACATCAGCAGCAGATCCCAATGCTTAGCATCTTTTGGTAGACACTTTAACCCATCTCTGATATCAGTGTCCCTAGGGCAAGACTGAGACCTTAAGATACCTTCTTCCCTGGGCACTGCCTCCTGTTCTACCTCCATGTTCTGCACTTCCTAGGGGGGACTTTTTGTAGGGCCTTGCTGCCAGCTGGGATAAAGCCACTGTTACATTTCTGTTTTTCAGGGCTGGGATGCACTTTGAAGTCTGGGTTTCCTCAGCAGAGGAATGTCCAGGGGGCAGAGGGCTTGCTGGACTTAACATCTGGAGAGGAAACACAACCCAAGGCCACGAAGCTGAACATCTCTACCATACGGTATGTCACTTTGAGGATAGACAGTGCTGGCAGCAATTGGTGTCCTGCAGGATTTCTGCTGAGGGTTTGGCACCCTCTCTCTGGATCTAGCTACACCCAAAGGCAGGTCCCTGCCGTGCCAGACAACCTCCCTTCTTAGGAGCTGAATCCAGCTTTGCTCTTGGTTTTACCTTGTGTGATAATAGAGATTCCCTTTGTCATTCCTGACAGCACTAGTGGAGCAAGAGACAGCCTGGTCAGCTGTTAACTTCCTGGTGCATCGAGGGCTTGAGGCTAATGCAGATGTAAGCAGCTGAAGAATACTGATGTGAGTGAATCTTGCACAACCCAAGAGCCAATCTCTGCCATTGCACGTGGCTGCCTGCTGTAAGGAGAGGCTCAGTGCCAGGGGGTGCAGCTGGTATCCTTGGCTGGCAGCTGGGAAGAGGCAGTCCTGGAACAACTTCTCCATCAGTGCATGTGTCAGAGGCACCAGCAGAAGCGTCTGCCCCCCTCAGAGGACCCACCTCTCCAAGAGCAGCCTGCATTCATCCAGAAGGCATTGCACTTTCAGCTCTGTGCTGAGACATTTCCCACCATCCATTCAAAGCCTCCTGTGGAAGAATGCCTCCAGCTTCTTATCCATCATGATCATGGATGTCCTGGACAGCTCAGTTAATTACTGCTATGTAGCACAGAGAAACCTCACTCCCCAGGGGACCCTCCGATAGCAGAGCTGGGGAACGAGAGCCATGGGCCTTCCCACTGAGCAGAACAGAGCCAAGGGAGCTGTTTTTCCCAGCCACAGGTTAAAAGCTGAACCCTGATATGCATCTGCTGGGCTTGGATGTTACTAGTGTCCTTCTAGCTTTGCTTTCAATGCTCAAAGCAGTTCCAGGATACATAACTCTGTGGTTATGAAGCTTTCTTGTTGGTTATTCTGTTTCCTTTTGCCTGTCCCAGCTATTCAAAGAGAGTATTAGCTCTGGTATAGGGAAACATATGCAATCCTTGGCTGTCCTGAATTCCCCATGCAGGAGTTGCAGCAGAAGCACAGACTGGGGGTGGGTGAAATGTATAGTTTACTCCAGCCTACGCCTTTGAAAACGAAACATGGAAACAGATATCATATGATCCTTGGAGGGAGAAATGCAAAATATGTTGTTGTTGGGGCCTTCAGCAGAACCCATGTGTGCTCACTATTAATGCTTTGTAAAGCAGCTGGACAAGGAAAAACAACCCAAAGCAAGGATGCTTCTGCAGTAGGTGTCCCACTGAAGAAGAAAGATTGAGCAGCACAGTGGGACATGAGTGGGATGTCACAGACAGGAAATCAAGCAGCTTTGGCAGGTCTAGAGGTCATTTTGTGGTCAGCTGTCACCCAAACTGAGCAGGAAGAACCACACATGAACTGACATGGAGTGTTTATGAAATATTTATCCAGTGTAACACGTTCTTGTATCACTGTCACTGATGCTAGTTAGCACCATTACCCAGCAGCAGGCTAGTGGTCTGCTCTTTGCAGTCAGAGAGGATTCACACATGCTTTAACAGTGTGATACTGCTCAGATATGTACAGATAAAGCTTTGTGTTATGGGCTGGAAAAACCCACGGGGAGCAGAGGACATGCTTATAATTTTATTTATAGGCAAAGCAAAACACACCTTTCTCTGCCAGAAGATATTAATCCTGTGAGACTGAAAGGGAAGACATGGGAAGAGGAAGCTGTTTGGCTCCTTGTCAGCTCTGCCTGCTTCATCTCTCAATGCCATGTCATGGCATAACATCTCCTTCTTTGTCTGCTTTTGGTTAAGTCACAACATTTCACATCTCTGCTGCTCTCTGACCCTTGGCAGCAGATGCACCTTTTCTAGTCTTCTACCTGCATCCTTTTCCCCAGCCATCCTCACCCAGAAGTGTCCATAAACCTTCTTTGGACATCCCAGGTGGTTAGAGAAGACAAGTTGGACAACATCCACGATAAACTCTACACTGAGCCACCCTTCTGCCCATACACATCACCAACATTGGCAGCCCTGGTTATTCTTGCTTCAATGACTGCAGTCTTTATACACAGCAGAAACATAGCTGTGGAGGTGCTGCCCCAACCCCTGGTCATCTCCACCCTACCACACTAATCCACCAGATTAGGATTCCAACAGCTGAAAGAAGAGAAGGACAAAAGCTTGTGGGAAGTGCTTACCCTGCGGCCTTTCATCCCTCTTACCCCTGGTGCACCACGGACTCCTGCTGGACCCTGGAAGGGGAAGAGGGAAACAAAATGAAGATGGAGAAGGAAGGCACCAGCTGTTGCTAAGAGCTCACATCCCTACATGATCTGCAGGGGCCTCAGGCACAGCCCCTCGACCAGCAGGTTGGTTCATTAAATTCTTGCCAAAGACATGACCATATTTACTTGTCTACAAGTGGTCTTTTTTTTTTTTTTAACTCACTGACTGTCTTTGGATTATGAACATTTAGGCCAAGGATCCTGGCAGAGGTTTATATGCTTAAATATGTGCAGCCTCTTGTCTAAGTGGTGTGATTTGAAGAGAAGCTGAACATCCAGAATTCCCTCCGAAGCTATTAAAAGCAGCTGTTGCTCAGTATCTGTAGAAAAATAATAATAACCAGAATCTGTTTTTCAGCTGCCCAAATACAAAATCAGACACCTCATCTTAGGTGTCTAAGTTGGAGCTTTTCAGCCAACTACAGATTTGTTCTTCATGTAACTGTTGCCCTGTTAGTGCTGCATAAATATTCACACTGGCAGAGAGATGCTAACTTCATTTGGACTGGTGGTGTTGCTGATCCTGTTCTTCCTACACTTCAAAAAAGGTTTCAGGTTTTCTTTTAACCTGGATTTGTACACACTTGATTCATTATTGTGCACACAGAAAATGCAGAAGCAAATTAAACATTTTTTTTGTTAGAATATTTGCCAGTTTCAGGAATTAAAGATGTTTAATTAACAAGATTATTTCTGCATTATAAATTTAAAGCCCCATGTTTAAAGCTAGTGCCTTTCTGCTGTCAGAAAACCTCTAATTGACACATTCCATTCTTACTCTCTCAAAATTCCACACCAAGTTTTGCTATTTATGTATTAATAGCTTTTACCAACTGTCAACCCTGCAAACACCACCAAGGATTGGAACAAAATTGGATTGTGATCTTCCTACTGCTTGTACCACTGCCACCAATAAAGATTTTGCTGTTGGAAGGGAGGTATCTTTCTGCAAGTTCAGAATACAAATGCTTAGCTGTTCTTGCTCAGGATGGAAAAGTTAGTTGACTGTAACTATATTTGCAATCCCAGTAAATCTGGGGTTTGCCAGTGAGGTCAGCAGCGACTGGCACAGATGAGCAGTAGATGTCTCAGATGTTTTATAGAGATTTTTATGATAAACACACACTGAAATGAAATTCTCTGTTGGTATTTGGAATATCCTCCTGGAAGTCTCAGCCTATCCCAAATGGTTTATGAAAATAAAAGCACAGAAACATTCACTGTGATGGCAAAATGTCGAAGGAACAACTAAATACCATGCAGGGAATTTCAAGGAGCAGTTTAGATGATGAGTGGACTTTAATATACCTATATATATATATATATGTACACACTTTATTTTCAAAACTGTGTATTGACACAGAAAATGTATCATGATGGTGAGCAAGAAGAGGGAGAAGGAATTCTTAAACCTCAATAAGCTGAAATTAAGAGCAGGATTTCCTACCATTGGCTATCTTTGCTTCCCACTCCCAAGCACTCTCTGTTGAATTAATCAACCACCAGAGCTCCTAAGGCTCAAATATTTGAACAGTTTAGGACAAACAACAACAGCATGCCACAGGTCTGGCTTGAAAAGGAAATAATGAATGCTTGGTGGAGAAGCAGGCAGAAACAGCTGGAGTTAATGAGTAGGGATTTGATATTGGGAGATTATTTGATTTACTGGCTTTGTGGGGAAGTTTGACTTATTGAATTATGACCTTTTTAAAATGCAGTCTTGAAGGAAACATTTTCCTTGGACAAACTTTTTATTTGCCTGTGGGAGAACAGGGAACAGAAGGAAGCAGCAGGACCATGAGACAGTGACATCCCCCAGAGAGGTCAGAGCTGATGCCTGAATTCATACTACAGTTGTCTTGCCCCAGTGAAGTAAGACAAAACTCAGCCTCAGCTAAAGGTAATAGTGCTACACCAGCTGGTGCTTCAGGACTGGGAACTCTCTGCCACAGGACCAGTGCAGAACCTACCTCTGCCCAGGACACACTCCTGTCCTCCCCTGTTTTCACAAGCATGGATGAAGCAGGGGACCTGTCTAATGCTCCAGCCACCCCCAAGTCATGTGGCAGCTAATGTGCTGGTGAAGTTGCTGGGGGCTGCAGGCAGCAGCATGTTCCTTCTATTGTAAGGGCTTGGTCAGTGCCATGTTGCTGCTCTTCAGGTAGGGAATGGTCACCCTAAGGTGCTACTTGACCCCAGATCTTTTCTTTCCATCACCTCCAGTGATTTGCAACTTTGAAAGCTCTCCCCAGGCAGCAGCTGGTTGCAGATGGTGGGCCCAGAGCATCCCTGAACTCCCCAAAGCAAGCAGAGCTGCTGCTGATCTGAAGGCCAAACCTTTGGCACTGCCTGGCCATGTCCCTACTGTGATCTTCCTCCCAATTAACAATGCTGTGGGAATTCACATACTGAGCAAAATCCATTCCCTGGGCCCATCCAGAGCTGCCTTTCTCTTGGTTCCAGCGAATGACACGCGGTGGCTTCTGTACTGCTGGGAGAGCTGGAGCTCCATCTAAACAACAGCTGTGGGAAACTGGAGCCACACAAAAATCCACATCCACACCAATTGCACGTTCCAGCCACAGCTGCAAATGCACCACATGAGCCCATCCAGATGGAGGGTACATCTGGGGGCAGCTGCTCTGCTGCTCCTCTCACTCCTGTGAGGGTCTCTGGAAGTGCCTGCTGTAGCCACTGCAGGATACAGTGGCTGTATCACATGATGTGATCACCATACTGCCAACAGTTCCCAGCAGAAATAAAGGGTCTTGCAGTAACACTTGAGCTAGTGAGCTTATGTTCAGCTAAATGACAGGCTGGATTGTGAGTTTTGGATCCCCCATTAAGGAAATAGCCTACAAAGGTTGAATTAAGCACCACTTCTTTTTTAGCATCTCTTCCCATGTTGCTCCCACTCGTGCTCCATCCCTTTCCCTGGATTTCTTGCTCCTATCAAACTGCACTCAACTGGGACACAGCTGCTTGACTCAGCCCACAAACAATGCCCAGGCTATGGGATGCTAATTTTTGGTCTGTGATATTACAAGGTGATGACAGATTTTACTTACTGTTGGTCCAGGGATCCCAGGAAAACCCACTCCTCCAGGTGTCCCAGGGTGCCCCTGAAAGGGAAGGAAGAACACCATGCCTGATGTGAATTCCCAGGATCTGCTCAGCCCTTCTTCCCCCACGTGGGAAGAGAGAAAAAAAAGCATTGTTGGTTGCTTGGAAGGTGAGACAGGTCTGTTCTGTGTTGGGGTAAAATTGCTCAGGGATGGATGGAAAAGGCCAGACTGACAACAGTCCAGCTCCAACCTTGCTAGCAATGTAAGCAGATAGATTCTCTGGACAGTCCAGAAGAGAATGGGCTGAATAAATATAAAAAACTGGTTTTAGGTCTTGTGTTATTGTAGACAGGAGGTGTCAGAGCAAGACAAGATCCTGCTGGGGTCTCCTCTGTTAAACTCCTAAATGAGGATCTCCAAAGAGCAGTGCAAGATCTTGCAGCCCTGCACGGTGGGATGTGACCAACAGATCCCTGCTCCTGGCCCTGATCTGTTCAGGAGCCAGGATGCTCAGAAACAGGCAATGCTTCAGGTGCCATAGCTTCCAGTTCCTAGTTATCTTTACTTGACACAATAGGTCCTCAGCTGATGGAGCTGCAGAACACACGTCAAAACTCAGTGTTTCTCTGCAGGAGAGACTGCTGAACACAACTGCTGGGGAGAGATTATACCTCAGCATGCAGTCAGTCAAACAGCCATTCCCATCCCCACAGAGACAGGATGAATTTGCAGCTGTTGTCATACCAGTAAAAGACCAGGAGAAGGTCCCTAGGACAGAGAGGCAGCAGCAAGAGCGAGAGAATGCAGACTTACTCCTTACCATCGACCCCTTGACTCCTGGAGGGCCTGGGGGTCCCACTGAGCCACGGTCACCCTAGGAGAGACACAAGTATGGGGAAGAGTGTGGACTTTTGCTAACAAGCACTCTGAGCTGGTAGCAATGGGGACCTAGAGCAATGAGACAACTAAAAGATCCATAAACTGCAGTTTATGCCATCAGATTTCTACCAGAAAGGTTTCCAGTACAGAATAATCATCACCCTCTTTCAAATATCCACCTCACCAGAGTAGCCAGAGAACTAGAGCAAGAATCAGCTAATCTTCCATATTGCTAGAGAGGGGACTTGACTACAGCCATTAAACCACCAAGGAACAAGAAACAAGCAGTGCACTTGAGACCACCTTCAACTCCAGACAGTGCTGGGGCTGGATCCCAGGAGATCTCCAGCCTTTTGCACCCAAGGCACAACATCCCTCTCTGTTCTGCAGTGTCACATTCTGGTGTTTGAAAGCTGTGGTCATGAGGCTCTTCTGAGAGCAGGGAATCATGCTGGATAAAAACAGAGATGCTGCCTGGACAGGATGGCTGGTGCTTTCAGAAGGAGCTTGTAGGCATTCTGGGGGGACTCCCTGTCCTGTGGATCATAGTAGGACCACAGTGCAAACAATCATGATTTGAAGGCCTGTATTTATGAGGAGTTCAGAGCCAGATGTCTCCAAAGGCCACTAAAGACACTCTCCCTTCTAAGAAAAGCCACCATTTGGCATTAGAAAACTTAACATACCAAAAATCACCTATTAATTCTACAAGTCTTATTTATCCCCACAAGCAGAATGTCTCATTTCCCCTCAGTACCTCCTTGGCCCTACAGCTCAGCCAAGAGCAGGAGAAGAGGTGAGCACCACCAGGACCTGCTGATACAAGGGCAAGTTGCAAGCAAGGCTCTAGCAACAGGACATTGCCTGTTCCTTTTGGCAGGTGGTGGCAGTTCCCACCACAACTGCCTCTACTCTCCCTCACAGCCCCAGCAGTGCACTGGGAACTAGGTGTGTTAGGTTAGTGTACTTAGGGGGATGAGGAAGGAGGAGTTAGCAAATGCTGCCAAGTAGTTTACACCCAAAAGCTGACCTACCTTCCAACAGCTAAAGTGTAAGGAGAAATATTTTCCAGGCTCTAAGCAGCTTATTAAAAACAAACCCCAGAGTTTGTGTTGTCACTAGTTGGCCCTTGTAAACCAATGTAAGGTTTCCCCCTCCCCCATCAAATGCATGGATTTTATTAAGTCTGTATTAACTGTATTGTTCTCTTTGATAATCTTTGGATTCTACTGGCTTCAGTCTTAAGTTTTGCAGCTCTCAGGACAGAGATTGCTGACTCAGCTATGTCTAATGAAAGCATATTTCCCACTTCATTTAGCTCATAGTAAGCTGCAGGATGCTATGCCAACTGGAGGCCTGGTTGAGGTTTTGATTTGATGATAGTTATTTCTGTCATCTGTAAGTTTGTTCTGGTAGAGAAGTCTGATAGAAATCACAGCTGTGCTGAGGATCTCCTAGGGCAGATTTTCAAAGGCCAGGCTGAGTTTGCCTTGACACCAACATAACATCATCCTGTTACAGAGTCCATCTGCAAGATGAGGAGAGCTCATGTGGTCAGGGCATTGGCATGGAAGCCATAGAGCCAGATGTGAATTTACTGGAGTGGAGAAAAGATCTTCCCACGACTCCTGCATGGCAATCCCCTTATTCCTCATTTAATTCAGGGCTGCAGCTGCCATTGGGACAGCTCATTCAGGAGCCAGTTTTCTATGTTACCACCTTGGACACATCACAGACTTTTTATTCCTCTGTTTTCCTTCTTCTGGAAAATGCAGCCCACATCATGTCATTCCTTTTAGTTCTTGTGTGCCTTGACAGTTTGGACTAAGCCTGCCTCTGCTACTGCCCCACCAGAGACTATCCAGTGCAACAGGATTTCCAAAGGCAATAAAATGCACTTGCAGTGAACACAGTATAACTGTCACAGAGGCTTGACATCATTACCCAGAGGACATGGCTTGAAGAAATAAAAAGGAGAGAGAGAACTGATGTCCAGGATGCATCATTTTAAGCTCTTCCCTATCTTTATGGCTGGACTGTGAATAAGGAAACCACCAATGAAAACCAGAAGTCTGCAACTGATGCAATGAATGACATAGGTGATTTGCCTTTGGAATTTACCCTTGAATAAAATTTTACACACTAATAGAAAACAAATTAATGTTCTTTAACGTTTTTATGGAAAATAAAGCCATTCTTCCTCCTGAAAGTAGCCTGTATCTGTACTGTACACAAGAGGGCACCAGCCCTTAGTACAGTGCCCAATGCAACCACATGGGCAGCTGGACAGGATGATCCTCACCAACTAACAAGGGATATATTTGGACCAGCCTTTGCTCAGATAGGTAGGTGGCTGCACTCTTGAAGCTTCTCTTCATCTGGAAATTGCTGAGCCCTCCTGTTCAATTCAGGCTCAGCTATGGCTCTGTCTGACCCCACTGGCATCTCAACCTGGGCTCATGAGCACGTCTCTGCACAGATGTGTAACCTTAACTGCCTGGACTCCTCCCTTGACCATGAACACAGGGCTGCTGGGTCCCTCATTCCCACAAACCCCAGAACTGACTGTTAAATACAAGCTTTCTGGGAGATTATGAATGAATAATACAAACATTCAGAGAATATTTAACAGCACCTCCTCAGAGGACAAGAGCACATTAATTCCTAAATGTGAAGTGGATGACTTTTGCCTAGCCAAAACCACCTTGGATGTGCTACATTCCCAGCTGGGTGTTACAACTGGTGACAACTGAAATCTCCACAGTATTCCTCCCGTCCCAGACTCCCTCAGCCTGCAAAAGTTACAACCACCAATTGGTTACAAGCAATCTTACCTTTTCTCCTGCTATTCCAGGCTCCCCCACGGGACCAATGAAGCCCATTAGACCCTGAGGAAAGAGAAAAGCCCAATTAATTTTCAGTTTTATTTGCTGAGAAAGTAAACAGTTTCTTTGGTCCACCTTTGCTGGCTGAAATCACACAGCATCCCTCATATACTGCTCAGTAATTCCTACTGGCTACCAGAGCAGATGGAGTTGCTCCCGGCCATGGGAATGTCTCACTCTACAGCTGGTTCTGCTTTAGGCTCCAGCTGGATCTGCAAGAGCCACAACATGCAGTACAGGGCCTGAGTGAAGCACAGCTCTAGAGAGGCTGAGGCCATAGCCTGCCTTTGTTTTCCAAGCATTTCCTCAAACACCAGTGCAGTTTCTCCATGAGATCAACAGCAGGAGCTCCTGACTTGCACAGTCTGAGAGTTGCCATCATGTTAACTTCTGTAGGAGGTAGACTTCCTCTAGGAAGATAAACCTGAGCTGCCTCAAAGCCTTGTGCAAAGTAATTTTGTCCTAGGAAGTCAATGCTGTTGGGATGTCAGTAGGAAATAAAGGTTTTTGCTGTGTCTGAAGCTAAAGCAGTCTCCATGTACAAGTGTGCCATTGTGGCCAGGCTGCATAGACAGGGCATGTGTGGGAGCAAAGCAGAGCTGGACTCAGCAGCAGGTTGCCCAGTGCAGGAACCAAAGGAAGAGCACAGAAATCTGCAGTATCTGTGTACAAGATTGCCACTGGGTGGCATTGCTGAAGGCTGCTGAATCAGTCATCATTTCCATTAGACATAACTGCAGATACATAGCTGATAACTGCATCCATGTATTGGAGTTTCCCAGTAGACCAACGCTATGAAGAAGGCAAATGTTAAGGCAGAGGAGAGAATGGCAAAACAAGATGGAACAAGGAAATGCACTACTAGGCTAAAAAAGAGAAAATAAAGCAATAAAGAATAAATCTGTTCCTTCATTTCCAGTTTCTCAGAAAACCTGCAGAGCTCTCTCACCCTGGGAAGATGCTCTCCAGGATATTTCTGAGTTACTTAGATCAGTCACAGAATCATTAAGGTTGGAAAAGACCTATAAGATCATCAAGTCCAACTGTCAACTTATCACCACTATGCCACTAAACCATGTCCTTAAGTACCACTCTTGTAGCAAATCACAGAATCATGGAGTCATTTAGATTGGAAAAGACCTCCAACATCAAGTGCAACTGATAAGGGGCACTGAATATATAAACTCAGGCATGAAGGCTAACTTCTGATACACTGTCCATGGCAGTATCAGCTCTTACCCTACAAAGTCTCCAAGGAATCTGGGTCATGAAGCAAGGCATACTGGACATCCTTCCCAGGCAGCCCACTGGTGCTCTGGAGATGGTTTACAGAGCATGCCAAGCAGCCACAAACCCCCTGTCCTCCTGAGGACATTGGCCATGGCAGCTTGTGCAGAGACCTGCCAGCACTGCTGACATGAGCAGGGTAGAGGCAAACACTGCAGGATATACATCAGGATGGAAGGGGAGCACAGCCAACATTTCTGGCCTGGTTTTCACTCCAAAAGCAAGGAAAATTCTGTCTGTGCTGGTACATCAATGTTTCTACTCACGGGACAATGTCACTGCTCCCTGTGTACCCAGCAGGAGGAGCATCCCATGGCATGACCATGACAGAGTAGGGACTAAAGTGAGATGGCAGACCAGGGACCCTGTGATGTGGCCAGGCTTCCAGCACAGTAGCTCTGTAGCCAATACTGCCTGCTCTGGACTAAATTAACTCACATTGCTGTGTCTGCAAGCAGACACAAATCGAGATAGATATGTCTAGGCAAAATAAATCTTAGTAAGTTACTGGGAGTATATGAAACAACTGGGAGAGATTGGGTAATGATATTCTTCACCAGCCAAAATGGAATGGACACTAAAGGGAACACAAGCAGCAAAAGATTTAGGTTTTAAGAACCAGCATAACCACTGGTGACAAACATTAAATCAAAGCAGACATGAATTGTGGCCATTAGACTAAAATGGCTGCAGCAGAACACATTTCCCCCAGCTTCCCAGGGTTGAAAAGCAGCCCTGCATCGAACATGGCTCCAGGCAGTGTGTGTAATGATGCACGTGAAGTCCCAGCAGCGGTGGCTGCCCAGATAAAGGCCCACAGTATACAGGAAAGAATGTAAACCATTTATATTAGATGGGGAGTTCAGCATGTCGCTCCTGATTCAGTCTGCTGTATTCCCCAGCCAAGGGCACAGCAGAAAAGGGATGGAGATTGTTAAAAAGTTGCTGGGGGCTTGGGGGGAAGGAAAGGGGGGGCAGCAGGGGGCTGGTGGGTTATAATTCCTAACTCCTGTCTGGCTTTCCCCATTTATTGTCCAGCCCTGTCATAATTAAGCCCCCCCTCTTGGCTGCATCAACAGAGAGCAAGTCAGCAATGAAGGCTTGCATAAATCATAGCCCATTTGAGAGAAAGAACCGAAAGGGGAGCCCAGCATGAGCAGGGTCTCCCAGGGACGGGACCGCCAGTCGCTCCCAGCAGGAACCGATCATGGCCTTTCTGTTTTACTGGTTCGCTAGAACTCAAAACAAAACAAACCAGGGACAAAGGACGGGAGGGAGTATATGTACAATCCTCCCATTCAGATGAAAGAAAGGGAAAGTAAAACAGTAAATATCGCAGTTTAAGGGAGGACGCTCTGACCCGCAAAGAGCAGCCGTGGGCTTTAACCCCCTGCGCACCGGGCTCAGTCCTGCGCTGGGGCAGCCTTGGGTTCCCACTGCCCTCTAGGCAGCGAGGGAAGGAAAGGTGGAGACATGCTGACAAAAACCTCGCTGGATCAAAGAGGCTGCATACACTACAGTGTCTTTAGATCAGAGAGATACTCTGGAGAGAAGGTAACTGAGTTGGGAAAGGTGCTTCTCTAAGACATGGGAAACCCTGGTGCTATTCCCTCTTTGGTTCTTGGTGACCTATCTGACCGTGATTCTCCACATGCCAGACCTCATCTGCAGAACTGACAGGACAGCACATCCCTCTTTTGTAAGAGCACCACAAGCAAAATACATTAAGGAGACAATCAAAGGTGCTGGTTTCCTTTGACAAATGATTTCAGAATAATTCCTGCTATTGGGACCACATGCTTCTCCCCAGGGGCCATGATAACCCCCTGGGGCCGTGGAGTGCCTGCCCTTCCCAGAACAGTGCAATGGGCACGTGGCTGAGCTGAACATCACCATCTGAGTGAGCAGGGCTGTCACTTCTTGTGCAGGAGGAGGGATTCAAAAAGCTCTCCTGCTGTGACAGGACCTCCTCATTCCCCTTAAGGACATAGGTCAATCGTAGCCTCTTTCAGCTGGCATAACTCTTCACTGATACTTTCAGTCTCTGGTGCAGAACAGGGGTGTCCATGGGCTTGTGGTGCCCTTCCCCTGTGTTTGATATCCTGTCTGCTGCAGGGTGTTTCTTCTCCTGCAGGGCTGTCTGACCTTCAGCACAGCCGTTTCGATGAAATCTTCCTGCTCTGCATTCCCAGCTCTGGAATAGGGAGGTTGGTCTCCTGGGCCAGAGGACCCATAGTCTTCATATTCTTCTGCCTCCATCTACTGGCAAGAAAGGGTTAAATCACACATTTCCAGGGTACAGGGGAGCCCAGCAGCTGGAGTCCTTCCAGCATATGAAGACAACAAGTATCTTATGAATGAACTTCCCGAGTCAGTGTCCTTGCAATGGAAAAACAACACATCAGGGACTGCCTTGTGGCTTAAAACCTCATTTTTCCAATGAAAGCTCAAGTGTCACTGGAAACCTTACAGAAACCCCCGAGTTTGCCTAAACAGATGTCCTCAAGAAAGTGAAGAGAGCTCCAATGAGATGGATGGCTGATCTTTTCTCATGCTGAGGGTTTGCACTCAGAGGGAATCCATATGGCAGGCAGAGCAGCAAGTGTGAAAAGTTTGACCACTCCTATTGTGCCTATAGAATAGAAAAGGTCAAGGCCTTCACGAGGGCAAACAAGGGTGAGGTGAAGGTGTCTTTTAGTGCCAGGTGACCTGGGCAGCTCAACCTCTCAACACCCTGCAACAAAACTAACCCAGCCCCACCAGCAAGTGCTGAAGCCTAGGTGGAGGAGGAATGAAAGCCCAACAGCACACCAGCATCATTCAGCAAAGGTGTGATGGGGAATGAGGTTACTTCTCACTAACCTGGTGCAACATTTTTGTTCTAATGACTTGCCTGGTAAGGAAATGGAAATTGTTTCTGGGTGATATTTCTAGACAGAGACTAATTGACTAAGAATAATAGAGGCAGCTTTCATACCACTGTGCTGGTTTTGGTGTCAGCAGAGGCCAGCTGTGTTTTCTTTTTGGTGAACAGTGTCTACAGTTTTCTTCCAAGGTCACTCCTCAGGGACACCAAAGAATAATAATCCTAATGATGCTTTGTCCTTCAAGGACATCTTGTTAAGGCCCTCGAAGCATTTCTAAATATTCATTTTTAACTGTAATACAACAATACCCACAGGTACTACCTTAGAACAGGAAGCCTTGTGCTAAGTACTGTTCAGAGCTGTTTCACGTCTTCCACAGAAGGGGAAACTGAGGCACAAATCACTGGAAGATATTGTCTGAGAACATGCAGAATCTGATAAATCTGCAACTAGAACTCAGATGTGTGAAACAACACAGTTTTTGTCTTCAGCTGTTGCTCTTCACAGCGTAAATCACAGAATCATTACAGTTGGAAAGGACCCTCAAGATCATGTAGTCCAACCAATAGCCCTACACTACTCTTATCCCTAAAATGATTAATGATTAGCCATAATGCAGTAATGGCTCTCATTTCCAAGTAGAAATAACTACCCTTGATATATGTTGAAATCCATCTGAGTGCTGGACTGAAAAAGATTCATCTTGGTATTTTGGATTTGCTTGGTCAGAAACCCATGGAAGAAGTGACCTCCAGCTGTTGTATAGAGGGGAAAGAAGAGCCAGAGAGGCTGACAGGCTAAATCAAACCAAACTTGTTGACCTTTGGTCAGGGAAAGCGTTGGGAAGAGCAGCTGTGCTGTGAAGCAGCATCCTCTTTGCCAGGGCCAGCTGCTGTATCCAGCTTGGTGTGGTCATGTAGGAACACAGAACATGTTGGAGGCTCCGTGGCAGCAATTTCAGGGTTGGTGGTGGACAAGTTGGTTGGTTGGTTTCAACCACAGAGACACAGGAGCAATTGTTTGTTTTTCCTTGATGCCTGTGGTTCCCCTGAAACCTACAGGGATGATGCCTGTCCCCTGCTACTCCAGCAGAACCTTCTCTCTTGTGCTACAACAAAATGCAGCTCAGTGCCTCTCTTTCCTAGGGTCTGATTTCTTCAGCTGCTCTCTCCTCTGCTTCTCAAAAAAATCCAGTGGGAGCCAAAGCAGCACAGCTCACAAAGTAGAGGATCCTACCCTTAAAAGGGTAGGCAAAGTCTGGAAATTGCCCTTTTAGGGATAAGAGAAATACACAGAAATTCCCAATCTCTTTCCTGACTGTGGCTTTGCCTCCTGGAGAAGCATATCTGGCAATACCAGCACTGGCAGCACATCCACCTGAACTGTGACTTTATCAGAGAGCTTTGCCTATGGAAAAGCCTCCAGTTTAAAACAGACACCACTGTCACTGCTAGTGCTGTTCACCAAGGGCTTCAGCCAGACTAAGAGCACCCCAGCTGGAGCACCAGGACTATGGACAGGTTTGAGGTGGCCAAAAGCCTCTGGTGACTGTCCTCTACCTGGACTCTGGTCATCTAAGAGAGATTGTACATAGGAAGTCATCAAACAGACAAGGAAAATAAGAGTTTACCTGCTCACCAACCTTCCCTGGTCGACCACGGTTTCCTGGCTCACCCTGCAAGACAAGGAGACACAAGGCACCCAGGTTACTTGCTGCTCCCAGCCAGACTTCCAGGACAACATGAAACTTTATACTCCCATGATCTGGGTGTAAAAAAACCCAAATCTGCAAGAATACAGTATCTTATAAAACCAACTGTGATTTGAAAGATAATCTAAAGTGAGAAACACAACTGAGACAAACATGGAGCAAACACCTGCTCTTCTGAGTGTCCCAAAACCAGCTGGTGTTGCTATGGTAGAGAAACCTTCACAAACCCAAATTCAGACATTAAAGCTTAAGCTGTCTACTTCCCTGTGGCATAGCTTAATCTTGACTGCTTTATCTTCATGTTTAATAGTTCTCATCATGGATGAGAATAGTTCAAGTTCTCATCAGGGATGTTCCTCAACATTTCATATTTGAAAGACTAAATAAACCAGACAGATGAAGACAGAAACCTATCAGCAGGAGAAGGAGAGTAGGAAATGACCCTGATTAACCAAAGGATTTGAGGAGCATCTAGGGAAAGCAAAGGTGCATACACCACGGTGAGGTGTAGTTCCTGAGTGACAGAGGAGAAGGGATCCAAGGACATTCACCTGCTAGTGGAAGTGCCACAAGAATAAAAGTCAACTCAAATATTCCCAGGCAGTGTTGGACCCTGATTCTGCTCTTGAAAAATCTCAAACAGAAGCATGTTACTGTCACAGGGAGCATGAAAACCACAGAGAGAACCTCCATGAGATACATCACGGTGCAGGATGAGTGAAATTTAGAGAATGAGAAAAATGAAGGGTGAAGAGTAAAAACAGGAGGAGAAGGAGAATTTCAACCTCCCCAGGGATAAAGGCAACTGTGGCAGCACTCATGGGCTGCTGGGGTGCCCCTGGACAGGCCATCCAGAGGCCACACTCACCACTAAGCAGCATGATCTCTGGGTGACGGCAGCTGTATTTTCTCAGTAGGCAGATACTCCACATGTGCTGCCAGACCACATTCTTGCTATTTACTGTTGGAAGAGGCTAGGTTTTTTGGGTTTTCTCTTTCCTTTTGAGTGTGGGTTTGTGGAGGAGGCTGCCCTGGGATGGCTTCTGCTGCTAATTAGGCAGCAAAGATAGGAATGATGTGCATTGTTTTAGAACAAAAACGTGGAGAAGCAGTGGAAAATAAGATGAGATGGTGGAGGGGTGAGTTGGTTAATATCAAAGGAGGAATATGCTTCTTTATAATAAAGCACATGGCTTAAAAATGCACCATGGCTCTTTTTGCTGAAGAAACCAGGCAGAAGAGGAGACCCCAATATGCAGAGGAAAAGAAATCCTCAGCTCCCATTGTCCTCTCTGGAATGAATACCCTAGGCTTGGAGGGAGGCAAAGTTGAGAAAATATGCTTTCCTCTCCCTTTCATCCCTTTCACCCACTGCTTCCCTGAACATGACAAAACTCTTTGCTCACCTTTGGACCATCAGGACCAGGTCTTCCTGGAAATCCCTTCCGGCCAGATCGACCCTGAAACACATGGAAAAACAATAAACACAAAAAGCTTGCAGCTGTCCTTGGCCACAACAGTGCTGTCCCAGGCACAGGAGAAACTGGATTATTTAGGCTGCTCTAGAAAAGGATAAAACTGTCTACCAGAACAGTAGAGGAAATGCAAGATAAAACATTTCTTTTCTGGTCCACTTTGAAGCTCCAGCACAGTCACCAATTTTCAAGCTATTTTACTATCCTGTGATGACAATTATGGACACAACCATTACAAAATCCTGAGCTGGCAAGCTGACAGAAATGATGACATTCTTTTTGCTCCTTCTAACTGTGTTTCTGTGAAACATCACCGTGTTCAGAGGTCCATAAGGACCCTCTCACTGTCTGGTCTTTTTTCTTGATTTCCTCTCTACTCATTGACCACTACTAGAAATCAAGGAAGAAACATCAGGGCTGGTTACAGAGGTGGTTTCCAGTCAATGTGCTTTATCTTGAGGATGAACTATTTAGATGTTAGATAAGGTCTGAGACTTTGAGGAAATCATAAAATTGGGGTTACAATCAACACCCTGTGCAAGACACTTCCTTGACTTTCAGCCATCCTGGAGCAAGCAGTTGGACCAAGCCCTGGTTAAGACAGTACTTATCAGATGGGCAGATAGCTCTCCAAACCAATAGGTTTGAAGCTTTACCTTAATTTAACTAGAACTCCATTGCAAAGTCAAGGGAGTTGGTAACAACTGAGTAAGAAATGGAGACCTACCTCTGGACCAGGGACTCCTGGTGGTCCTAATGGTCCTTCATTTCCCTGAGGTGAAAAGAAATTCAAATAAAAGGCAAAGTAGTGACAAGATTTGGACTCACCATGCAGGAAGAATGACAGGCCTGCAGTATGAGCAGCAATTTAACACAGGCTGTGTGCTCAGCTCTCACACTTTAACAACTGAGCCCTTCTGAACCTCAGAGCAGGCAGCTCAGCATCCCTGAGGCCATCTCCCTTCCTCATCTCAGGGGAAAAAAAAAAACAAACTAAATGTCAAGCCCTGCCAGTTAAGGTCATCCAAAATTTGACCAAAGACAACATCAGTTGATTAGGCCTACCATGGGTTGGATTTGGCCCATAGGGTTCCCTGGACGTGCTCACATGGCTCTGCTTCATCTGATTTGGCAGAGACATGAATGCTGTAGAGCTCTCTGCTCTTTTTCTTTCTTTCCTTCTTTCCCCTCTCAAAAAAGGGTGTTACAAAATTTCCCACAGAACCATTTGGCAACTGTGTGAAGGTTTCCCTTTTGCTTTCAAATGGGACTACACATGCTACAGGATGGAGCTATCTCCAAATCTCACACAGCAATTGGACACAGTCCTCTCCCTTGGCTCTACCCCAGTTTCTAATATGATAGGATCAAATCTACAGTTTCTAGGAGACCTTCAATTAAGCTTCACAAAAATTATCTCAAGTGTCTAAACCTAAGTGCCAAGAGAGAAATTAAAAGTGCCCTTGGCAGCCACACTTCTGGCTGTTCTCATTTAGGTGGTCAGCCGTGGTAATGAAGTGGCACGAGCTGGCAGGATGAAGATGGGACTGGAAGTGAGGAACCCAGCTCAATGGCCCAGGCAAACCACCCATAACATGCCACATTTCTAAAGAGGATGTCATCCACAGCCTTGCCCTTGGGTGACAGGAGTCACAAAGGAACAGTGGTGTGCTCTGGTGCACATTAAAGTCCTTCAGCACAGCCTGTGTCAAACTCCATGTCCATGTCTTCAGTCTTACTCTTACACTCACTAACTAGAGTAAATTGAAGGCAGCTTGGTCATGCCTGCCTGAACCTGGAATGCAGAGCTTCCAATCCCTTTGTAAATTGCCTAGAACATTTTTTTTTCCTATTTCAGTGCAAATAAATGAGCTAATTTGCATTAATCCCATTTACAGAACAAGCAAAAGAGTTCCCAGAAAAAGTTAAGAACTATTAGTGCTATTAGAAGGAGCCCCTGCCCACGTGTGCACTGAGTGTTATTTGCACAATGTCTCGTGGCTCTGGACAAACAGCTCGTGCTGGTCTAAATGAGGAGAAACTACACTGAAGTGGCTGAAGTTACAAGCAGGATACACAGAGGGCACTCAGGTCTTCTCTGCTGCTGCTAGAAAATATTTGCAGCCCCAGGACAATTAAATTAATGAGCATTGTCCCTTCTTAGTGACTGCAAGTGGAATGAAGCTTCATGTTTCCATGTGAAGTGCTAAGTGAAAGCTGTGAGCTCCGAGATGCTGGAGCAGGTGAACCAATTCATGTATGGATATGGCTTTGTGAGCCTGCAGCTCTTACAGATAGAAGAAAAACCACCTAAAACAAGCAGGAAGCAAAAGCCAGGTCAGGGCATGCCTGTGCAAGGGGATGTGCAGGGAAAAGGGCATCACCATTCGTTCTGGGAGCAGGTGGGTGTAGGAAAACAGCCTTTAAAAGAAAAGTCAACACAGAGTTTATGTCAACAGAAGCCAGCAGTGATTAGAAGCAAAGATGACAATACTGCAGCTTTAGGGGACTCCTCTTCTGTGAGTCTCTGGTCACTGAACATAAGCATCTGCTTCTGGATTCAGAGGGACCGGAGGATTTCAAGTTGCAGGCACCATTTCTGCATCCATTAATCCTCAAAATTCAACATTATTCTTTAAATCCAATTTATTTTTGGTCTGAGGACGCTCACCTCTTGTCCAGGCAGTCCTCTTGGCCCAGGTAAACCTCGTGCTCCTGGCTTTCCCTGAGAAAAAGCCAAAGGAAAAGATACTCAGAAAATAGAAACATGAGCTCAGAAAGGCAATTAAAATGAGAAAGCCTTTTTCACAGCCACGGGCCATCATCCAATGTCAACTTTGTTACAGAAAGAAAAAATGAAAAAAAAAAGAAAGCCCTGCACTTGGAGAGACCTCAAGCCAAACAGACCAAGTTGAAATGTTTGCCAGGATAATCTTCAGGAATCTCCAGGGCTTTCTCTCTCCCCTCTTCCCAATACTTTGTTTTCCCTGGCTGCTTCCCACCCCACAGAGTTTCGATCTCAGCTCCACTCACCTTCAGGCCTTCAGGACCGTTTTCTCCTGGTGGGCCAATGTCACCTGGGAAGCCCTGAAGAAAATGAGAGATAGTCAGGGTGCAGGGATGGACTTTTGCAGCCAGCTTCAGAGGACAGTCTGCATGAGAATCTGAATTCAATGCTAAGGGCCGAGACATTTGCCACATGCTGGCAGTGTCCATGTGTGGGCTGTGACGTGGCTATGAGGGAGCAAAACAAGACAATGGGAACAGCACTATCAGTCTGACTCGAAAGCAGCCTTTCCAGTAGCTCCCTTTAGGTCCATCTTCTGAGAAGATTTATTGCTGTGAGGGCCTCCCTGTCATCACACAGCTAAACCCAGCAATTTGGGTTTTAATTAATCTTTATGAGTCAGCACTAATCTCCCTGCTCTGAGAAGTGAACCGCACGCCTCAGCGACAAAGGGAAGCAGGCGAGGAATTAGGAAAGGTGCTGACATGCTCATTAGCTGCTGCCTTCAGCCAGGCAGCGACTCCTTTCCACCCACCAGCCCTGCACTGAGGAAACAAAGGAATCTGTGGTTATTTCCAATAGCAACAAAGAAGAACGATTACTAAGTGGCAGCGCTCGACCAAGAGCTCTTCCAGACCCAGCAAAATACCAGAACACTGATGAAGGGAAAACAAACCATTAGCTGTGCTGGAAGTGGCTCCCCAGCTTCTTACAGACCTTGTCTGCTTGTTTATGAAGGAGAAAAATATTGATGTGCTGGGGGAAGCTGATCCTCCCACTGTCACAATTTACTTGGTAAGGGCAGTAAGAGTCCTTTTCCACTTGAAATGGTATTTTGTGGGGGAAAACCTAACACCCCCCCCCCCCCAATATCTATTACAACAAGTGGAAGGACAAAACAGGAAACCATGAGATGCAGAATAAGTTATGAACCCATCTTGATCTTCCCTACCTCATGTGCCAGCACAGCCTAGCACAGAAGTGAAGCCCTACCGTGAAAAGAGGAGGGTGGGTGGGAAGTGAGATGCAAGATTCAAGAAATGAGTCCTCTGCCCCACAAAAGTGGTTGAAGAACAAAAAGGGCCAGAGGACAACATGGTGAGTAGAAAGACTCAGTCCACAGAGACTTTCTGAACAAAACCAGAACAAGCTGTTACATATAGGACTTGCTCAGGAATACTGGGAAGAAAATGGCTTGCAATGGTAGCTGGAGATCAGGAAATCTGAGTGGAGGGTGGTCAGAGATGGACAGTTTGTCCCATCTCCCAGTTTGAACAAAAGTGGACCTCAGTTCATTGGACAACAGTAAATCCTACAGCACACCAGAGCTCTTCATACCTCAGCATTTATGAAGCCCTAGTGTGCCACTGTCCTAAAGCAACCCATCTGCCCATCCTTAGCAATGGCTCTGACCCCAGTACACGCCAGTCTAGGGTTGGTAAATGTATCAGACCCCAGGTGCCACGGTGAGCAGTAGTGGTGGCAGCCATCCCCTCCCTCTGTTGGGCTGGGTGCCCACGTGGGAGGCAGCATTTGGCTCTTGCTTTCCATGTAAATTAGCAACAGCTCTATGCAGATGCCTCCTAATCAAAACCCTATGTGGGCCTGTCTATGCACAACTTGAGAGCTAAAACCCTCCTGTGAGGAAAGGAGACGTGAGGAAAGGAGATAGGCATCTCCAATGGTCTCCCAAATGCCACATGGGTGTTTATCAGAGAGCTACTTCTCAGCAGGGAGGCAAGCTGCAGACATGAATAACTACAGCTGCAAAGGCAAAACGAGACAAGAGGAGAGAGTGACTCTGGGGGTTTGCTGAAGAAAAGATGCTGCAGAAGTGACCAAAGAAAGAAAAGATGAGATGAGGAGGCGATGGGACATACCTCAGGGCCAGGGGGTCCTGGAAACCCGACTGGACCTTTGTCACCGACTTTTCCCTGCAGAAATCAGAAAAACATGGAGAAAAGTGAGCTGGTTCCTGGCTGTTGGCTTCCCTGTGAGAATAGCACAGCCCTGCCTGGCTGTCTTTCCAGCTGGGCACTGAATCTTTAGAAAGGGAGATCAGGAAGCAGAGGATGCTCTGTTACTTACCAGGGGGCCTGGTTTCCCTCGTGGCCCAGGGACCCCAGGCAAACCCTGGCTGCCCTGAGAGAGACAGACACATTTTTTTTTCAGAAAACATAATGAACTGTCAAAAACTCACCAGTACCCCAGGCTCCAGCTCCAGCAGAGAGAGGAGCACTTTCTAAAGGCTGAACTCAGCCCTGCAAGGAGCTGGGACAGTTGCACTAACATCAGCAAGATGTTTCTGTTGAAGCTGGGGCTGAATTTAGCCCCAAAGAACACATGAGCTGTTGCAGTTCATTGTGGCTCAGAGCCATGCAGGCCCCAGTGCAGTATTAAGTCCAGCATTACTCAGCTGAAGTCAGTATCATATTGGAGTCACAGGGGAGAAGTCATTTGCTTAGAAGTTATGCATGCTGTTAAGTGCTTCACTGGGGCAGGGTTTGAGCTGCTGCACTGAGCAGACGAAACCTCCGTGTCTGCAGCTCCTGGACCACACACATTCACAGCAGCCCCCACCAATCCCATCACTCCCAGTTTCTGCATGAAGACATGGCCACTCTTATAGAAAGCCTTCAGGAGAACTGCTTTTAGCATGAGTAACAATAAAATCCATGCACTGACATGAATTTAGAAAGGTGCAGGGTACCCCAAACGAGAACTATCTGAGCAGGATGCAGCTAGGTCCAGCTCCTCATGGCTTAAGATGAGCCAAGAAAGTTGGTGGCCACACATAGTACTGTGCAAGAAGGAAAAAACTGATGGAGGAAATGAAAATGACTTACCTTGTCTCCTTGGAAGCCGATATCTCCTGGAACACCTGCTCCTCCCTGATCACCCTGGGTACACATCACCAGAGAGTTAAAATAGGCAACAGCAATGGCCAAAATGCCCAGGTAGATGCTAGCTGGTGCATTGTACAGCAAAGATCTCACCACTAGCTCCATCTGAAACTGAACTGGCAAACTCTAGATCATATTAACTCTAACAACAATCCTGAAGAAAGTATGTGTTTCCCAATGTTGATTCTAAAGTGAGGAATGGAGCTGCAGGAGAGAGAAAACCAGGAATTCCCAAGCATTGTGTTTCTGTAGGAGCTGCAAGAAGAGAGACTACTTTCCTTTTGCACTTGTGAAGGTGGTGAAGTGTTAAAATTCAGCTGAACAGAAGAGCCAGTTTAGTTTTCAATGAATAGACCTTTTCTCTCCTAAGGCTCTATAGAAAAGAAAACAATAGTTGGGGTTTCTGTGAGTGTATTCTAGCACTGGCATCGAAGATCAATCCTCTTCCCTAAGAAAACAAGAGGAACTTCTTGTAATGCTTTCAGCACAATCTCCCTGCCAATGCTTAGGCTGAAATCCCCCTGGAGGGGTAGGCTAGTGTTCACTGGGATGGGGATTCCATCTTTGAGACACAACAACAAATGGTATTTCCTAACTAAGCTATCTTTCTTACCTCTCTTTGGGCCATCATAACAGATTATGACTCCCTAGGTAGAAAATAAATATCCCTGAAGGTTTTCTTAGGAGCATTGGGCTATCTTGTACTGCCTCATAGCTCTGCTGTGAGCAGGCTGCTGGACAAGATGACCTCCTGATGTCCTTTTCAACCTCATTTACTTAGTGACTTACTTAAACAAAGGATGAGTCAATGGTGGGGCAGAGAAAGGAAAATTCTACTTGGGAAATCAAAGGAGGAATGACTAAAAAAAACTTGGTACAATGACAGGACCCAACAGAAATAACTGTTAGAGGAACTCTGTCCCAAGCACAGCAGATGCCTCTGAACTTGGCTTCCTAGTAAGGGAACAAGCCACACCAGAGCAGAGAGCTATATGTTTAAACATAGTCCACATGGAAGACATATGGATTCCTGCAACAGAGCCAAAGTCCACAGAGAGATGACAGGGGAAGTCTACTTCTAACTCAGGCAAACCCTAGCCCCTTGTTGTCAGAGAGCTGAAATAATCCTAACTACCTCAGCAATGTGCAGGGAATAATGAAACTGTGGATGGTTAAAGCTTGAGTTGGGAAAGACATTTTGGAGACAACTTTTTCAGAAGAAAAATAATTAAGAACTCTGCAGGCTCAAGGATGGAAACATTTCATGGATTCATGCTAAATTTGCTTAAATGTTTTGGTAAATGCTCCCAGAACATTTCACTGAACCATGTTCAACCCAAATCTTTTTATAAAGCAAAACTGAAATGTTTCTCTTAAAAAAGTTAATTTTACATAGTTGGTTTTTAACCTAAAATATTTTAATTTGAGTCAAATAACCAACATTTTCTTTCAACTATTTTCCATCTATCCTGTTGGGTTTCTTTGTCAATGCAAGCAAATGGAAACAATCAGCTCTTTGCACAGCTTCAGTTCAGATGAACCCCAAGTATTAGCTACAATAGAGATGGCAAAAAACCTGCTGTAAGACCCAGCTCATTTCCAGCCATTGCCAGATTTCCCTCATCTTCTCTGAATTTTCTACTTATTTTATTTAGCCCAAAGCTTAAACCACTGAAATCTACCCTAATTCTGGCTCCTACCAGAGGACAGCAGGAAAAGAGCTTTCATTAGAAGAGAAAGGTTTGCTCTGAAAACTTTTTGTCTTCATCACCTCTACTGAGGGGCAAGAAATAAAAGAGGTATTTTTTTATTAATCACTTTTCTAGCTGGCAGTATAAGTGGGCACTGAAATGTTCTTTTAGAAGAAAGACTTGAACATTAAGGAATAACTACTGTAAGAAAAGAGTTTCCTGAACATAGCAAAAGGCAGGAATAAACCTTTAGCTCTGACCTTCAAGTGAAGTTAGATAGCAGCTGCGTGACACACAGATTTCAAACAACTCTGAGAAACTGGCATTAAAGAGGGTGAGAAGGAAGCAGGAAAGACAACACACATCTCTTTAGCTCCGTGCAAGATGTTCACATGCTATTGCAATAGCAGAGCATGTCACGGTGTGAAGGATCCATCTGCAATGGCAATTCATATCTTAAACCCAAACTGACTCCTAGGGCATCTCCCTCCACCTGCCCTGAGCACAGGAAAGCTGAAACTGTAACTCAGGGGGGGTGTCCTTAATGCAAGGGGTTAAAAATACAGAGAAAAGTGGTTGGGCATGTTTATTATTAAAAAGAAAAAGTGATGGTGAGATGATGAAAAAGGGCTGCAAGGACTCTGCTCCTGGGGAGGAGGAGGAATGTATGATCTGAAATTACAAACAGGCTCTGCCCAGGGGATGTTGCCTGTGTTTCATGTTTCACCTATAAAAAGAAGTGCAGCTTCAGAGCCTTTCTTAACACCACACAGAGAACAGAGGCCATGGGGGAAGTGACAGATTTGCAAGTACAAGGTGTGTTTGTGTCTGCAGGATGCAGAGGAGGTCACTGTACAAAAACCTCCTTTTGCTCTCAATAGGACACCTCTTTTCCCAAGACTTTCTACTTAGCAATACAAGTGGAGCTAATGCTGCAACACTGCTAGAGGTATTTCATTGGGCTGTGTCCTTCACAAGTTACAGATGTCCTGATTCATAAAACTCCTTTCTGTGAACAAGCAGCTAGGATTTCCTCCACTTCCTCTGCCTTTCCTTTGCACTCAACACATCACATGGTCTGGTCAAGACCACTCTGATTCAGGGTTATACAGAATCACTGAACCCCAGCATGGTGGAGGTTGGAAGGGATCTCCTTGCCTCCATGAAAACATATAACTGGTAACTCCAGCTTGGAACTCTGAAATAATTTTCTCTTCAAAGGGACCTCAGGAAGCTCATATGCTCATGGAGTGGTAGAGTGGGACAGATCTGCTTGAACCACACTGATATGTGGGGTAAAGGCTGCTGCATGGTGGCTGGCTTCTCATTCCCAACTAGTTAGCTAAGTCAGCCTTGCAATTGCATCTTCAACATCCAGCAGAATGGGGAACTCTGTTACTTGACAGGTGACCAAGCTATGAATGAGGGTCTCTGCAAAGGAAGATTACATACTACTGTGGTCTGGAAATGTTTCAAGAATTGCAAGAGGCAAACTTTCAAACCAACAGGCATAGAGAATAAAGACAAGATTCAGGGAGGCTGCTTATGTTTCTGGTTATAGTAGTAAGACTGTTTTGTCTGCAGAAGGTGATGGAGGGTTATGATGAAGTAAAAATCTAATGGTCAGAAAAAGGATAGTAGACAACCAAAGAAAGGCTTTAAATAAGATATCACAGCTTTAAAATACCAATAGCAGCAGAAAGTAACAGTGACAGGACTGGTGAGAGATTACAGAAGGGAGCCTCCAACACAAGTCAATCCCTCTGCTCTAGGCAGGGTCCATACTGTCACCTAAGCCCAATCAGGCACTAGGTGAACACAGATCCTGCCTCTACTCCCCTGTATGTGGGATTTCCTTAAGTCAGGTATCTCTAAGACCAGCTTCAATTAAAAAACCCATGCAAAAACAAGAGGAGCAAAGAAAGATTTACAATGCAGTTCCTCAATAAAGGCTGAGAGAAAACATTTTCATTGGAACAAGGCAAGCAGCAAGATAATCCCAGCAAGGAGAAGGTCCAAGAGGCCAGGGTGTACGTCTCACCTCTAGCAAACTCCTCCTCAGTCACTTCTGTAATTCAGAAGCCCTCACATAACACAAAGGGCATAAATGTCCCTTCCTTCACTTAGACCACAAGCTCACTGAAGGCAGCTTTTTTCCCTTCCTACAAACTGAGCCAAAGCAGCAAGACCAGATACCATTGAAATTTCTTAGTGGTACCAGAATATAAACAATTAAAAGACAAATGTAAATAAGCTGTAAGAAGGGATGAGTGGTTTTGGTCATGATGCTCAAACTGGAGAGAGAGAAAATAAAAAGGCTTAAAGGTGCCATTCACTAAAGAAATGTGGGAGTGAGTCAATGAATGCAACAGCCTTTGGATCAGCTGGAGAAGGGATGTATTATAAACAGGGCTAACTAGCTGAGCAGCAAGACCAACAAATCAGAAAACCAAATAACTGAAAGAACCACAAAGCTAATTCAGGCCAAATCCTCCCCTAAACTTAAGGAGAGCTGATGAACTTTGTCTCCACTCGTGCAAATAAGTGCAGCATACTTGGATGCTTTGGCTAAAAGCTGCAATGTCAGAGCTTCGTGCCTTCACCTGAGCAGATGAGACCTGTGGCCACCAATGCCTACAGAGGTCTGATTTTCCTTTACACCTTGTATTTCCCAGCCCTTTGGCTGTTTGACTGCTGGGAAGGATGTGCACAATCTGTTTGGAAGCTCTCCCTGACTCCAAAATCATCACTGGTCTGACTGTTTGACAGCACCCAGGGTATTCAAGCTGAAGTCAACTCATCATGGAGAGAGGAGGCCTGAGTAGGAGGCAAGGTTTGTCAGTTTTGGATTAGGAAAGGGCTGTAATGAAAGCCAGGAAGAAAGTCAGTCCTGTCCAAGGAAAATGCAGTGGGAGAGCTAGCTAGGGAGGGAAAGAAAAGGTTTCCAGGTTTCCTGCACCTAAGGAGAGAAGCTGCAAGACTGAGCATGAAATTACTGGGGGAGGATGGACAATTCTGCACTTGGGATTATTGTAAGGATAACTCTAGGGAATGCTGTGAACCATTTGGTTATTGTGATAGTGATGACTGGAGAAATCCTGGTGATAAACAGAGCAGTCTGTGGAAAGTGGCAGAAACTAATGTCCAGGAAGGATAATTTTACTAAACAACGATTCAAACACTGGTGTTTCTAAATATATTTAACTGTTCAATTCTAAGGAACAGACAAGAATCTGTGGGCTCTAGGAATTGGTGTTGAGTCAAGAAACCAGCTACATCACCTTAAGCTTGTCCTAAAGAAAAAGTCCTTCTCTTGCCCTGTACACAAGTAGAAAGGCAGTTCTGGGGAGAAAAGGAAACTGCATACACAGGAGCCCTGGCAAAGAGCTGCTGTAATGTAAGGACAGTGGAAACAACCAGCTTGACACTGCTTCCCCCATGTGCAGTTTTGGGCTTCTCAATCATTCTCTAAAGGCAAACATCTAACAGGAGAACAAAACATCAGACAGGAGGAGGGGAATACACTTAATGGTCATTTTCCATTGCCCTCCTGAGCAATCAGAGCCAACAATAAATGATTACACCTCCCACTCTTTCAGACTAAATAAATCCTACAGTGGAGTATCTGTAGGAGGGTGGTTCTCCTGACAGTGAGACATTTACACACACAGTTTCATGCTGATTTAGCTCAAGCTGCCTGTTTTTGTGCCAGCAGCACTAAATCACTGCAATCAATGCCTTTCTCCTTTTTTCTCTCTCTAAAGAGACTTATCTCAGTTCAGCACAAGGCAATTTCCTCTCAGCAGGATGCTGAACCGAGGTGAGCCTCTCAGAACAGGAGCACAAGTGTCTAACACAGAACAGTTTTTCCTGGGGACCCAGCTGGTTTGCCTGATCCAGTGAGCTGTGCTGCTTTGTTTTCATGTATTTTCCCTAAATACATGAATGCAAACCCACTATCAGCATTGTTAGGTCTTCATCCTCCTCTCCACCCCTTTACACAACCAATATGAAAACACAGAAGTCCAGTGAAAGATCAGGTACTCTTGCAGTTACTGTCATCACTGGTGGGAGAGAGAAGCTCCAGAGAGAAAATGACCATAACAAATCTCTCCTAGAGCTCCAGAGAAAAGGGGATGGGGCAGATACCATGAAAGAAACTGGAGTATGAAGGAAGGAGGGACGGTGGGAGAATGGGCACCAAGAGACAGCCAGAGTGGAACTAGTACCATGGTGCTGGATAAGAAAGAGAAGCTAGAAAGGGGATTTCACATGCAAAATTAAAACACAGTGCAATAAGGGAGTATTCAGATCACCTTATCACCTTTCAGTCCATGTTCTCCAGGGTTTCCCATCAGTCCCTGAAACAAAAGAATATTCAGAGTGAAACGGAGCCATTGTGAAGGCTTCCTCAGATCTATGACACTGATTTCCCTGGTGGGGCTGGTGGCTCAGAACCACAGCACTGGCCTGGCACAGTCCCAAGGCCAAATGCCAGGCTGCTTCCAAAGTGTGCTCCATCACACATCCTTTAAACAGCCTACATGGGCTGGAGGCAAACAGGGAAAATGCCCCCAAGATATTCCCTTGAGTTATGACTAGTGCAAACCACCAGTGGGATGTTGTGTTCAACAGTCCTTTGCCTAGGTCAATGGACAAGCATCCTCTCTCTCAGGGAGGAGCAGGACAATCTTCAGTCTTGCCATGGAGGGACAAGAGCTCACAGAGCTCAATTGTTCTCTCACCTTTAAGCCTTTTGGTCCTGGATAGCCTATTGGTCCAACAGAGCCCATGTCACCCTAGTGAGAGAAAGAGAATTACCCACATTATCATCAGGTGCAAAACCAAGAGAGAGCTGTATGGAGTGTTGAAATTCCACAACAATTTGGTTTCTCAGTATCCCTGAGGGACTGCACCACTGACTTTAACAGAAGCAGCACCCTGGCTCAGTACACAGCCTGTAAGTAAAAGAAGCAGAGGGTGTTTGCCTTGCAGGCACGTGAGGGAAGAGCAGCAGCTCCTATTCACATCCTGCTCTCACCACAAAGAAAAGACCTCAGAACACCTCAGCACCAACCACTGGAGAGATGAGGAGTTGTCCCCTGTGTGATGTGAGCTGGGTGTGAGCTCAGCCAGCCCCACCTTGCTGCTGCTCCTGTGCATGGCCAGAGCAACTGGGCAGAGATGATGGATAGCTGGAGGACATGTGAGCATTCTCTTGTTGTGTCACAGAAGATGCAGGTGTTGGGGAGTGTGGCCAGAGTGCAAACCCAGGACCCTGGATGCACTTGAAAAACAGATCTGGAATTTGGGCTAGTAAATTAATGGCAAAATAATGAAAAAATTAAGAAACCACCTTGAAATCTGCAACTGTGGTAGAATCTGAGGATTTAGTATTTTTTGTATGCTCTTCCTAACTTTTGAATGGATTCATTTGCCTCTTCTACTGTTTGAAAAATTAAAATACTGAGCTGGTTTGAGACACTCTTGGTGTGTATTTACTCTTGGTGAAGTTACTGGTGTTCCCAGAGAGAATCTACCACAGTCTTCCCGAGTTCTTTGGAGGGATTCTGAGGTTGTGTTAAAAACAACAGACCCAGACAGCAAAAAAAGGCAATAGTCAAGAAATTTGGGTCACTACTGAGCTCTGGTTTCTAGATGATATAGCAGGGAGGAGAGAGAAGAAAAAGGAGGTAAGGCCAGAGGCATCTCATCAGTGTGGCCATCCTGCTGCAGGGAGAAGTCAGCATGGCATCAAGTGCAAGACCTGCATGAGAAGCTTCAGCAGAGGACACTGGAGCTCATGGCTGCTGCGTGTACCTGCGAGTGCATGTACAAAAGAAAGCCTTCAGTGGCTGGCATCTAAAGAGGCTTTGACTGCTTTCTGCCCATGAAGAGAGCCAGTGATACAGTGCACCAGCCTTGTCTGCACTGTGTAAACAAACAGGGCAGGCTCTGCTGAAGGAATACTTCTCTGGGCAGGCAGTCTCGGGCCCACAGCCACGCTGGGAGCACTGGGCTGCAGGCACCTGAACAGATGTGCTTTTCATACCTCCCTGCATAAAGGCTTCTTGTAGAAATGCATTTATTTAAAGCTTTACCCACACAGTTAATTAGGAGAGCAAGAGGCTTTAGCTACAACTAATTCTGCTCTTCAGCCTCTCTTAGACAGTGAACCCAAACACCTGTGGTGGGGTGCAGGGAGCTGAACCTGGCTGGTCCTCAGGGGTGGCTGTAGCTGGGCAGGAAGTGACTGATTGGGGTCCAGCCCAGAGCAAACACCCAGAAGCCTTCTCCATTCCCTGCAGCCTGAGCCCTCTGCTGCAGATCCCAGGGCAGGAGGCTGGTTTTGTCCCCCAAAGAGGAGAAGGTAGGATGGATGTTCGGAGGAGGTCACCCTCAAATCGTTCCACTAGAGATGCTTCAGCATCCTGAACTCAAGAGTTGCATATTACTCTGGGATAGAAGATCTGGCTCAGTTAGACCTGAATTTCAGTTCAAAATTTGTATCTGCTTAGAGTGGTACCAACAGACTAGCTGGGAAAAACAGCAGCTGACTGCTACTGCTGCAGCAAGTGATCCCAAAAGAACCAGCACAACAGAGGACTGCCTGCCTGCCTTACTAGAGACTGACACAATGGATCAAGACACGGAAGGTGACAAGACTTCAGATATCTGATGATGGAGCTGAATCCCAGTCCAGGACATGAAACACTAGATTTATTGGGCCAGTCAGAAAAAAGAAACCACCAAACACAAACAGTTTAGTTGTACTTCACATGTAATGAACTTCTATTTGTGTAGCTGCAGTCAATGCTGGACAAAACTATCACGATCATGAGGGCAGGTTAGAAACCACACACTACCTGTCCTAATTCAGATCAGCTCCAGGCAAAACCTGCCCTTCCTGGCCCCTGTGATCTAACCCAAGCACATAACATCATGGCACTGGCTGGGCCAGCTGGGAGGACAGGACAGGCAGCTCCTGACTGTCTCTGGAAGGATCTTAATCACATTTACTGAGCCTGACCTTTCACTATCTAACAAACAAATATCTGAGAGACAATAGCAAACAGGTTAAGACAAATCTTTCCAAAAGCTGGGAGAAATATGATCCAATTTGGACAACATCTTCAACTGTACTCTTTTAAACAGCAATCTTCCTCCTACAGCTCTTTGCCAGCAGCACATCCTTTCCACTACAATGACTAAAGTAGTTACTTCATCTCCACTAACAAGTGGAAACACAAACCAAATTCCTGGCTATGTGAAAAACTTTTGGAAGCCTTAAGCCACCTGCACCCCAATGCCCAGGATGGGTGCATTTGTTCCACCATATTCTCTGCTCTCACCATGATTCCCCATGGAATCTGAGATTTCTGGGTTGGGTGCTCTGTGTTTGTGCACTGGGCAGCTGAGGCCTAGATCTCAGCTGACATACACACTCCTGTCATTTAAGCTATGGAAAGGCAAAAGGGGAAGGTTTGTAACCATCTATTGCAAGTCAAGTTTTCATGGATTATCATAGTTGAGGAGGAATCATTTTGAAATACAGATGTATTAGAATCATGGAATCATTTTGGTTGGAAGAGACCTTAAGATCATCAAGTCCAACCACTAACCCAGCACAGCCAGCTCACCACTAAACCATGTCCTTCAGCACCACATCTACATGTGTTTTAAACCCCTCCAGGGATGGTGACTCCACCACTGCCCTGTGCATTCTGTTCCAGGTCTTGACAACCCTTTTGGGGAATAATTTTTTCCTAATATCCAACCTAAGCCTCCCAGGGTGCAACTTGAGGCCATTTCCTCCTGTCTATCACTTCTTACTTGGCAGAAGAGACCAATCCCCACCTCACTTCAACCTCCTTTCAGGCAGTTATAGAGAGCAAGAAAGTGTCCTCTGAGCCTCCTTTTCTCCACGTTAAACAAACCCAGTTCTCTCAGCTGCTCCTCACAAGACTTGTGCTCTAGACCCTTCACCACCTTGGTACTAGCAGAACCTGCCACTTTTTGTGCAAGGAAGGGAATAATATGAAACAAGTACTGAGACCTAAGGCCTAAAAATAAACCATAATATGTTCAGCTGGGCATCCACTAACCCCCAGCACAGCTGTCAGAGGATGAGGTGCCACCCACCCTTCCAGCCATTTATGTCCTGCTGGGGAAAAGCCCAGAATTTGGCTGTGTACATAATTACCTGGGTTAGTGATGGGATGGTGAGAATGCATGTAAAATTGCAGTATACCTACAGGACAGAGGGTTCCTGCCCACGGTCACTCCAGTGAGCAAGAACTCTGCAGCCAGCCTCCTCTCTCCCCAGACATCACACCTCCCCCATGCAAACAGTCATCCTGTTCACTGCCCTGCCACAGGAGGAAGAAAAATCTGTGCATAGTTATGCAGCCTGAAAGGGTTAAAGCCTCAAAAGCCAAATCTCCATTTGTTTTTGTACTTACAATGAGTCCAAGGACTCCAGGAGGACCTGGGGCTCCCAATTCTCCCTAGAAGGAAAGAGAAACCGACATGATGAGGACACTTCGTAGACGAAGAGGGGCTGAAAGGCAGTTCAGTGTTGCGGGAGCTTGAGGGAAAGGAAAAGACCCTCCCTCCCCCTTCCGTCCTCCACACAGCCCCTTCCCCAGCCAAAGCCTCTTGGTGAGCTTGTTTGGGAGGTGCAGCCTCTCCAGACACAGCTGCTTGTTGGTCAGCAGTTATTTGCAGGGCTGACTTCCCTCCCCAGGAGCAGGCTGGAGAAAAGGAGCATTTCCTTCTGCAGGAAGGAGAGTGGCTGGGACCTTGCCCCAGGTGGGGTGAAGGCATGGGCAAGGATCAGGGACAGCAATGATGGGTGGGAAGGAGGGGAAAGCTGCTGCTTAGCCTTGGGAAAGGTGTGGGTTTTAGGAGTGGTTAAGGAACAATAAAACTCATTTTAGAATGAGGACTTGGAGGAAAGTTAAAGTGGATAATTTGAGGAGAGGGTGTGCCAGCTTCTGGTGCTGGCTGATGGCCTCTTGGAGTGTGCTTGGCACATGGGGCTCCAAAGCTGCTCTTCCTCTAATAATTGGTTTTAGAAGGGAACCAGAAACATCCTCTGCATTTTGCCTCATCCATCTGGGCTCCCACCCAGACCATCAACTAGCCCCTTAGCCTGGGGGCTGCAGCTTGTCTGCAGGGAGGTGGCTCAGCACCTCTGTCCCTGGAGCAGGCATCTCTCTGCAGGGCACCCAGCAGGTGCTTTGGGGGACAAGGCACTTTTAATGACACTACAGAGAGCAGGAGATGAGCTGCAGAGATTTCACCTTGGGCTCTGTGCCCATTTACCATCTCTTACAGACTGCTCTCAAACAGGGCATTTTGGAAAGCACCAGCTTCTCTTACAGCCTTTTCAAGAGCACCTTAGAGCTCACCATTTGGAGAGACAGACTATCTGGCTTTGTGGGGCTGGTTTGAATTCTCAGCTTCCCCACAAACTCTATCTCTGCCAGCTTTCCAAAGCCATGCAGGTGCCAGGAGTGCTGGCAGGTGCCTGATGGCATTTCCAGGTGAAGTGCAGCAGACATGCTGTATCAGACCCACACAAATCACCTATCCAGGTCCCCAAGTACTTCAGTAATCATGTGATGCTGTCCCCATGCCCCTCTCAGAGGATCAGCCAACTCCTTGGCTGTACTGACAGGGGCTTGCTTGTCAGGGCAAGGACCTGCTCTTACACACCTCCACTTCCAGGAGGACCTCTCAAAACAAGTGCACTGGAAATCCTAAACTTCTCATTGGCTCAGACAACCCTACCCCTGCTCTGGATCACACTGGCTACTTTTCTTGGCCAGAGCAGCTTGGTTTATGGTGCACATCTGTGGAGTCCCCTTCAGTGCAATAAAGCTCCCTTTTTATGGAAAGCTTTGCCTAGTGAAAGAATGAAAGAGAAGGGGATGCAACGTGACCAAGCGTGCTCAGGCTCCTTGGGTAAAGGGTTATGTGTGTTTATTTTATGGGAAGTGGAGTAAAGGACTATTGGGCAAGCACACACAAAAAGCATTTCATAATCTTAACCAACCTAAAATTGCTTTTTTATGGTCAGTTCCTTTCCTGCATACTTGGGACATCTGTGAAGCAACCATTCCCCATAGGTGGGATTTCTGTGTCCCCAGAGCTACTGGAATAAGGTTGGCTTCGAGCTGTAAGGTGAGGACTGGCATTACTAGACTCAGCAAGAAGAGGGAATATCCTCAGGAATCCTGAGCACAGGAGCTGCACAGTGGCCCAGGGTTCCCAGTAAGCTCTGCAGGCTCCAAGGGTGGCTGGATGGTTACCTCTTGGTCCCACCAGCTGCAGGAGGGACTATCTAGATTCCTGAGTTATGTCATGTGGGTATTCCTCAGGAGAAAGGGTAAATGTGGAAACACATGGCCTCACAGCTACCACCAGAGGATTTCCTCTTGGAGGAGGAGGGGGTGGACTCCTCTGAGACATGTGGGCAAGGCTAGCTGTTACTTTCAGCCATTTTCTGGCCTGGGAATTGGAGGAGTTACAGGTGCTCTTTCCTGGCTCCCAGTGACAGCAGGCTGGTCCTTGATCTGTGAGGAAAATTGGGCTCTATTCTCCTTTTTTCAGTGCATGAACTGGGCACTGGGACAAGAGACAAGGAGATGAATCAACAGTCCTTTCCCATGTCTAATTCCTGTGATTAAGAGACTAATTGGAGTGGCTAAAGCACTCTGGGAGCAGGGATTTGGAATGTGATGGCTCAACAGTTCTCAGTGAGCTGGTAGGAGGGAAGAACGGAAAAACGCCTCTGCGGTTGGAAGAGTCTTTGCTCTGTCTGGAGGGGACGGAAAGAAGATCAGAGGCTGTCGGCATCAGCCATCCCCATGTGACAGCAGAGGCTGCAGCAGCCTAAAAGTGCTCCATGGATCAAACAGAGGATGGATGGGGCAGTTCAGAGCCACAGCAGCCTGCCTGCCTGCCTACAATTTAGCTGCATTCTCCACCTAGCAAATTCGGCATATTTGTGCCTTCCACAAACAGACTTGCTGGCATTTTTCTACGTCTGTGACTCTGATTGTGACCCTGTGAACCTCCCTTTAAGTCAGCACAAGCAGTCTGTTTTCATTCTACCATCTCCAAGGCACATTAATATTTAAAAGCTGTTGATAAGATGAAAGAAGAGCAATCTTTCTGGGTGAATTAACGGAAGGGACATTTGCTTTTCTCCAGTGCTCTGGGAACTGGCATTCAGCTAACACTGAGCATATCTTCTGAGTGGGGCTTAGGAAACTTGCAAATTTAAAGGAAAACAAAACAAGTTATTTGGAAAAGAAGAAAAAAAATATTTCTGACCTCCAGGACTCCTTCTCTTCCTGGTGGGCTGGCTGGAAATAGCAATACAATCTAGAAAGCCTTCTACTTTGGGACTACTGATTCCACTCTGACTTAAGTTGAATTAAGGATGGGAAAAGTCCTGCAGAAGTACTCCTTGGGAATCTACTTCATTCAGTTCACTGCATTTCTCACTCTCAAGCTGAATTCCCACAAAAGCTGGAGTGTGGCTGAGCTTGGCTCTGTGATTAGAGTCACTTGTGAAAATAACTTTTGGGCTGCATATATGGCAAATAGGAACTTGAAGACACATGTGGAGTGGATTACTTCATACAAATCAGCCCATCAAACCCTAAGAGCTTATGTGTGAATAACCAAGACAGCAGGAATTTCAAAGATGAATCAGTATTGCTCACATGCTAATTGAGGGAGAAATAACAAAGTCATTCAGAAAATAAGTTAGAATAATTAATACCTCTGAGAACTTTTGCAATCCACAAGGGCATGTTTTGGAACTAGTAGAAAACACAGCACAGTCAACTGTTCGGTATTAAGTGCTACAAGAGCAGAGCAAAATAGACCTTATCAGCATCCAGTTGCTTAAATGGTCTCTCTGACCATCCTGACCCAACTCCCAGGAGACACATCCCATTCTTACAAAGCCAGCAGGGGTCAGATGAAGACCAGAGAGAGGCCAACAACTCAGGAGCCTGGAGACTTCTCCCACTGTAGTACCCAGGCTGACTGAGGCATGGGGCAGGGAAGCAGAAGCCTGGGCTACGGCATCTGTCCCAGCGCTGTCAGACACCAGAGAGGGGAATCTGGCACTTCTTGCACCAGTATTAACATTCACTTCAGATGAAGGAAGGTACTGAGCTTGAAGTACTTTAGAAGCTTACTTCTACAGGTTAGTGAGATGCAAACCAAGCTTGTTAACCAGCATCACAAACTGAAATGTGGTGAAAAGAACATGTTTCTGTGTTCCTCAGACCTCTCTTTACACAACTGGCTGCTCCTATGTGCCCTCAGCTAGCCATCTGTGGTACCTTCTGACAACATGTCCCTCTGTCTGTGGGCCCATGTCCCCCTCCTATGTTCATATGAAGCTTCATCCAGAGCATACTAGTCAAGAAGGGGATTCCTGTCACCCTGGCTGTCACAGGCTTTGTATCGAGCCCTGTGGTATGGATAACATATTGCAAGCACTGCTTGCTCATCAGGAGCAACATCCTTACTTTTTCTCTTTTGATTTTCCTTCTAGTCATATCCTCAGGATGAGGAAGCATCTATCAAGACCAAAGTGCAAGACAGGCAATAGAAGGAGCCAAGAAATGAACGATAACACAAAGACCTGGCAGCTACAGGATGTTGAGTTGAAAGCTTGAGCAGGGCAGAGATGCAAGTTTGTTTTTGAGGAGGGACAAAACCAAAATGCTAACAGCTGCCACAAAACTTACTTGCATGATTGTTGTCTACTGCCATAGAAAGAAAGAAGAGGAAAAAAGCTATCAACTTACTGGGTTCCCATCGATGCCTGGAGGTCCTCGTTCCCCAAAATCACCAGGAAAACCCTGAGGAGAGGAGGCAAACATGAGTATTAGTTACTGATGGACCCTGGTGTAAAGACAGTTAGCTTAAAAACTGTACCCCCCACCTCTGCACTCAGGGTAGCACTTTGGTAGACAGCAGGTCACAAGGAAGCATGGACCAGGAGCCTGCTCATCCTCAACCAAGCCATTCTTGCTCCACCAGCACATCTGCTCAGTGAGAAGCTCTACAAGGCCAAAAGCTCTGATTCACCGCTCTCTCCTGGGGCCAATGAAGGGTAACCAGAAGTACCATTTACAAGGCTTAACCATGAGCTGCACATTAACTAATGGGAGCCTTGAGAGGAAGAATCAGTGAGGAAACAGGAAGGCTTTTTCCTTGGCCACGCTGCAGAAAGAACCCAGTGCTGAAGCTGCTGGACCTGACGTGTTCACACCTCATCTCGCAGGCAATATCCTGCCCTCACTCAGCTGTGCCTTTTCTTAGCACCAGTTGTCAGCCCTGGGCATGCTTCATATAGCAGGCAAGGCCTTTGCAGTGTCATGTAGAAAGACAACATGAGTGTGTATAGCAGAGAGAAGGGGTGGAAATCAGTGCTTCTGTCTTCCTTTTACCTCACCCAAATACTCTAGTATGTCCAACAAGGAATATGCAACCCTGAAGATTATGTTGTGTAGCTCACACCTGAAATAGTCTCACATTTGGTAGCTCAAACTCTGCATCTAAAGATACAGTGCCTTCTATTCTCTTTCAGGAAGAACTATCCTACTGATAGGATACTTGCTTAAAAGTCAATCCCAAACCTCTGGTGATCTGGAAGAGTTCACAAACCTCACTACAGTGACTATCCTCAAAAATGGATTGTCAGTCTGAATTATTCCATCCTGCCTACTAACACAATCAGTTTAACAGTCCCCCCCTCTCATAGGATAGCTGAATAGCATAATGCCTGTTGGAGCCCGTGCAGATGCTTAATGGAGCTGATCAAAGATGCCTAGTGAATTCACTCCAATGCATTCACGACCTTTCAGCTTGCCAGAGGAACAAACGCTTCCAAGCTCATTATGGTCCACACCCCAGAGCTGTGAAAGACCATGTTTACTACATGAAAAAGTCACCACAAAAGACTTCTTCATCATCTCATTAGATCTGATACAAATTTGGAAGACTTCAAACAATGCTAGAAAAGGGAGCGGAAGTACTGAGCCAGAACGTGGTGGAGTGGCATGTTCTCTCTTGCACTGTTGGACCCCCCTAAACCCCCCCAGATCCCTATTACCAACAAATCAAACAGCAGCTTGCTCTCTTCCCTGTCCTGTCCTGTTTTGTCTCCCTCAGAAGGAGCTCAGCAGAGGGGTACACCACCACTGTGGTTAGCAACCCCTTTTAGACACTGCATGGGCATTTTCAAGGAGGAAGCGGTTGGGTTTAAGATGGACTGGACTCAATTTTCCCCTGAGCTAGAACTTCATTCAGCAAAGGACTGGCAGGGAGCAGGCTGCCAATAGCTGTCAGGAATGAGCTCAAACATCAGCAGCTTCAGGGCTACTTTGAACTTCATCTGCAGTGGAAGGTGCTTTGGGAAGGCTGTGAGGTTGAGGTAAGAGTGTCATGACTTTCTTTTTCTTTCATGTCCCTTAAGATGAAGCGAGACAAAGTATGACACAGCATCCACCTCCTCTGACTCTGAGCCAAAAAGGAAATCATTGTCTGCTAGAGGAGCTCCCCACAGACAGAGTGTATGCAGAGCCTTACCCCAGGCTCTGACTCCTAGACTTGCTTAATTCAGCCAGAGTTAAAATCCTGCTTTATTCTCCACACTCTTCTGACTGTGGGCATCAGGATGGAAAACTAAGGAATATATTTGCATATAAAAGGTTCCTAGGGAAAGCATCTGCTTCAGTTCAGAGTGGGAACTTGTGAAGCAAAGCTCCATTCACCCCTGTTCCCTCTTCTGTTATAGTGCAGCAGTCTTGGAAAGAAAGCAGTGTTGCTTAGATTAGGCTGCACAAGTACCCCAGAGACACACCAGCAAGCTGCAACTGCTAGTGGGTGGGCTACTTCTGTCTCAAACTAGAATCCATAGTAAAACTACCTTACATCCTCCTCTGGCTCCACCAGACTGTGAGATACAAAGGCCAACACAACTAAGTTCTGGGCTAGTTAAGGGCTTAAGAGACAGGGATGGAGCAGACAAGGGGAGGATACTCTCTCTTCTGCCTGCTCTCTGTATACGGCAAACACTGGTTATCTCAGAGAAGCAAACCTGAGGGAAGGAAAATGCAACAACCAACAGCAACATGCTGCCTGGAAACACATCAGCAGCACTAAAACCAGAAATGATCACAGCAGACAGAACAGAAAAACTATACTGGGAAAGATGTCACCCAAGATCTCCCTTAATTTTTGAGGGTTTTCAGCTCCTGGTCAACACAACTAGGTAAAAAGATACTTGGTCAAATCTAAGGTGAGATGGGAGACCTGTTTAAGACAACCAAAATTTTGCCACTGACTTCATAGCCAACATTCCACCTCTTTTATACAACTCCCTACAGCACTGAGTACGTGCTCTTGAACAAACACAAACTATCACTTGCTTGCTTAGATTCAATACTTCTATTCTGTGGACACCCCTGTGAATGGGAAGTTGTCTGCCTTTTTCCAGCTGGGTACTACATCCCTCAAGCCTGTGCACATGCCAAGAAGCTGTGGTAAGCAACCACTGGAAACAGCCTTCTGTCATCTAGAGACAAAGACATCAAATCTAACAAGAAGTTGGGGGAGGCTAAAATTTTCTTTAATGCAAAAAAGGGGAAAAATAACTCTGCTCCATGCTGAATCAAAGACCAGAACAGAGAAGTACAGGGAAAACTCACTGCTCAGGCAAGATAAAAAAAATACTGCCTTGGAATATTTTGCTGTTTAGAGTCACACAGCTTGCCAAGGAAAATATGTGTGCATAGACTCATATCGTACTTACGCTGCTGCAGATTTCAGCCCCAGCCTTCAGCACTCTCCTAGCTGCATCTCTTCTTTCTTAGAGGGCACAGTGACCCACAGATGCCACTGAGCTGAGGTTGCTGAGGTGTCTTCTGTGAAGCTAATGTCTTGCCAATATGGGAAGGTTTTACTACTTTGATTAGTTTCCCACTAATCTCTATTTATACCTCAGTTTCTTTTACTAACCTCACTGCCTGAAGATAAAGACATAGGAGATTTGAGGCACTTGGTAACAGAGTTAATAAAAATCTAGCTTTTACACAGGCTTTCCAACAGAAGATCTCCAAGCATTTAAAAGGCAGATTATTCCTGTGTTTTGAAGGCAGAGAGCTCAGCACCTGAAGTCACTTGGCCAATACTAGCCTGTAAGCGAGAGATGCAACACTCAAATCCATTCACAGTACACTGGTACTCTCCCCACAGAGCCAGGGTTTCTGCCCATCCTCAAGATGAGATGGTAAAGGGTCACAGTGGGAGGAAACAGAGAAAAAAAAACCAGAGCAGGGTGGGTTGGCATCACTGCTACCACAGCCAGACACCACTCAGCAGTGAAGCCCAATCCTCACCAGCACCTGATGCCCCTTAATGTGCCATCTGCTCTACTGACATGAGCTTCCAGCCCAGCCCAGCCCAGGCTCATAGATCTCTGGGGTGCTGGGTGGTCCTTGGGCACTCTTTGGCCTGAGCTGTAAACTGAACCTAAAGGAAGAAACACAAATGGAAAGAGCAACTTCAGTTCAACCACCCCCAGGCATCCTAGCCCAACAGTGGAGCTTGGCAACTCAAGTTTGCACATTAAATGAGATCAAGGCTGGTGGCTGAAGGATATTTCAGCATCCATATGGTCTCCAAAGACCCAAGCCAGGTTGTGAAAGCTGTCCCAACACAGTCCTGTGCACAGCAGGAAACAATCAATCTTCTAAGACCCTCATGAAAAAGCAAGCACTTTCCATAGGGTAAGCAGTAGCAGTTTAAACCACAATAACGGCTCCAGTGACCACAGCATCCTAATTTATTGGCTCTCACATGTCTGCAAAAGCTATTTTTTCATTGCCTCTCCCCTCCTGCCTGAGCCTAAGGGACAGAGATGTTCCTCAGGAACAAAACTAGCATTATTCAACCAAAACAAGCAGCCTAGGAATTAGAAGTGAACTTCGTTATCCCATTTGTTTCATTCCTTAAGCAGCACTACCTCTCCCTCCTCTCCTATGCACTGCTCCAGCAGCCTGGGGAACCCAAATGAAGGGAGAACACAAGGGGCAGGAAGCTCATTTTATGGTGCTGGCAGACAGGCAGGTTGCAACTGGCAGCCCATTACAGGAGACCTGTGAAAAAGATTAAAGAGCCCAGCACATTGAGAGTCTCCTGACCTTCCCAAACTGAGCAGAGAGGGGGTTTTGGTGCAGAAAATCCACTGTTTTTCAGGGTGCAGCTGTTTTTCCTGGAAGACTGGCCCCTGGAATTTATGCTCAAGATTTGGGAAGGTAGTGTAAAATAGTATCCCATGCATCCTGCCCTCTCTGTGGGAGGGAGGGGACCTGAAGAGAAGGACCATAACTGGGAAGGGATGGCAAATAGCAGCAGAGCCAGGAGGAAAACGCTCAGCTGACAAGTTCTGTTGGCCAAGAGCTGGTGGGGTGTTCCTCTGCAGTGGCTGGGGTCAGGTATGACAAAGCTTTTGGCTCTATCTCACAGCTGGGAAATACACAGAGGAGGTGGGAAAAAAGTCCAGCTGAATGGATTTCTCATTGTCTGAAGGAGTTCAATGAAAGAAGCAAGGTGAAGCTTGAAGACGAGTTGGAGAGAAAGTGCACAAGCAGATGCTTTGCTCTAAGCTAGTTCAGTCTGCTTCTGTGCTCTCCTCTCCCCACCACAAGCAGAGCTTTGCAGTGGTTGCACAGTTTGTCCTCATTGCACTCAGTGAAGCTGAGGAACAACTGTTAGAGGGGGAACTGAGACAGAGAGGTGGAAACTGATTTATCCCAGGAACTGAGAAGTCCGGAGCTGAACCAGTAAGTAAATCCCTTTGAGGTTCTCCAGCAGTGCCTTATTTCCTTTCCACCACACTCCTGCAAAGGACATCCTTTCATATACCAGGAGACTCCTGCTGGGAACAGCCAGACCTAGACAGGCACTGGAACCAGCTCCTCCTGCATCAGGGGATGACATCCTCCTTCACCTCCCCTTCCTTTCTTCTTCTGCTTAAACCAAACAGAGCAGCCTGCCCTTTCTTGCTGTTGTCAGCCAAAGGGTTGCTCTGGTCTGAGCAGATGCCACCAGTTCATGTCTCCTGTCCCTGGAAGCAGCTGTCCTCAGGGAAGCAGGGAGATGCACCAAGTCCTTTGTTTCTCCAAGGCCTTTTCAGGTGTGTGTATGTGGGTGGGTGTGTTGTATGTGTACAACATCTGATTCAGTTTAAAACATTTTCCCTGATGGAGTAAGGGAGGCAGTCTGGCAGCTGCTGCTCCCAGGAATCCTGGCAGGTCTTTGGGCCAACAGAATCCTTCTCCAAAAATAGGACTGTATTTTCCTGTTGGCTGAAGGTGAAGCTGCTCAAACCAACCAGCCCTCCTGTCTTGTCTGCAAATGACTCTATTTGCCAGTTGGCTCTAGCCAGGTGAATCACTGCCCAGGAGCCTCCTCAGGGATGGAGTCTGCAAGTCAAACCATTCAAATAATAATAGTAAAAAAAGAAAAAAATGTGGTGGTGGAGAAGCAGGACTGAAGGTTAGATAAGGCATGCACTGGAAAAAACAGGAGAACAAAATAAACAAGTGTAGCTTATGTTGGCATCCTATACCTCTGAGAGCATTCTTGGTGGAGAGGGCAGACATGAGCCCCTTGGCAGGTGGGTGTGAAGGTGAGCAGACTGCTCAGACCCTTTGCCGGTTCCTAGAGCAGTGAGAGCCACCCCAAAGGCAGCCTGGCAAACCTTGTGCTCCTAGTGTGCCTGGTCACTAGCCTTAACCCATGCAGCTACACAGGAGCATTTGTCTTCTGCTCAGTCTACACCTGGGATTGCAACAGCTTTCATCCCTGCAGAGAAGGGAGATGCCATCCTCAGCTGGGTACAGGACTGATAGTCCTGCTGCAGTTCTGCTCCTTTACCACCCAAAGCGAGGTTTGCTCTCTCTCCCAGGGAGACTTCACAGCTCTGTCTCACAGCCTCTTTGGATGAAGATTTCATGGCATTTTTAAGCATAATTATCCCTCCAGCTGTGGGAGCACAGCCCTCCAGGGCAGCTCCTTCCATCTGAACCCGAGCCAAGTCTCCTGAAGCCCCTTGAGCTGAAGTTAACTGACAACCTTCTATTCAAGAAAGTCAAGCAGCTTTGGTGATTGAAATATTTCCAGATCCAAAAATGATAGTTGCATTATCTTTTTTTTCCCCTTATAATTTCTAACAAGTATAATTTTAGGGCTTTGATCTGATTTATGAAGGAACATTTTGCTGAGGGAAGAAAGATGCTCTTGTGCTTAGGAGACCTTGGTTCAATTCATAGGATCATAGGATTGTCAGAGTTGGAAGGGACCTCAAAGATCATCCAGTTCCAACCCCACTGCCTGGCAATAAGCTGTTTGAATGACAATGGACAAGTCACTTAGGGATAGTCTTGGAAACAAACCATCTCTGGGTTTGTTTCTTTCAGTAGAACTTGTGGGTCTTGGCACCTTTCAAACCCTTTTCCCTGTGTTTTCAGCACTTTGTTTTGCCCATTCTTTAAAAACTAAAATACATGCTAATCTTGTCCACACCTTGCCAGGTCATTTGAAGTCACTGACTGCTCAAACCATATATATTTTTTAAAAAATAGGTTAATAAATATTGTAGCAAAGAGTTGGCCTAGATGGCTCATTGGAAAAATCCAATTCATGGGCTAAAACCCTGTCAGTAACAGAGGAGGCAAGAGAGACACAGCTGGACCCTTAGCAGCCCCTGTGAGCCATGATACTCAGTGTTGGAGGTGAGAGCTCCTGGAGTGTGTGATTCTTATGAGAAAAGCCTTGTGGGCTGCCTCTCTGCACCTCCAGCAAGCTCACTCAAGTCAGCTGGAGTCTGACAATTATTCATCAAAGGAGAGATACTTCAAACTCCTGCTACCAGTTTCCCAAACCACAGCTGGGGTGGTGCAGGAGACTCTTGCTTGGTTCACTCCAAAAGCAAGGAAGGACCTCAGCTGTATCCAAAGCAGAGGAAAGACTGGAGCAAGTAGAGAGGAGCTGTTTATCATCTCAGTCCCTACAGAGAGGGTCAAAATTTGTTTTCTCAGTAATTTGTGGCTATCCCAGCCTTTCCAGACACATGGCAAAGCATGTCCCCTGTTGTCTGCATGGACAACAGCTGAGACTGTGGAACTTGGCAAAGCCTCATGCACTTAGGTTCACCACCAAGTTGTCTTAGCCATATATCAAGAGGTTGGGGGAAGCTGTAAAATGAAACCTTCCTAACCCCAAGGCAGCCCTGCTTTTTGCTCTCCAATGCCTCCCACAAGGCAATGCCTTTTCACATGATGCCACAGCCTACCCATACTGGTGGGGAGTGCAGGGGCATCACATGCACTTCTAACAGCTTATCAGATGAAGAACAAAAGAGAATATATTGAGACTTGGTGTTCACTGGAGGCAGGAGCCGAGACTTTAACTCTGTAAGTCAACATGGGAGAAGAGAGCAGACATGAAAAACAGCCTGGCAAGAAGGCACTGCTGCACTACACACTGAGAGCTGGCACAGGGGACCTTGCCTGTGGTCAGCTCGTGGAAAACGATTCCAGATTCGGCAGCTTGCCACCACGTTGATGCTCACAACAAATACTGAGGCTACTCAGAGTGGCTGCCAGATCACTGCTGGCTCTCACAACCTCCACACTGTGTCCAGCAGGGAGAGGGGAAAGAGACTTCTGGACTATGCACTGATCAGTAATACTTAAAAACTCACATGAACCTCTTCCTTGACATCTGAGCAGCAATCCTTGGCATTTACATGCTAAGTTTCAGCTACTGAGCTCAAAGGAGAGCTGAGTGTGTTATCCTTATTTCATAGACAGCCAAGAACAGCCAAACAGCTTGAACTTGCATGACACAGGAAGAAACCAGGTTCTATACCCTCTTCCTCCTCTGGTGTATTCACCAAGCAATGCAGCATCTCCCCATCTTGCCTTGGTAGACTCCAGCCATTCTCCCAGGCAGAGGTGTCAGCCTTCCTGGCCATGCATCCCAAATGCAAACCCTTCCTCTGTGCCTGCTACTTACACAGTCTACTTCACCTGTCAAGCTATCAGCACTTCAGCATCAGGTTGGCACTTGCCATAAGCTGTGCACAGCCTGCTAGCAGAGCCTGCACTGTCAGGAGGTGTTTGCCTCCCTTGCCTGAGGTTGGCAGGCAAGCAGGAACCCCACCACAGCACTGGACAGCTGGTGGGACACAGCTGAGTATCGTTCACAAACAAGAGCTACAGGAGGACAAAAGAGGGAACAGTAATGAGCACAGCTAGACAGGCATGGAAGCCAAAGTACCTGCTTTGCACACACTACTGTTCCCTAAACTTTCCAGCCCTATGGATGGTCTGATCCTGGGCTTCTTTTTCAACCCCAGCTGATGGACCCTTTGGGCTGGGGCTTTTCTTTCAAGAGGTGTTTGCATGCTACCTGACAGTGTGAGGCTCTGAGTGTTCAGCTGAGCTCCAGGCACAGCACCAGCAGCACCAATAGGTTCTCAGAAAAATGAAAGGAAACCTCAGCTGTGCTTGGCTAAGTTGCAACTAGACCTCAGACAAGCCCAAGAATTACTAAGTATGTCTTGGAACTGAACTTTGCTCCTTCCTTTCTCTCTCTTTTAAAATAATAATACTGATAAAACACATTGTAAGTAAAAACCAGGCATAAGGTAATGCAACTGGTGCAGTATTGATATTCTATGTGAAAAAAGATACAAGCACACACCAATAATGAAGATAAACAAAAAAGGAGCTCAGAGATCTTTGGATATATTTCCTGAAAGTTCACAGGACATGAGAACTTCTGAAAACATCTCACTCTAGCTGAAGTTTAAGACAACGTGCAGAGCAGATGTTTCTGACTGTAGCTACCCTGCTCCAACAGCACAAGATGATCATATCAACTTTCAAGCTTTGCATTTCTCAACTCATGACTACCTGTATCTCCTTTTCCTGTGGGCTACTTCCCTCATTGAAGCACATCTCCTTCTAAAGATGAACTGGGACTGATATGTTGCCTATGCATGCCAAGATGGAAGGTAACAACAGCTTCTTCTCATTCCTTCCCCCCAGCAGGGTGCAGACCACAGCCCTGCTGCCCTCACAGCAGTGGAGCCTTTTTTTAATCCTCTATTATTTTTTATTTTCATGTTTTGGCAAGTGCTCAACTGAACACCATAGAACTCCACAAAAGCACCATAAAAAGCCATTCTTTTCAGCCACTGCCTTGGCAAGACTGAAGGTTTAAGCAACCAGCTGCTTCAGCTCCAGACCTCCAGCCCACCTCTAAACCAGGAAGCAGATCTGGAGACATACAGACTGATGTTATTTCAGTTTCCCCAGTGCACTGTACTTTAGTCACCCCCAACCCTCTCCCTTGCTCAAGAGTTCTCCAGGGCCCTGCATTAGGAATGCCCTTGCCTCCTGCGTTGCTGGTGCACTGCAGAGATTGCAGAGGGGGAGGTGGAGTCAGCTTTTTCCATGACAGATTCACCATGTCCCTCACAGCTCTGCAAAACTTAACTTCCCTGGAAGGGTTTCAAGATCTGACTCATGTCCAGTTCTTCTATTTTAATCATTCCCTCTTACATCACTCTCAGAGGCCCACGGTGTCACATGCAAACTCCCCCAGGCCCCTGCTCCTCCTCTGCCAAGCACTTAATCTGTTGCCGTCTCTCATCTCAAACAGATCTAGGTAGAGAAATATATTTGGTACCAACTCCTTCCCTACTTTCCAGAGCATTTGGCAGCTTTGGATAACAGCTAACAAGGGCTTCCAAGAACTCTCCATTATAAGGACAATGCTGAAATGGAACAGGAGCAGCAGCCACAGCAGCAAACCTAGTGACACGGGGACACGAGAGACCAGAAAACAATCCCAGCAGGCTCACTAACACTGTAAGCCATCTGGGAGACTGCACAGGCCAGGAGAGAAGGGTTGGGAAGGGACCAGGTCAGCTGGTTCCTACTTTCCATTCTCCCAGGGATTTCCTGAATAACTCTCGATGTCAATCTTTTTGTTCAAGCTCGGAAGTACAAATCATCAGCATGGACCCATTCAGGATTTCTTATTAAACCTGATATCATGAAATGAGGCTGGAGCCAAAACTCTCTGAAAGAGCCAAGTAGAACAAAGGTGCCCATGCACAGCCCTTTAATCCCTTCTCTAGGTCCCAGCTGAAATGCCTCCACGGTTGGGAGATTCCCTGCTGATCTCAGGGGAGCCCCTTGTTTGTAACAGTGACCGCCAGACAAAACCTCTTGCCTGGAAGATTCCAAACCTTAGCCAAACAACAGCTGGAAGGCTTTGAGCCTCCAGCATGCTCTGCAGAAACAAGGCAGAGAGCAGAAAGCCTGCACCTAACAACAGTTGCTGTGTTTGTTTTACTCTGGTCAATGAGTCACTGTTACAACGACTAACTCTGCATTTATTCATACAGAGGCTTCTGGTGCAACCAGCAGCACACAAACACCTACAATCTGGTACAGATGCCCCCCCTCTCAAAAGATCCTCTTGACCACCCCCGTCCCAGGGAGAGAAGAGCAGCCAGCCAGGATGAATGTGGCACTGTTGGAATGTTTGCATGGCTTTTGCTGTGAGAACAGCAGTAAGCAGTAGGCGTGGGACTCCTGGAAAGCAGGCGTTCGCATCCAAGGGTGACAAGGGAGAAGCACTGGATTTTTCCGTGTGTGGGTGAGTGGCTATTCTGCAAGGAGCATGTCAGGAGACAGAGAAACTCAGGCTAACATGAAGGACAAGGTGCAATGACAAGAGACACACCAGAGCACGAACATGCCTGATCTCTCCACTGACTCCTGGAGCCAAAAACTTAATATGTTCTGCTGAAGGAAGCACGTGGAATTTCTTGGATGAAGGCTGGTGTGGGAAAGGCTTTCCTTTCTGTCCTTTCCCTGTTTCCTCTACTCCTTTCAGAACTTTTCCCACCTGCTTTTGTTTTTGCTACAGTCAGCACAAACCTCCATCTCCTCTGCAGCTCTCATATCTTGTATTTAGCCCTACTCCCCTTCCTCCTGGCCAAACTCTCAAATCTATCTGCTCTGCTTGCTCCTCAGTCATGTCTTCAGCTGATCATGTCACTGCTTTAATTCTGATTTAATATTAAATGTCACTGTTTTAACTCTGCACCACCACCGAGAACAAAAAGGTTTCTACACAACAACGCACTTGCATTATACAAACCAGGATGGTACAAGGGTTGGAGTGAATCACAGCAAAAAGGGAAACACGATGGGACTGGTGGGAGCATAGAGCAGCAGATATAACAGAGCAAGCACAGGCACCTGGGATGCTGCAGTCATGTTGGGGAATTAAAAAGTGCATTCAGGGAAGAGGCTGGCCAGAGGTAGGACAGAGAGAAAGATGTTGCAATAGAGAATCTGAGAAGTGTAGGATCCAAGGGAGCATGGAGACTGGGTGAGAAAGAACAAAGATGCCTATGAACTGGGCAAAGAATAGAAGAAAGAGAGAGAACAGTATTTATGCCTTTGTTTTTCTTCCTGCTCGAGGTAAAGACATGGAAAAGTTTGTCTGATCTCCCCAGTTAGCTCCCATCAGAAGATGTGAAGGGACCCAGCCAAAAGCCAGATATTTTGTTTCCAGTTTCATTCAACAAGGTCTGCATAATAGACGAGGAAAAACTTTACCGGCCTACCCATCTTGCCCCTCTTCCCAGGAACTCCAGGGATCCCCTGCAAGGAAAACACACAGAGAGAAAAAAATAATAGGTCTGTTTGAGAAAGCAAACAGCCAACCAACAACAAAAACAAAACTAGAGGAGAAAGGGGAATGCAAAACAGGCTAATGAGTGCGGCATTGTTCGGGAATCAAAATGTCAGCTACTTGCAGTCAGCTGTGAGAGCAGAAGACAATTAACCTTCACCCACTAACTACAGACCTCCCCGAGGACACACAGAGGCAGGATCCACACCCAGGGCAACAGGCTGAAGTTGTGCTTAGCAGGAGCAATCATTAAGCTACTGGTCTGGAACCAAATGAAGGCCACTGCCAAGGCAGTCGCTGGAGAACTTCTGTTTATGTTTCTTATTTAGTTATACAAGCATTAAATCAGTGACTCCAGAGTGCAGGGCAGTCCCCTTCAAGGCAGGCACACACAGAGACACACACACTCCCACATGCACTCGAGGCCTCTTTTGTTTCTGAAACTTGCATTTGAGGAAGAAAAAAATGAAATAAAACAGTCTTCATCTTACAGTGACCTTCCTTAGGAGCTCTTGCAGTGGGAAGAGGGGGTCCTTGGATGGGTAGAGATCAGGTAGGTGGGGGAATGTGGGTGAGAGGAGCAAATAAGCAAGCGAGGTCCTGTAAAGCTCTGAACATGTGGATTTGGAGAAGGCACAGTGAAAAGAATGGAAGGGAGGACACATGGGAACAACAGGCACATCTACACATCCACAGGCCCCAGTATTGACTGCCCAACTTGATGCAACTGGAAGGAAAGCCATTATCAGAAGGCCCCAAGCCCTGTCCCTTCCAGGAGCAAGGCTCTTTGAGACACCTCCAGTTGGACACTCAAAATGCTGTGACACTCTGGCTGGGATGTCACTCCTGTGGAAGCAGGAAATTCCCATGTACATGATCCCCCTCACCACATCCCACTAAGATGAACTAGTAAGGGGGAGGAGGAAGGCAGGTTTTGAAGTGAAGGAAAATACAGAAGACCTCCTCTCTACTCAGCAGTGAGGTCTGAGGACCCTGTCTGGAGCCTAGGTTTTCCTGAGCTGAATGTCAACACTATAGGGAGACAAAGGTCTCATGCAAGTGCAGAAACAGGCAAAAGAAGGCATGGTTAAACACTACTTATGCTTGCCTCTTTCCTCAAGAACAAGGGATAGAGAAGGCTACAACAGGCTCTAAAGAACTAGATTCAAGCAACACAGTAAGGTTTTCTTGACAAAATACTCACTCGTTCTCCATCAGCCCCTGGTAGCCCAAACAATCCTGGGAGACCAATATACCCCTAAAGAAAAGAGGAAACACATAGTTAAAGTCAATTCTCTATTAGCACCCACTCAATCTCTCTTTCCTGAAGAGCAGAGCATCCTCCAGCGTTGGTCAATGGCAGCCATGATGAAATAAACCTTGAGGCAAGTGTATATGCCCATGGACTGCATGGTGCTGGCTTCCACGATGTAGTCCAAGGGCACATACCCTCACACCAGGGATCATGAGGACTCCAGGCAGGAAGAGGCCAGCAAGAAGAAGCCTTACCTGGGCTGGCTCTAAGTGTACCTGAGGGAAATGGAGCTTGGTTCAAAGTTAACAAGAGTGATAGCAAAAGTAATCCACATGCCTACACCTCCATTCTTCTCTCCAAGGGCTCTCTCCCTGCCTTTGGCACTCGTTCCCAGCTGTGTTGTGAAAATGTTTTGTTGCACCAAGCCCTTTCTGCTTGTCTTATGTCACATGGTGACCACACACTGCAGCCCCTTCTCATGCAAACACCATCTCTTCCAGGCATGCAAGGCTGCCAACCATCCTGGTGCTGAGAGAGGAGAAACCCACAGGGGTTCTGCCTGAAGCCTCTCCCTGCAAACTTTTACACCACCAAGACCTTTTGCAAAAACCTTTGTCAGCCTGAGCACCCAGGGCCCTGCTGAGGCAGGGAGAGGCCGAGTGTGACCTTTTTGGCTCTTTGGGTCCATGTAGGAGGCTCAACTCGTCCATAAAGATCCCCTGACACCTAAATGTAAAGAAGCCTCTTTTGCACCAACGTGTGTCACAAAAGCCATTCCTTTCACACTCATCAGCAAGCATCCCATTTTCAGGTATGTGGAGTTTCTCTATGGCCTTAGATCCTGCTCAGACAAGACATGCTGCATAAAATGCAGTATTTCCCTTCCCTTGTAACAACAGAAGCCTTGTGTTTAATCCCCTTTGCTCAGCAGTTAGTACAAAGTTACCTTGTGTGCTGGTCCTTTGCAAAGGACTAATTTGTGCCAACCGTGCAGATTCGAGAGGAAGTGAGTTTCAGCAGGGAGCCCCCTCAGTGGCACCTCACTGTTACAAAAGCCAAGTGTTAACACTGATTTTCTCTGATCTTTCTTTCTCCATCATCACTAACTCTCTTACTGTCAACCTCACCAAAGATTTTCACCAGTCCATCACCTCTTTAGGGATAATACCTAGCTGGGAAGCATGCCTACATTAAAACGATGCTGTCAGCTTTTGTCTCCTGAACCCCGAGGCAAACTATGTAAATTCTGAAACACTTCCTGCAGAAGAAAAAAAAAAAATAGAGGTGGGGGATGGAGAAGAGTTCACAACTTGCTTCCTTAGTCCACAAAATACAGGTATCTCACCTTAGTACCCAATTCTGAATCACTGCAGTTGAACTGAGAAATGGCTTTCTTGGGTAGCTATCAGTATTTCAGTCCTCAGCACTCAGGAGTGCAAAGTGGGAAATAATTTTCAAGTCTTACATCCTGCACATCTACTACATGAGAATTACACCAGGTCCTGGTTTGGCCAGCGAAACACTTGCCCCAGGGAAAACTTGATCACTTGCAGAAGTGAGATGAGGAAGCTGTGCTATCTCAGATCATAGAACCATAAAACAGTTTAGGTTGAAAAGGACCTTTAAAGGCTATCTAGTCCAACTTTGCCCGCAAAGAGCAGGGACACCTTCAGCTAGAGCAGGTTGCTCAGAGCCCTGTCCAACCTGACCTTGAAAACTCCCAGAGATGGGGCATCCACCACCTCTTTAGGTAACCTGTTCTAGTGTTTCACCACCCTCACTGTAAAAATATTCTTCCTTATCTAGATTAAATCTCTCTTTTACTTTAAAACCATTTCTCCTTATCCTATTGCCAAAGGCCCTACTAAATAGTTTATCCTCATCTTTCTCTTAAACTCCCTGTAAGTACTGGAAAGGGATCTTCTCTCCTGCAGGACACTGCACATGCCATGTCCCTTCCCAGCTCAGGAATACACATAGCTACAGGGTCAGCATTTGTTTATTCCTTGCAGTTCTCCTAGTGATGAAAGCCAGCTGGATGAGTTTAGTGCACAAAGAAACGATCACATTAGAGAAACAGGGAATTTCATTGGCTCTGAATCTCATTGTGAATTTCTAGTTGCAGGAAAAGAACAAACTGTGATCAACAAGAGCCTTAACTAGTCAAACAAACCAGAAAAAAAAAAAGAGACTGAGCCCCCAGCAATTTAATCTGGTGAGCAAACCAAAGGAGAACAGAGACACTCACTTTTGTATTGCACATGGCTTCAAGATGCTGGCTTGTTGATCTGCATAATGATACAAATCACTCCCAAACCCAAGACTTTACCCAAAAGAGATCACATTCAGCATGGTGCAAGACCAATGAACCACACTTATTGGAACTAAAGAGGCCTTTGGGAGCTGGAGCTTGCAGAAGGTTCAGTCTTTGGTCTTTGGCAGGAATTTGTACGCCACTCTTTCCCCTCCTGCAGTGGGAGCTCTGAAGAGGTTGACTTTGTATCACCAGCACTAGTGGTGAACTTTGATCTTGGTGTGTTCCATGTTTAATATTCAAACTCTAGCAGTGTTTCAATAAACAAGTGGTGTGCAGTTCAAATCCCCTGAACCCAACAAATTAAAGCAACTAGTCTCAGGATTGCAAAATTAGGCATAGTTCTTCAGAAGCCTTTGGTTAAAAAAAGGAGAGAAAAGACAAATGAAAGGTTGCTTACCCGGCTGCCTTTTGGACCAGTTTCCCCTATGGGGCCAGGTAAACCCTAGAACAGAGGAGAAAAAACAAGGACAAATGTGGCCAGGCTTTAACTCACCCTAATGAGCAATGCCAAACCCTCAGCACCATCCCTGTGGTTCTGCTTTCAGTGCCTGCTCCAAGGAGTACCAACAAAGGAGATCAACAAGAAAAAAGGACAACCTCATAGAAATAACAAATCTCCCATTGTTGGGGAGCTGGGACTCTGCAGAACCTGAGACTGCTTCACGTAGTGAGCCTTCCCCAGGGCTGAGGTGGAGATTTCTGATCATGAAGACCAGACAGGCTTATGCAGCAGGTGCATGGAGGTTGCCTTACACTTCAGAGCCGACCTACAGCGATGCTCTGTAGCCAACAGCTCTCCATTCATTTTCCTGCCTAACTGAACACACCCATAGCAAATGACAAATGAATTTCAATACCTCTTTAGGGAGCACAGGTGGGCCCTGAGGCACTGAGAAAACCTCTCCAATTTCTAGAGCCTAGAAAGTCACTTAGCAGGGCAGGTACTGCAATACCTCTAACCCTTTGCAGCATCGACAGCTAGAGAAAGAACTGCAAACACATTCCCCATTCTGCTTCTGTGCCTATTGCTGCTCACTCAAAGTGCTGTGAAAAAGAACCTTGTAAAAATGCATAATGAATTTTACAAGTTTATTGTCTTCTAGCAAGTTCCCAGCTCAAGTTTTTCTAATTCCAAATGTTGTTGGGCTTTTTTGGAAGAGGGCAGGAGAAAAGGCCAAATCCATATTTTCTCTAACTGGCAGCACTGCACACTCAGCCTGGGATCTGAAAGTCAGGTTGTGCTCTTTCCTGGTTTGTTCATCGTTGCCAAAGCTTTCAGCCGTTGGGGTGAATTTAACAGTTCTGCCTCTGATGTGCAAATCAAAGCAGAGCCAAGCTCCCAGAGCGCTGCAGAGCCAACACAGCTGACAGGAGCAACAAGTAGTAAAATCTCAGTAAAGTAAACAGCTCTGATGCTGGATGCACACAGCATTCAGATCTGCTGAAAAAAGCTGCCTTAAAAAAGAGAAAAAAAGAGTCACTCTTCTGACACAAACCACATTTTAAGAAAGCACTTTTGCTCCTCATATGTCAAGCACAAAGATTTCACCCTGCTTATCTGATGGGCAAGATGCTGCTGTGAACTGCTAAGCAGCATTCATTAACCTTGTATGTCCAATACAGCTTGGACCTCTCTGTATTAGTCATCTGACAGACTCACACCTAGGAGATTCTTTGGCATGCAACTCTCCAAGAGCCTTTTAGAGGATGAATGGAGCATTTAGTCAGGTGCATAAAGCTCTCATCCAGTTCTACCATCTGCACTCTCCAGTGTGCTAAGCAAGATATCAATTTTCAATTTAAAATGGATCATACATGATTTTTAGTCTGAGGAGGGGGATGCAGATTTATTCTGCACATCTAGTTCACCTACAGTCCAATGACCTGCACACAGGTAAAAACTCACATACAAACTCATGACAAGTCTGAAAGACTCTTGACAGACTGCTTGGGGTCTCTGACATCTACCTAGCCTCTCAGCAATGTACTTAGAGAGAAATGTGGTGAAACCCAACGTTAATGTGTCCAGTTTAGAAAACCATGACAAACTCTTTTCACTGTAAAATGTTACAGGGTCAGGTCTTCTGCCCTCCAAGGGATTCCATTTAGGGTCTTACAAAGTATTCCTCAATTTTCTTCCTACTACTCAGCATCTGGCATCAGTAAGACAATAAATTTTTCAATCTTTATCCATGTACCTTTGCACACTCCTCCATTCCTAAAGATGTCTGCTTTTTTTCAGAATGAAAACAAACACTTGATTTTCTTTCATCAACTTTTTTGCACCTGAAAATATGATTTTTTCTATATATTTATGGTCCATGCATAAGTTTATATGTATGTGTTTTACTAGTGAGAGTTCATCTGAATCTGTTCTTTCTGTAATACACCTTTTTGTGTCCCAGGCTTCTAACCAGCTCAACATGAGATGTAAAACATGCCTAGAAATGAAAAGTTAGCAGCCTGCAGGCATGTTTTTCTGCAGTGCTGTAGTTTCTGTTTGTTATTTCTTACTGTTATACTAAAGCAAAAATGTCAGATTTTTGCTATAGAAATTCAGGTTTCATCTATCACAGCCATTAAACACTTTCTAACAACCTTAGTGTCCCCCAGAGCTGAAAGATCATGTCACTGATACAGCACCCTGGGGAGGAAAGAAGGAAATTGTTCAGACATATTCTAGAGGTCTGCACTGCCCATTAGTGGGGCATGTATTTAGTGGGGCATATATTTAGCTACCTGCACACCCAAATCCCTAGTCTGTGCACAGCACGATGAGATTTACTGCACCTGCCTGCCAGGATAACCTTTGGCACCTGGGCTTCCATCTGGTCCTCGTTCGCCCTTTGGAAAGAGAAAAGACAAGACACAGCAGGTAAGGTGAGCATCACAACTGGGAAACTGTCTTAGTTGTTTCATTCTTTGAGCTGGAGGGAAAAGAAGGTTGGAATGGGTTAACCTGATGCAAATCTATAGAGAGAAAGAAAATCTTAGGAAAATCTGAAAATCTTAATACAGGGGAATAAATTAAGGAGGAGGGAAACAGACAGAAGCCAAGTCAATCAGAGCCATGCAGTAAGCAAGTGTTGTGATTTCTCCTTCTCCCTTCATTGGCAGGGAAAGCAGCAGAGAGTTTGGAACAAGGAGGCTAAGAGAAGGTGTAAGGCTGCATCTATATCTGGCATATGGAACCGTTTTACTGGTGGGGAAGCACTGCCAAATTCTTCCAAACTAAATACATTCATGTATAATATCCTTTAACATCTCTGCTAACAGGGCCTGCTATTCATTGCCTTGTGGGGGTTTTTTTCCAGTTTTTTTTGGTTTGTTTTGTTTTGGTTTTGGTTTTTTTTCACCCCGAACTGCAAATACCAGAATTAACCAAATAAAGAAGGGGGAGAAAAGGGGAGAGGGGGAATGGGCTTTGGGAGGAGAATTTCATGTTAGTACTTAACATGATGTGGTTAGTAAACTCCAGGTGAAATTAACATAAAAGGAAAAATAAAGGGGGACTAGAGTAACCTGGTATTTCTCCCACCACATAAACTTAACATGGTTGAGCAAAAAAAAATTAGAAATTAAATTTAGAAACTCCAAGGCAGTCTCCTCCCACCAACCTGCTGCTCCTTGGTCAGTGTATGTGCACAGCTGCCAGAGCTCACTGCCCATCCCTGTGTGTGCCAAGCCACCCCTGGCAGGAGAGGAGCTGGCTGTCCACACCAGGCAGGCTGTACAGGCTCCAAACTAACATCAGAATCAGCAAATCCACCCCTCTTTAAAGGTTCAGTGTTGGAAACTGGGAAGACTCACCTGGTCTCCAGGGTGACCTGGTGGTCCAGGGTAGCCTTTATATCCCTGTTAAAATAAGATGGAAGAGGTGAATAAGAAGACAAAGATAATTAAATAAAATAATAATCTGGTTTTGGTTTGAATTTCTCTTTGCAGGTGGAAGTAAAGATCTGAGGAGAAGCAAGGTGTTAGATATGAGATAGTACTACACAGTCATGCCAACTGTTAGGGTGCTGCTTTGTGCCTGCATGACCCAAACCCTGCTGGGATCTGGGGTTACTCAAGGAGTACTTGCTCCATGAGCAGACTCAGGGTTGTGTCTACACTCAGCTCTCTCTATTTGTAATTTACACCTTTAACAAAGCTATCCTTAAACCTTAGGAAGCCTCAGGCTTCTACAGTGAAATCCTGGCTTTGGGCAATTTGAGGGACTACGCAACAGGAGTCACTTGCATTTCAGAGCACTCTCTTTTGCTTTAGAACTTGAAATACACTAGAAACACCAGACCAACCAGTTACTTTCACAAGAAACCTCAGTTTTGTTTCTAGCTTGCATTTCTCTCACTTCCAGCTTTTCTAATCTAATTATTACAAGATATGACAAAATTCAGAGTCCTTCATTATGAAGTTACCTAAAGAGGTGAGCAAGCTGTCTCCTAACCTGCTCCCTCTTTGCTGAATTAATTAGAATGGGTGTCTTAACCCAGCTTGCTGGCTGGCAAGTGTTACAGGCTTCAAATCATTCTCACAGGTCTTTCATAAACCTGCTTCAGTATTTTTGTTTTGAGATGCAGACACTGGATCAGGACAAAGGTAGCCTGTTCAAGTGTAGGCTGAGCACTAGGTATTTTCAGAGAGTTTGCTTTCTTCAGGATTTACCTAGAGCTCTTTTCAAACACAGTAAATTCTGCAAGTGACAGGCCCTTCAGGTTTTTTTCCTCCCTTTCCTTTATTATCTTGCTTCAGCTATTTAAAACAAGCTCATTTCCATCAAGTGGAGTCAGAGCTGATTAGAAGGTTAAATCCAGTTACAGAGATGACTGTTTAGCTGGGCTATCAGCAAGATCAACAAAGGGCTGAAAATTTATCTTGAAACAAATGGAGAAAGAAAATAAAGAAGAAACAATCCTTGCACAAATACCACAGAAATAACAAAATGCTCATTGTAATTCAGCCCCTGCTACTCACCCTGTCCCCAGCCAGGGCTCCCTGCACGTCTTCTGTCTGTGAAACCCACAGGGGAGCATCCTCCTGCTCTGGAAGTCATAACCAAACCCTAGTTTGGCCAAGGACTTGGCCTTTTGCTTCTCTCACCAGATGAACCCAGGCCTGTTTCTGCTCTCAGGTCCACACCTCTGCTTAATGGCTTTTTAATTCTTCCCATGGGTTATTCTAGACCTGCAGCCTAAGCCTTTGCTGGTGAAGGTATGCAATGCTCTCAGCCATCTTGGCTACCACCCAGTCCCCTTTGCATTCCTCTTTGCTCATTATTTCAGACATTTTGGCCTGGGAAGATGTTGATTCCCTTTTTGCCAATTCTCTCCTGCTTGACCTTGCTGATTTATCATGACCCACTCTTTAGACTGAGCTGCACCTCCTGAGAAGGTAGTGGCTGCCCTGAAAGACCATTTGGCTACCAGCTGGCCCTTGTCTGAACTCCTTCAAAGGTCCTTTCTCCAAATGCTGCCACTGCCTTTCAGCCAATGGCTCCTAATTGGAAGGGTCTCAGCAGCTCTTGGAGCAAGACCAGCAGACAGGACACCTTGCCCCTCTCCAGGAATCTCCCCCATGAGAACCTCTTTTGCTTATCCTCTCCCTGGCACCTTGACAGAGGCTCAGCATCAGTAGAAAGGAAAGAGAATGCTCCACCCTGGTAGGGTGTCTGGCCTGAAAGTGGAGGCATGTTGTGAAGGTCTAGACACACCTAGGTGTTCTGGCCACCCCTTCAACCTCTTCCAGAGAGAGCTGCCAACAAAACAGCCCTGGGTTCAGCATCTCCAGACATACCCTGGGATTTAGCATGCAGCCAATAGGGCCTCTGCCCAGATCTTCCAGCCATAACCTGCAGCAAGAGCTACCTTTGTCTCCAGATAGCTGAAGCAGCTACTTCCATGGGTACAAACACTTATGAGCTGTCTCGTTCCCTACACTGATAAGAAAGAATTGCCTAGCTTGGCTGCTCCAAATCACTCTGCTCTGAATGAGCTCCTGCAGGACAGGCACTTCAAGTCTCTGATGTTCACCCAGAGCAGGTGGTTAGATGATAGCCCCTCTAGCTGCTCAAATCATGTCCTGAGCCAATGTTTACACCAAGCATTGCATTGCTATTTCTAAAGGGATAAGTGAATGTCACTTAAGGTAAATATGTAGACACTCTTAATACTGTTGCATCCTATTAAATATCCTCCTCACAGCATATAATGAACTCTAGGAAGCTTCAAATATGTGTTTCTTCTTAGCAGGCTGCAATATTTCAGTCTCACGTTAATTATAGCAAGGAGCAAACAGAAAAGCTTGGGTATGCTAAAGTTGGCTGCAATGTGAAAGTATTTACCTGCTAAAATCCTCTTCATATAGCACTAAAATGACAGGCCAGAGGGTATGAAAACAACTGCATTCACTTTTTTATCCCAACACTTCCTGATGATTACAGGGTGCTCAAAACAAAGGGCTGTGATTTAGAAAGGAAATTGCACTCCAGTGAAGGATTTATTCATCTGTGATATTTATAATCTATGCTTTCCTAACTCAAACAGGATCATGCTGCCCTTTGGTAGGAAATGTAAAGAGTAAAGAGCAAGTGAATGAGATCTGCATGACAGGGTGTGTTTTGAAGCACTGACCAATTCCCAGGCCCTGTCTTTACTCTCTGGGTGATTTCAATGAAGCTTTTTCTCTCTCCCTGCTTCTGTCTCTTCTCTCTTCTACTATCACATACTTTGCTACAACTGCTTTCTCCCCTGCAGCACTTGAGGCTGGGAGCAGTGATGTGCTCTGGTGAGATGTATCTGCAGGGCAGCTGTGGTCTACAACCCCCATCCAAAAGCCAAAGTCCACAGACACATCGTGGTCACCAGAGAGGACAGCCAAGTCCTGTCACTATTCTCAAGAGCTGCTCTTCAGCAAAACCAACATGTGCTGTGCATGGAGAGGATGAGAATTACACCTGCTGCTTGCAAGGCAGTTTCTTATCCTCATAGATGGGGCAGGCAAAATGACTTTGGGGGTGCTCAGGGATCAGATTGTCCAAGCCTATGAAGATCAAAGCTCTGCCTTCACACGACAGGGCCCTGTGGTGTGAACCATGCCTATCCAGAACCAGATGCTGCTTGGTTGTGGCTCCAGCTCATGCTGCCAAGCCAGTTGTTTCATTTAGTGGGAAAAATATTTTGCTTCCCCTGGTGAAATACTTTGCCTATTTGAAAGTTTCTACATGGTGTTTTCAGATCAAAGCCCATCGAGCTCTTTTCACAGTCCCTCCACGGAGTGAGCAGGAGGGATGTTCATTTCCAAGGCATTACTGTTTTCTGGTAGCCAAGACATGTTGTCCACCTTCAGCCAAACACCAGCATATTTTCACTGGGAGAATGCCAGCAGGGAATCCAGATTAAAAAAAGATGATTTATTTTTTTCCCCAAACATTTCTCCAACAGCTGTCATTTTTTTCTTAATGTAGGATGCTAATAAAAGCCAGGTTACACCAAAACCACTGCCAGACTAGTGCTACTGGGAGGTGGGGTTTTTTTAAGCTGCACCAAAGGAAAATTTTCAGTATCCAACTTGCTCATTACTTGAAGAAACAGAAGCATAGTCCTGCCTTTGCCCTGTCTTGGGGGAGCAGAGATCAGATGTGATGGCCATGTGCTGGACTCAGGAATGTTTGTTCAATCTCCTATTCCTTCTCTGCTTTTTCCACTCCAAGTCCTTGCACTCCTGACATTGCATTTTGCTGATTGTAACCACAAGGTTTTGTTTTATGAACTGTTATACCAGGAAAATAGTATTCTTTGCACCCTATTTGTTAGAACTTGTTTGTGACAGCAAAAGCTTAGTAATTAATCACTCTATTGCTTCTAGCTCCACACAGCACCCCAAGCATGACCAGCCTTGGGACAAACCCAGCCCTTACAACAACCAGCCATGAGGAGGGAGGTTTTCTTTCAGCCTTCTCCACTCCTTTCTCTCCCTAGAGTCTTAAAGCATACCTGAATAGGTGTTTGTGTGCAGCTAATTGGCCTGAGGAACAGTAAAACTTCAACAGCCCATTGACTGATGAGGTGGCTGAAACAAGATGCTAATTTTAACTGTTCAGCTTAGCTGTGTCAATATTGGCTGGCTGGGGAGTCATGCCCGTGGAGCCCAAGTGTCAAACAGCTCCCTGTAACAGGTCCAGCTTCCACAAAACCAATACAACCTACCAGCAGAGCCTGGAGCTAGAAGGTCAGCTGAAAAGTCCATGATAGATTGAAGTCATGAGCTCAAGGAATGGTTTTCTAAGGCACTCCTGTGCAGGCTTGAATGCATGAATACGAGTACACAGACTACTGCAAAGTGAAGGCAGGGAGGGACCTAGTGCTCTACCCTTACATACCCTCTTCTGGGGATAGGTGTATTGTTGGTGATGTTAATGATGTTGAATCATCAATATGTAAGCAAATAAAGTAAAACCTGACTAGTGTTGTCAGTCTCCAAGTGAAACAGAGGGAAGTCATACAGACATCCTGTTTGAAATGTGCTTTACCAGGAAAGAGTGTCAAGATTTCCTTGGAAAGCCTAAACCTGCTCTGAATCCAACCTTTGAGTATTGATCCTGGTTGTAGATCTGTTTAGTTAACATATTGGCTGAACCAGAGCTAAATTCAGCTTCCTGATTGAGACCCTGTGTCAGGGTGCAGAGGGACGATGCAGTGCAGCATGACACAAACTACAAAGAAGGAACAGAAATCTGTATCCAGAATTTTGTTTCATACTCTTACATAGTCTTGCTAGTACAACCCTTAGGTAGCTGTTTCAGCCTATGTCCCAGTTTATAGATCTGGGAAATAGGCACAAGACATTTTTGCTGGGTACTAGGACTTAATTAAATCTTTTAGGCAGGGTTAGGTAAGTAAATTTCAAACTAAAAATACCCATCTAATTCACTGGAGAAGAACACTCTTACCTTCCTACCAGGTGGCCCAGGGAACCCAGTCAAACCAGGTAAGCCCACCTCTCCCTGTAAGAAGCAAGCAAGTTGAATTAGTTTCCAGCAACATTTTCCCCATGCCTTGTGTATTGTTACTGAAATTATTTTGCAGACAGTAACACCCAAACCTTAATATTTCTGATCCTAACTGCAACTCTTCCAAAACTGACTGGATAAGAAGTGTAGATTTAGACAACATCTCCATTAACTGGCTCATATAAATAATAAACCCAGTTAATTAATGGCAGCTGCTGCTTTTTACCAGCAGAATGACTGCTTTTGTTTTTTGCAGTGATCTCATTCAGTCACATGCTGCATTCGCCCTTCCATAGGCATTTCAATCAACAAGGCAAGAAAATTTTAGCTTTTAAATGCAATCAGAACAATGGGCACCTCCTGCAAAGCCCTGTGACTGTGCACACACCACACTGGCTCAGCCCATAGCTCCAGTGTGGATGGTGCTAGTGGTATAATTATTTATCCTACCTATAGGACATGGATTGAAGCTTTGCAGGCTGCTGCTGGGAGAGTTTGTTCAGCAACCTGTGCTTTTGCAAAGGGATTGCATCACATCCCAGCTGGCATACCCAAATTATCATAAGAAGGAAAAAGCACTTTGCTGTGAGACCTCCCTAACATCCAATGTTTGTATGAGAACAGTTTGGCCTCCTCTGATTAGGATCTGAACCCTCTTCAGAGACTCTAGTGCTGGGCTGTGCCTGCTCACTGAAAATGCATGCAGAGTATCTCGCTTGAAAATTAGGCATCCCTCCAAACTCCTGCTGGAAACTCCTTGTTTCTATTACTGCTAACAGGAATAAAGCCTTGTTAACATGAACTAAAAGTGATCTGGATCTCTCCCTTTCTTACACTGAGCATGCTTGCAAGAAAACAGTTCCAGACTCTGCTGATGGATGATTTCCATCTGATGCCATTTCAATGCAGTCTACCAGAAATTTCAAAAGGCATCTTGTGCTGTTAAAAGCATTGTTCCACACTTAGCTGTCTCAATGTTTCCCAGTGTCACCCTCTATCTTGCATTTGTGTGGCTTGCTGTGCTTCATGGAGGCATCTGGTTTCAAATGAAGAACTGAGCTCTTTGTGGCTGATGCCTTACATTAGCTGTGCATTTTAGCAAGGTTTATTATGGAAGGAAAAGAACCAGGCTTCTTGCCCTGGACATGAATTATGAAGTATTGTGCAGGCACCACTGAAAGAACTAATTGAGGTAGATATTGTGGAGCCCTGACCACTCTACTACTCATTTCCAGACATCTGTGAGGCCTTGTTGCCTCAGTAAAAACCACTCAGCTGTGAAACAGCAAAAATGGGAGTTGTAACTTACTGAAAAGAATTAGCAGAACTCTGATCCTTAACAATTCCTAAATCCCAAACCAGCTACACTTCCCAGTGGTATGGTTTGTGATGATTTGAGTAGACCTTGGTGGAAAGGCTCCTGGTTATCAGGCAGCAGGGTTCACACGGTGGCAGAGCAATGGTCTGAGTAAGCTCCTCACCAGCAGGACAAGGCTGCTCTCACAGCAGCTGCATGGGTGGCATGAGGCAAACCACTGTTTCTCAGCTCCTTGGCACACAAACTGGAACCCAGGAGGTTCCACCTGAACTTTTACATTATTTTATCAGTTGGACTTGATGATCTTGAAGGTCCTTTCCAACCATGATAGTGTTTCTATGCTCACAGCTGCGTGCCCAGAGCTGGCTAGGTGTGGTTGTCTCTTGTATGTGCTAGTTTAAATACTTAGCTTAAGTAGCCAGGTGCCTGCAGCAGCAAAGACTTAAGTTTGGGCTGCAGATAGTGCATAAAATGGATGAACACTTGGACAACAAAAAGCTGTGGCAGCATGTACTTCAATGCACCATGGTCAATACCTTAGCTAACTCTCTTTAGTCTTGAATCCTGGGTCTAAGTCTTAATTTTCAGTCTACTTGGGTAGCTGTGGGTGCTTGTGGCTGCAGGATGGACTCCCCCCATGTGCATGCACAAGGGCTTAAAGCACACTGTGGCCACCATGCCTGTGCACTCTAGGCAGCACCTTACCTTCTGGCCGTTGCGAGCTTTGCCAGGCGACAGCCCAGGATCACCTTTCTGACCCTGAAATGAAGAGACTTCAATTAATGACAGAATCCAAGGAGCCAGCCCATAGACGTGGTTCTGCTTCCACCAAGCCTCCAAATTACAAAAAACCCACTTTGTTTTATCTCTGCTTTATATCTGACATCCCAAATGCATTGAAGTCCCCAGGCAGAGCTGTTCTGCTGGGGGGTTTAAATAGTACTTGACAGTATTAAATTGACTAAAGAAAGGATAACTGGAAGAAGGCAATGTCAGGACTTCTGAGACTTATTAGACCAGACAGCTGTGATTTCTTCCTTGTCTACAACTACCATCACAAAAATAATTACCAAGCCTATTACTGTGACTAAACCATCTCCTGCTAGATGCTGTTGCTTTTTTAACTGTGGGGAACAGATGAAACTGCAGAGAAAGTTACACTAATTAGACACTGTAACAGCCAGAACAATTGTGAGGCTTTCAGGCTGGCAGGAGCAAGAGGCACTTTTTATCTTAAGTGGCAGTATTCTTTATTTTGCTCTTTAACAACCCTGACGAAAGAAATTACAGTTTAAGACAGTGATCTTCTGGTGAACACAGGCTGGAATTTCAGCAGCAGTTGAACACCTAATTCCAGGAGACTCCTTAAAAAAAAAAATCCCACTTCAAATTCTTAGAAGGTGGAAAGGTAACATGTGCCCCTAACAGGGTGAGAAATGGAAACAGGAAAAACTAGGAGAGATTTGAAGCGTGCCACATTCTTTTGGCAAGAGAGAGGAAAGGCACAGCACACAAAGCAGCTTAGCTCTGTACAACATCTCTTCTGGCACAGCTAGGACACAGGTATCTCAGTGTCAGTCACTGGCTATTTAGCACCCCTGGGATCATAAACCAGTCACAACCTCTGTAAGCCACATCAACAGCACAGGGTTCAAAAGCAGGCAGCAAGCACGGGACAGCTGTGAGGGTTAATGAATGGCTGTCAGGTGAAGTGCTTGGAGGGAAGGTGAGACCTTGCAAAGGAGCAATAGTATTTATTAACTGGCAATTCTCATTAGCAGCACAAAGGCCTAGTTATAACAAGCTAAGCAGCTTTTCCATGCAGCCTTTACTGTGACAACATCTGCCACACACTTCCCACCTTGTCCAGAGTGTAAATCTCTCCTGCTCCTCCTCCTCCAGCCACCACAAGCTGCAAAGTTTAGGGAGTGAGACTATTTGGCTGTGGACTGTAGGGAGCACTGCTGATTCAAGGCAGATGCATCTGTACAAATTGTGAATGAAGGCTGCCTGGTTTCCAAACAGTCTACAAAGTCATGCAGATAATCTTGCTTTGCATGCAGTTGCTATCAGGGCAATTCTTCTACTCTGAGCAGTCAGTGGGTGCTATGATAGCTTGGAACAGGTTAGAGCAGTCCTCAGGATCATTTCTACTCTGCAAAATGAATTTACTGCAGCAGGTAGACATCTACCACTCTCCTTAAATCTTGTCATTTGCTCAATGCAATGATTTTGAGACATGTAAAGGAATACAAGTCTCTGACATTTCTCTCTGTTAGCAAAGACTCTGCTTTACATCACAGTTGTATGTTTAACACTGCTGGGACCATCACACAGGTGGAGAACTCAGCAACAGGTAGGACCACATGTCCCTAAGATTAATCAGCAAGATGGCACCAGGGCCAGAGAGAACAGATGCCTGCATGGGAGGGCTGAAACCAAATTACCCAACTCTTGTTGTACAGCAACCACAACATAAGAATTAGCCTAAACCTTGTCCATCACTAAGCCACAGCACCTTGCCCACAAGCTTCTCTCTTTCCCATCCCAACTAACCAAGCATCCTACTTCCTCTTATAGAAGAAGAAATTGTGTTTTTCCTGTTCTTTCCCTACTTGGGAGAAGCCTAAAGCCATGCAATTTAAACCCCTCAGCTTTGCAGTCCCACTAGTAGCATTTTAAACAGCAGTGAGCCAGACTGATGAGCTATCTCAGAGCCAAACCATTTACTAAAAGGAAAATTCATTTTTTCCTAGTGCTATAAGGAGAGAGATTTATCCAGAACAGCTAAGAAAACCACAGAATGACAGAATATTAGGGGTTGGAAGGGACCTCTGGAGATGATCTAGTCAATCCTCCTGTCAGAGCAGGTTCACCTAGGGCAGGTTGCACAGGATGGCCTCCAGGTGGGTTTGGAATGTCTCGAGAGACAAGACTCCACCACCTCTGTAGGCAGCCTGATCCAGTGACACACTAACACCCGATGCCAAATGACAGACACAAACACAACTCTTGTAATGGCTTTTGAAAACACATTCTGACAGCTAACTGTCCTCCTAATCCTGAACTCTATCAGGGCATCCTCAGAGCTACATCTAGTTGTCAGCAAAACCACCCCTCCTGCTCCTCCAGCAGCTTAATGGTCATGCAGCCAGCCACAACCCCAGCCCAGCTTATGTCTACAGCCATTTAAGAGGTTATCTACTATAATCAGTCTTTGCTAACCAGATGCAATAGCAATTTTACAACTGCCAAGGACAACAAACAATGCAAAAAGTGGCAAGAAAGCTCCTATAAGCAGCTGCACAGTATAAATTGCTGAGAAAGGGATCAGGGGCTAAATTCTCCAGCAGCACGAGCGGGTGTAATGCCACTGAAGGCAGTGGAACCATGCCCAAGGAGATCAGCAGGAATTTGGCTCCACAGCTACATTCAGCTCTGTGCAATAGATCAGCTTCCTAGAGTACAAGGAATTACAAGTGCTCAGCTCCAGCCCTGAGCATCAAGTGGACTTTGCACTGGCTAGGCTCCGAGATGCAGCACTCTGACAACACAGCACCGGTGCTCACCGATGCAACATGACCCACAGAGCCATGCACAACATGCATCTCCCTGCCAGCTCTGGTGCCACATCACACCTCTTGTATGCTGCTGATCAAATGAGTTTGAGTGCTCTGTTAATTCAGCTGATAAAAATCATGCTCCTGGGTTACTTCCTAAGTGACAAAGACTTGGTGTTAGTTGTTTCCAAGCTGTATCTATATGGGAAACTGTAGTTTCCTTTCTTGGATTGCTTGTTTTTCCCACAAAATGAACTGCTATCTTGGAAAGACCTAGTCCAGCAGACACTTGAAGGCTACCAGCAAGACAAGTTCTACTCTGCCTTGTCACCTAGGCTGAGCTTTCACAAGTCCATAATTTCAGCTAGAGGATGGGTGTGCTAAGAGGATATCAAGTCCCAGGTGCAGGCTCATCAAGCCTGGTGAAGGGTAGAGGCATTTAAAATATAAAGGGGTGAAATACCACTTCTTTGTGCAAAGCCCATCTTCTGGGACTGGTGTAATAGCAGAGAAATGAAGGAGGGAAGTCAGAACTCTGGGATCTGATACACACCTTCCAAAAAGTGCTTCTTATGCAAAGAATGCAAACACCTTGCAATCATGGCTTAGCAGGCTCTCTCTGCTAGAGGTGAGGTTATGCCCAGGCCTGGGACAAGCAGCAGCTCTCACATTCCAATGCAAACTTAATCCTTTTTTTGACAAAGTATCATGCAGAATAGTCTAGAGTCCTGCAAATGGTGGCTGGGCAAAATGAAAATACATTGCACAGACCAATGACACCAGATCTCTGTTGCAAACCATAACAGCTACCTATCTGCTGAGGGCTTCCTGCTGCCAGGCTGTGCATCTTGATGGGGAAAAAATGCTTACAGGAGGTTACTATTTCTAGCAAAGGTCAACTGAAGGCAGCCAAATGATGATTTCTCACAAGGCATTAGGCTAAAAGTGTGTGAAAATAATTCCTATAGCCTAGAAACATAGTTTGACTCTGCAGATTGGACCAGGCTGAATTTGCAGGACTGGAAGTTAGATGAAAGAACTTGGATTTGACTTATAAAACTCAACAAGTTGATCTGGAAGTCATTGGTGGAGAATAAATGCAGAACACTAAGATGTAGAACTTTTACAGCCTCACTTTTCAGGCCATATAACTACACTTCAGAATTTAAAACAGCTGCTATTCACCAGCATGTCTCCAGTGCCCAATTTTTAATCACATAGAGGCACCATGCCAAGTTTCCAGAATCTTTTTCCCAGAGCATCACCAGTGTTCACAACATCTCTGCCTACTAGTGAGATCATGACAAGAAAAGACTTTTGCTTGTACCCTTCTCTATGTTTGGCTGAGACATCCTACAGCTTCCTTGGGAGTAAAAACCTCTGTGAAGCTTTGCCTTTCCAAACTCAACCAGTCATAGACTCATGGAATGATTTGGAATAGAAGGGACCTTTCAAGGTCATCTAGTCCAAACTCTCTGCAGTGAGCAGGAACACCTTCAACTAGATCAGGTTACTTAGAGCCCCAAACAACCTGGTCTGGAATGGTTCCAGTGGTGGGACACCTACCACCAATCTGGGCAACCTGTGCATGTGCCTCATCACCCTCAGTGTAAAAAAATACCTTCCTTATAGCTAGTCTAAATCTCCCTCTTTTAGCTAAAACCATCTCTCCTTGTCCTGTCACACCAGGCCTTGCTAAAAAGTCTGCCCCCATCTTTCTTTAAGCTTCATTTAAGTACTGAAAGGCTGCAATAAGATGGCCTTGGAGCACTCCCTTCTCCAGGCTGAACCACCCCAACTCTCCCAGCCTTTCTTTGTGGCAGACATGTTCCAGCCCTCAGATCATTTCTGTGGCCTTTAGTGCCAGACAGGTGTTATAAAATGGAAATATATTTCTGAAAACAATGACCCCAAGACAACCCAAACCAATTTCCCAGGAACTCCACAATCTTTAGGTAACACAAAGCCTTAGGAACAGGCTGGGAATTAAAACAATTTTCTGGAGGGTTTTGCAGCACACTGGATCAGCTTCCCTCTGGAGCTGCATCTGTGCTGAAGTCCCACACAAATGGAGGCTGTGGGGGTTGTCTGCCACCTTGCAGAGCTCCAGCTCACACCCAGCTGCAGCACCCTGTGAGGAACATAGGTACAGGAGGAAAGGACAACACACAGGGCTCCTGGCACTGCAGGAGGAGGTCTGAGAGACCTCGTGGGAGAGATGAGGACATCTAGAATGAAGCAATAGGATCAGTGTAGGAGGACTGATGGAGGTTCTCAGAAACTCTGGGGAGGGAAGGAGAAATGAGTGAGTTCCAGGAGGAGGAAGGCAGAGGAAGAAGCTGGGTGATGTCAGTTCCCAGAAATATGGAAGAACCCAGAGCTGAGGCACACAGGGTTTTGAGGGTCTCTCACAAGCACAGGAAGAGGCTTTGGCTGTGCTGCTGGAGGCCTGCGTGTGAGCAGAGGGGAGAAACACTTTCAGGTACTCATCATTGTGTAGGGAGCAGGATACAAAAGCTGGACTTCAAACACCCCCCCAACCCCAGCACATCACCTTAACCAGGCAAAGTTTCTCTCACCAATACTTACTTTCAGGCCTGGAGGTCCAGGTAAGCCAGGGCTTCCATGAGGACCTGGAGGACCCTAAAAAAAACAACAAACACAAAACAGAGTCAAAAGGAATCAGTAGGCACCTACATTCTTCCTAGGAGCTGCAGAAAACCATGGGCTGTGAGCAGACCTAAGAGCAGAACCCCTGCAGCCTGTCAGTAACATCTTCCCTGGGACCCTTGGCAATGCCTTGAGAGCCCTGAAACCTGGCTGCAGGTTCCCACCCAACTGTCACTACAAGATGTGTCATGACAATGAGACAGTTTGGGTACAACAAATATTCCACAACCAGGAACAGAAACTGTGTTGGGGTCAGGAGAGTCACAGCCCTGCAAGCCCCAGCAGGAAGAGATGGAAGGAGGTAGAGGGGAGCAGAAATGTAGAGGGGTGCTAATAATTCTTTTGGCTAAGATGGAAAAGAACAGAGGTCATTACTGAAAGGATTTATTTGTTCAGCTATTTGGGATGAATTCATTTCTCCTAGAAGGCAACCAGGTTTTTGACTTGAGGTTACAAAGAGAACAGATAGCCAGACAGTGAAAGAGAGGGAGGAGAAGCAAGTCTGTGTTTAAATAAATCTGTATTTTTGCAGAGGTCTCACAAGCCAGTGATACTGAGTATCTACCTTAGAACCCACACAGCAGTTACCTCCTTTTACATCATATTTTAAAAGCACCCTGCATACTTTCCAAAGACTATTTAAGGAGTTATCTAGAATAAACAGCTAAGAATAGTTTATATCCCAGGATTGTATACAGGACAGAAGGTCTGTTAACCTTTCAGGCAGAAGTAATAACAATTCAAAGTCCTCTTGAACATGTTCCTGGGAGATGAAACATCCTGAAGATGCAATGCCAAGAGCTCCTGTTCTGCCAAGTCTGTGTGTGAGCTTTACTCTACCATGAGGAGTGCTTTAATGTAGCCTCCAGTTGGGAGGAGCAGAGGCAAGGGGATAAAAAGTCACTCAGACACTTTCTCAGTAAACTGTAGTGTTTCTGATGAGCATTTCAGCATCTGTGAGGCCAGAATCTTCAGGGTCTGATTTCCAAGGAAAATCACTGCAGTTAAACATGCAACTGGCAGCCACCTTCAGTGCCCTTGCTCTCTCTTGAGAGCCCAGCTGTAAACTCAGTTTTATTTTTGTTGCACTGTAATAGAAATTAACAGCTTTTTAAATTTAGCTGTTGTGTTTTGTGGTATAGAGTTGTTGACTGCTCAGTGCTCTTTCACAACACATGCTGCTCCACTGTAGGAGGCAGTTCAATTACAAGGCTAAGGCTGAACTTTTCAAATGCATTTTTAACCCAAATAAATCTAATGTTCTATTCTTAAATTCATTCCAAATTTTCAGCCTGAAACCAAATACATTTATTGTCCCATTCTTAATTTCCTTCCAAATTTTCAGCCTGAAATTCTGGTAATTTAGCCTGGCTGTGAATTTCCAGTGAAGCTGAAACAGCTTGAAGGTGTTTAAGCATCAAGCATGTAATTTGAAAACCCACATAGCTACTGTAAGCAGAGTAACTGAGCACTGAGTAGTCTTAAATAAATTCATCCTCCTAAAGCATGGCATCATCTGTTCACCTCATTGAGTGGGACACTGAGAGACTTAATGTGCTGCTTAAAGTAATTTAAGGCTGTGCTAGCAAGAGTACCTCAACACAAGTCTTCCAAGTCTCAAATACATATAAAAACTAATATCAAGTGACAGAAATAAGAACAGGAAAGTCTCTATAAAAGATGATTTCTCAAGAAAAGCTCTTATGCATAAGCAATAATCTAGACAGCTCTGGACAGTACTTATAAATCCAGACTGCTGCTAGATCTGAGAAGGAAATTGAGCCTTTACTCAACCTTGGAGCCAGGCAGCTTGGTTGAAAGCCCATTTCAGTGCAGTTAGCTAAATCCATGCTCCACCATCGCCTGGCACAGTCTTAAACCCCTGCCAGACTGGAGGGAAGAGCATGGTTTCGCTTGACTCCTAGCTGGAAACGACAGTTTCCAGGAGGAAAGCTAGAACATAGGAACCTCAGCTGCCAATCAGGCTCTTGGATAAAAGACTAATTACACCTCTGAAAAATTTGGTGGGTGCTCTTCCAGAGCTAAAGCAAAGCACAGCAACAACATAATAAAAAGCCTTAACTAAAAAGAGGGAAGGGAGAAAGAATCTAGTCCCAATATCCAGTGACAAAGCACATGATTGTGAAAGACACAGGCTCTTGATGGAAGATGGATTCTTCACCACCAAATTCAATGAGACTCACAGAATACAGTCCAGGCAAAGGAAGGTCAGAGACCCATCCTGTTCCTAAAGACCAGTGTGGTCTTATCCTAGTGAGAAGTAGTCACATCCTGCTGATGAAGTGACAATGGGGAGGCCAGTCTGGCACACAAGAAACTGCTGTGCCCGAGTCTGGGGCTTGTGCAAGACATTTTAAACTGCTCTCAAGTGTGGAGAGAAGAGGGTGTAGTCTGGCAGTAGTCCTAACAATGGTATAAAATAACTGATCTTGATGTGTTCTGACATGGTTAGTCCCGAATCTAGGATTCCACCCACATTCTTGGCAGAGGAGGGAGATGCAGTGTGGTACAGTTAGATGGGCTGAGTAACAAAAGGTACAGGACAGCATCTGCCTCAGGGGCTGTTAGCAATGCAAAAATCTGAACTGGCAGGCCTTACAAATTAATCCATGCACCAATCTTCAAGCCCCAATAAGTCATCATGCCCCCCAGCTACCCATCCTTGCTTTATTAAACCAGTCTAATGTTCATTCCTCCTCCTGTGCCCAGCAGAATTACCCATCTCCAACCAGTGCCCCCAGAAACAGCCATAGCCCTTTTTCCATGGAAGGACAACTCAAGAGGTAGCTGCTTTGCAGCTCTACAGTGAATTGCTGCGTTATACTTATGCTATCCTGGATGTAATTCATTTTCCCACTCATAGCTATACATTGGGATTCTCCTAAATGACTTTATCACAAATACATCAATTTTACTCCTCTTTTCTGTGCACAGGATGGAACAATTCTGAGACAACTGAACATAAAAATCCCACAGCACGTGTTACTAGTTGCACACATGCCTCTTTAACCACTGGCTTTGGCTCCCACTTAACTACTGAAACAATCCAATCTAGCAGCAAGCAAACTGGCATCTGACACCTTCCAAAGCCTTGCACCAGAAACTCCACGGAAAATCCTACCATGGGACAGCAACAGCCCAAGGCTCAGAGGAGAACAATCCCTGAATGTGTTCTCCAAGTGAGGGAGGGGGTTCCCAAAGGTGACAGGGTTTGTAATCTCCCTGGAATGTCCTTTACTTAAATGATGCTACTTGAGAACTATACTGTGCCATCCAGTTCATCTCAGTGGCGTGCCTGGAGACGGGACCCTGTTCACAGAAGCGCTTTTATCCACTGAGAGTTCACAGCCCACAAAAATTAACAAAAGTGTAACTGTGCACAGCTCCCCCCATCCCTCCAGCATTCACAGGGAGGGAAATAAATCCTCTAAACTCCTGCAAAATGCTAGAATGTTTCAGCCAGAGGAATGACCACTCATTCAAGATTCATTATGTCTTGGGCTTTCACCATGTAATGCAGCTTTTTCTTCTCCTGCCCTACAGATCCCACTCTGACCTCTGGCTTGCTGCAAAATGAGCTAAATATTTGAAGTGAAGCCAAACAAACTGTTTCTTTAAACACTTCTTTACAGAAACTGGAAAATCTTCCTAATGGAATGAGGATACTGGGGAACCTCTACAGCTGACTAAGTTCTTGCTTGTTTTAGGAGGGAAGTCCTGTGCTTTAAAGGAAAGGGAGCTCTTTTGCAACCTCAGGCCAAATGTCACAGGGACACGTTATGCTGGGCCTCTGCTAAGGTTCACAAGGCTGTGGCAAGACTATCCCAAAGCATCAGGGAGTGCATATACATTCTTTTCTCCCATCTATTTATATTTCTCCAGGTTTGTATCATGGAGGTTCAATAAAACAAGGGCAATCACAGCATGCCAGGCTTTTTATCCCCAGTTCTGCCTCTGATCTGCTGTGTGGACACATGTGAAACACTCACCTCACACCTGAGTTTGTTCACCTGTTAGAGAGGGAGATTGAATTCCAGTGGCACCTGGCTTCCTAAATTACTTGGTTTGTAGAATTCTGAAGTCTGACCATAGGTAGCTTTTCTCTTGCTGTGCTGGGAGGGAAGCCAACAACCAGACTCTTGTCTGTCATATGTCACCTTGCTGTCTCCTTCACATCGGAGGGGGACAGATAACCGAGGTTTACATGGTGCTCCTCTGGAAGGTGGTACTGAAGACCAAGACTCATGGTTTGCAGTACTTTTCTGCAGATCTGATTAAATTCTGGGTAATTTGCTGGTCTGACTATACCAGTGAGGATGGGAATGAGTCAGTTTGTGATCAACATAGACATGCTTGCAAAAGCCCCTCCTGCAGACAGCATGGAAGGGAAGCTAATTGAGCCCTGGGTGAGGCAGGAATAAGCTACAATGGTTCAGAAGTTATTGCTCCACTGGGAGCTCTTTGTTGACAGTTACTTGTAGAGCTTGTTAGCATAGCTCTGCTAGCAAACCCCAGCCTCCATCTCTGCCTCCCCACCAAACCTTGGTGTTTGAAGAAACACAAAGGTCATCTGCTTGCACAGAACTGCTCTGCTCAGGTTGCTGTGTGTGTACCCAAGTGCCCTCACTCACACACACAGCCATGGAAAAGCTGTCCCACTATGTTCCCAGCAAAGTTCTTTCACAGCACATAAAGCTGGGGAAACCTTTCATTGCTATAGATGCCATTCCTGTCAAGAGGCACTTCAGACCTTACACAGATGCTTGCCAAGGCACACAGCACAGGCATTTGAGGAGAAGTAGTGTTGACAGAGCTCGTGCTTATGCTCAAATTCTTTAAAACAGACAAAAAAGCTGAAAACAATCTTAGCTAGGTACAGACAGAGAGAAAACCTCCCTGTGAAGTGCTTATGACCAATACAGCAATGCCTATACAGGTTTGCAAAGCTCCTGAGAAAGGGTTATTAGCCACCATTTCCAGCCATCAGAACTGCAACATTTTTAGTTCTTTCCTTTGGAGGCCTTCAGGCAACAAGGAGAAGAAACACTCAGGTTTTGCTTGGTTTCTATCTCTGCCTTCATAGCTGCAGAGAGTAGAGCACAGATGCAGTCTGAATCTGCCTCAGTTGGTTCTCAGTGCTGAGTGATAGGGTGTAAAATTAATTTCATGTTCTAAAATGGGGATTGGCTTTTAAGAATCAGGCAATTGTCATTTTCAAGATGACTATCACCATCCACTTAGCTACCCTACCTTGGGTTGCACTTGAGTGCTAAGGCATGTCCTGAACACAGTCTCTTTCATGCTTTTACAAAGCATTTGTGCCTGCAAGCCCAGTGGCATTGCTTACATGGGAGACCAACATTCAGACAGCACAGGCAAGTCTAGCAACTGTTACCTGCTGGAAACACAGAGGTGGAGTCATGGGATCAGCCAGCTTTCCTTACACACCATCACTGACCAGTCTCACCCACAAAGCAAAAGGTAACTAGAGCTTTCATTTTCCCTGAGGAATATGAGGAGACCAAGGAGAAACAAACCAGGGACAATCCAGAATTCAAAGGAGTGGAAATACTGCACTACAACAGCAGGAGAGCAACTCAATGGACTTCAGAGCTACAGGAGGTCATGAATCAAATGCTGCTGCCAGATTTTCAAATAAGCCCAGAAATTGTATAAGCTTAATAATGTAAAAATTATGCAAGCTACAACAAGGGCAGTTATGTCTCATGCTTTAGGCCACAAACTGCACTGCTGACAAGAAAGAAAATCCTTTCCTCTGCCATCCAGCACTGTAAAGTTGCATGCAATGTTCACCTCCTCTCAGGGGCACCAATCGTGGGCTGTAGCCTCATGGGTTCCCCATGGGATGGGCAGGTGCAAGAACCCTGCTGTTTTGTTTGAAGATCAGGTTAGGCAGAGGTAGCACATAACCCCTGCAGTGCTGCACGTTCATTTTTAATTTGCTCTTGCACACAAAAGCAAAAGAGTCAAGAATTCCCCTAAGCCTGTCTTAGTCTCTGGCTGCTCCTCTTTTTTGCAGTGAAATCCTTAAATCCTGAAGAGCCACAAGAAAAAGTACTAGAAGAAACACATTGCAAAGTCAAAACAACTGATGCACAGAGTAGTTCTGTCTCCAGTGCTCCAGGCCAGACATTTACAGAGTGACCCTTTTGCCCCCTCCCAAAATTAGCACAGCCTCTCTGCAGAGGTTTGAGCCAAGCAGGGCTCAGCTGTGCTGAGCACTTCCTAACTGGGAACTCTTTCCTGGGCTGATTCTCAGCACCTCTGGCAGGGACTGAACTCAGAAATTCTCTGTTGCTTATTGTCTTTCAGAGGTTGATCTTAAATATAGGATGGAGCATGCCACCACTGGGGAATAGCACAGAGAGTTATGACATAGCTTCCACAATGCCTTTTTCTCCAGAAAAACTCAAGTTTTGGTAGTAAGTAAAGTTTGGATGGAGCTGAGATCTGGTCATTCCCACAGCAGGCATGGGATGCAGCTGGGGTCTCTAGACAGGGAATCAAGTTTGCACACCACAAGACTGCAAGAAGTAACACTAAACACCTCCTGTGAGTAGTGAGCTGGGGTAAGAACAAACTTTCAGCCTTAAGAGGGACCTGCTAAGAACTGCAGACTCTGGGCAGTTTCTTGATGTAGTTGCTGCTCAGGTATTAGTAAAGAGAAGACATTAGGGCTCTATGAGCTGACCTACTGATGTTTCAGCTAAAGAACATTTCTTATGTGGAACAGATTGTCCTGTCTCTAAAACAGATGAGCCTGATGCTATCTAATGTCTTACACTCATGGCCCACATCAGCATTCAGGTCTGCTGGGAGTCACGCCCAGGCCACGGGGAGTCCTGCAGACCTTTTGGCTTTCACGGTTGTAGAAAGGAGGTGTGTTTATCTTTGCTGGTTACTGCAAGATCTCACAGGACTGTAACAAGTGTCCTCAGGGAATGCACAGCCTCCTAGCTCTTAGCCTCTTGGTTGTTCTTTAAAGACATTACATGGGGTTGAGTTTTAGCCAAGTACGTGTAAGAAAATCTCCCTCTGCTGCCAGGCCAGGATGTTGCCTGGATCACAGATCCAAATATTCCCTTCTTCCAGCCTCAGACACTTGCATCTTTTGATTCCCAACCCACATCATTTCAGAACTCAGGAAATGACCTTCATGACCATACCTTGTGGGACAGCACCATGCTACCATGAAAATGGTGCCAACAGTTAACTGTATCCAGGTCAGGCATGTTGCCCAGCTTTGGGAGACTACATCTGCAGCTAGGCCAATGCAGAAAGCTTTTCTCACAGCTAGCTGCAGCACTCAGCACCAGATGTTTCCTCAGCATAGCACTCAACGTTCAAAGATCTGCATCAGAATTTAATGTGGGGAGGAAGAAATTCAGGAACTTGCAATGAGAGTTGTAGAACAGCTAAGACATTTTGCTTTAGATCTCAGCCTGGGGAACACAAAAGCTTTTCCTTGTGTGTCAAGTCCTTCATCCTAGACCATGGCCCCACTACTGAAGGCATAGTGATAGTGAAGACCTCAAAGCAGTTTAGGAAGCAGGGGAGGGTGAAGGACAGAATAAAAAGCAGCCAAAGCTAATATTCAGCACTGGGTCTGCAAGAAGGAATGGATACTGGAAAGCAAGTGAGACAGACAGAGCTCATTCTTTTGGCAGCCACTTGGAAACATTCATCCCCAGCCTTTGCTGATGCCAAACCTTAGCTCAGGGAGGCTGCAAATTACAAGTGTGGCCTCCTGAAAACCTTCAACAAGGAATAAGAGGGGAAGGCCAGACTTCAACAGTGGGGCTTGAAGCAACCATTACTCAGCCACAGGAACATAGAGCAGCCCTGGGAACAGCAGGACAGGCAAATGCAAGTACAAATGGATAGAAGTTTTTGAAGTGCTTACTCGGGGACCTCTCTTGCCAGGTGGTCCTGGTAAGCCCGGCAGCCCTGGTGGACCCTAGAAAAATAAAAACAAGAATTAATGATGGTTCTATAACAGGATAGTGCTCCTGACAGTGTTTCAGAGACACCCATAACACAGCCTTTTGGAGAAGACCTGGGGAGAAGGGCTAGCTGTAACACCACTGCCAGAATTTCCTTTCAACTCATGCTATTACTATAAAGGGATGAAAAGCCATGCACAGTGACACAGAAACATATTTCCACAGAGTAGAGACAGAGCATTTATGTCTTTTTGCTGTAGGCAACATCCCCATGATTACAGCTGTTTCACTCCCATTTTCCTGGACCTCTCCTATAATACAGAGGTAACACAACTGTCTTTCAGCTTCAGAATTTCCTGCTACGTGCTAGCACACAACAGAAGAAGAGTGTTAGCACCTTGGAGAGGCAAGAACATTATGTGTGGTAATAAATAGCAGCTGAGGATATACAGTTTTGGGTATTGGAGGCTGCTACATGAGTTGCAACACAGTCAAAGCCCAGCACTTTGCATTTGAAAGCAGTGTGTTATAAAATGTAGTAAAATTGGTGTCAATGTTGGAAATTCTTCAGTTTGAGTCTGTAATATAGGAGAGGTCAACTCACACATGTCAGAGCAGTGGAGGTTCTTGGAAGAGGGTGAGAGCAAAGTGGAGATATCAAGGACCCAGCTGGCCACTGATCTGAAACAGGCTGGGAAAACACTTACCCAATGAGGTATGAACTCCTTAGAATTTATTCATTTATTTGATCATTTTTTCAATGGACTGGAGAATTCAGATTTCTGGAGAGCCATGTGCAACTCCTCCTAACTCCTTAAAGCTTCTATTCCCCCCAAGCAAAACATGTCTAACAAGCATAACTGTTAATTAAAGTGTCTCCCAGAAGATTTATATTCTAGTAGCTTGCTACAAAAGACAAATTTTCATTGAGTCCAGGGGAGAGAGAGAACCAGAGCAGCAGGCTGAAGGGTGTTTGGAAGGCAAGCTGAGCTCTCTAGCTGTGGGGTGGGCAGGAGAGCAGCTCCCAGGAGCCATGCTCCGTGGGGAAGGTGGATGCAATCTCATGGAGCAGGTACAGCACAAACCCCATGACTACATCCTGACCCCAGCACAGCTTCACTCCCTTCCCACTAGGTCACCTCTGTAGGACCTCACATACACAACAGCCCCAAGCAGAGCCTGCTGCAAGGCTGACCCTGTTGCTGCTGAAGGACTGCCAGGCAGAGCTTCTCAGGCTCTGCAAGAGTGTTACCAACCCCGAAGAAGAGCAAAACGTTCACCATCTCTAATGCAGTTTGAAGGAGTCACCCAGTGCATGACCTAGTCACAGAAATAAACCCTGGAGATCTCTACCCTAAATCTGATGCCCAGAGTAAGATTTTTGAACAGAGAAAACTTGTCTGAACCATACAGGTAACTGAGGAATAAACACTCCTCTAATACTACTAACCCTCCTATACATAAGCAGTAAATTACTTTTATTATAAAAGAGATCTTTTAAAGAAGACACCCAGCCAAACTTGGTACAGTAGAAAAAAATCTCAGAGGAGGAGGAAGCAGAGCCCAGGGTAGGTGTGTCTGTAAAACTAATTTCTCAGGACATCAAACGAATCATATCAACTTTCATTTTTTCTTGTAGTGAGTTCTATCTGTAGTAAAGATGACAAGAAAAAGGTTGTTGTAAAAGTGTAAGAGCCTACACAACATAGAATAGCTCATGTCCTGCACCGAGACACACAGGGATGGACTCCTACCACTGTACCACCACTTGCTACTACCCAACACTGCTGCCTGCCCTGGAGATTCCCAGTCTCTGCAGCCTGGAACACTTCATCTGACCCCTTTGCAAGTGGCTTATTGCTGGCTAACACAGTATTACTGGTCTTTGTATTAACAACCCTCATTGAGACAGCTGACCCCTATTTTAGCAATATACACAGCATTTGAACCTGCCATTGTGCCAGCTCAGGGCCCCATGCATAATGCAATTATACAGCTGTGCAAATAGACACATGATTGTAGGGTTTTTTTAAGCCTTGTGTATAATTGTGCTCCAGAATCCAAGCTTTTATTAAGAAAATCCCTTTGCCCTTTTAAATGGGAAGATAACTATCAAAATGTGAGTTCAATGCAACTGATGCAGTGAGAGTTGATAGAGTTTACCAAAGATTAATTCAAGTTCTTAAGCTCTTCTCCATCAAAACCCATCCCCATTTACCCCAGAAGTAAAAGAACATGCAACTGTCTGCAAACCACATTCCCTGCGTACCAGAATTGAGGTGACCTTTTCCACCTTCCTGCTAACAGCAGCTGCAATTCCACATGGCCACTTGAGTAAAAACCTTCTGCAAAAATGTGGGCTCTTCAGAATAAACTGAAGCTAACATCAAAATAAGGAAAGAGTTAATACCTGCAATGGAGTCAGAATATGGAGTTAAGGGAAAGGCATTTAGCTGGAGCAGAAAAAGTAGTGCAAAAATCAGAAGCTCCTATTGCTTTGCTTTGGTTTAATTGGCCTTTCCCCCTACTCCTTGAAGAGTAAGAGGAATGACTGTGGGATGAATGGTAAAAGGTACCAGCCACTAGGGTAACTGCATAAGGCAAGAGTACAACCATACATAAATCAGAAGCAAGCCAAGGTGGAAGAGAACTGGGGTAACTGGATCAACACAGGTAATGGTGAAACATGACATGACACAGTGCAGGACCACATTTTAGATTCTCACACAGTTCCTTGGTAGCTGGATTGGACAGGAGATGTACTGTACCTTCCTCCTAACTTATTTGTCTTCTGCCCTGTACCTATGCCTCTATATAGAATCATAGAATGTCCTGAGTTGGAAGGGACCCACAAGGATCATCGAGTCCAACTCCTCTCTACACACAGGACAACCTCAAAATCGTGCAGCTGAACCTCTCAAACAAGAGGCCAATGTCAGACAACTGCCTGGCTTTGCCTGGAGAGAGCAATACTGGAATACACATGAAGAAAAATGCACATCCACAGACGCAGCCAGAGAAGAGCAAGACTGGATCAGGGCCCAGTTACTAACAGATGATGGATGCAGTCCCACTTAAAACGTAAGGCTCTGAGACACAAAGAGTAACAGACATCTATCAACAAGCTACCATGCAGCAAGCTGCTCCTGGAGCCTGCCCACACAGTCCTTACACTCACCAGAAACATCTCCACCCTCACCCCTAATGCAGGGGCGAAGGAAGGAGTTAATCACAGAGCCTGTGTGGACCTTTCCACTGTACCCTTCGGAGCAACTCTAGGGAATCCCATAGCAGGCAAGAGGCAGGAAGGTTCCCTTTTCCCTCCTGACAGCTGGAGGAAGGTATCACTCCTCTGCTCCTGCCCTCCCATTACACAGACACCCCATGAGATCAGCAAAGCTGACACAGGCTCCTGCAGCGAGCTACCGTTCTGAGCACTTTGGTTCTTGTCTCTCTGGCTTCTTGCCTGCTCCCTTCTGCAAACCCATGGCAGAGAACACACCTTGTTACCACAGAAAGCAAAATCAGAGATCAAGGAGAAACACGGCAGCAGCAGATACTTTCTCTTTTCTCAAGCCAAACAGCTGAATTGTTAACCAGCCTGAACAGTTCTGTGAAGCAGCTAATGGCAGCCACAGAAAAGTTTAACCCTTCTCAGTTTCCCACGGCAGCATTAGCAGCAATGACTGATCCCCCCAAACGATTAGAGGATTTATTCTGAGCTGCTGCTGGGAAACTTTTTGGCACAAAAGAGACTTTTTTTCTTAGCTTCTTGAGCTTCAAATTGCAAAATGGAAAATTAAGCTAAGTTGTCTGAAAGGGAAATACATCGGACCCCGAGGACAAGAGAAATCTCCCCATTTCCTCTTGCTGTCGAGATCAGCCGGTTTATACCTCTGCCTCTCCCACATCGTGACCCTGCTCATGCTGTTTCCCCTGCCCGCAGCAGTGCCGCAGGGAGCTAGGTGCCTTCAGATCTCAAAGCCTGAGCAAGGCTGAACCTGTTTGGGAGGGCTTGAGGGAAAGTGTAATCGGTACAGGAACTGGTGCTGGTGATTTGGGAAATGGCTCTCTTCCCTTGAGCAACTGCTGAATCAACTAGCTCAGATAGCAAACTATTCCTGTAATCATTTCTCCAGGGGCAAGTGCTCAGTGTAGTAGCAAATGGTTGATGATTACTCAGGACACAGTTCAGCTCACATTCCAGGGCAAGCTCTAGACTGACACATCTGTATTTCAGGGTCTCTCCAATGCACTTCTACTTTCCCTGTTCTCTGCCCCAGCACAGCATTAGTGGCACAGTTCTCCTCTACCCCAGAAAATGCTGGGTTCCAGAGGTGGGCATCCTGCACTATGCAAAACACTGCGAGGACTGTAGAGGGAAGAGAGCATTCTTCTTTCTCAGATGCTAATGCATGTGGTAAAAGCTAACTTAAAAGGGAGTTCAGAAAATGCTCCAAAAGCTTCTCCCTACTTTGGTATCAAGCTCTGAGCAGTGATGTTACCCCTGCAGATAGACAACCTGTTTTGGTTTTCTTCCCAGATAAAGATGAGGCAGATTTCACATGCAGGGTCACTCTTTAGCCTTGTATGTCTGGAAAGCACCAGCACAGAGGGACTGAGGACCTACAGGGCAGCACTAGAATTAAAAGCCGCCTGCTCAGAAGAACAGAAGAGGAAGAGAAGATTTCATTGTCAAAAGACCTATCAACTCTGCCTCACCTCACTGCTCTTGCCAGGCACTGTGCTGAGAGGGAGACAAGACCTGAACTAAGACCTGGCTAAAGAACTGCCTAAAACAAACCTGCAGTTTTGAGAAAACAAACCAAACCAAAACCAAAACACTTCGGTTACTTTCTTCTCCAAGGCAGGCTTGTCATATTAAATTTAGACACATCTGGGTTTCAACCAGTCTAAAAAGAAAAAGCCCTCCTAATTCTGCCAGGAACCAAGACGCTGGTAGAAAGCCAGTCTTGTAATAGCATTTCCACAATAGACACAGACACTTATTCTGGGTCTGTACAACACCTATCATAGAACAGTCCTTGTCTACAGTTGGACTCCTAATAGAGTGGCAGCACAATACGTAACAAAATATTGCTATTCCAGCCTGATGAAAAAAGCTTTTCCACAGAGACATTCCAGGACAGTCTCTGCATGAGATACTTCAGTCTCTTGAGCAATCTCAGACCTCAGAAGGAAGTCTGAATGTGTGTGAAGAAACAGAGGTATCCCATATTCTACCACCCACTTTAAAAAGACAAAGATTGATAAAGATACCTGTCTATATTTATACAATACATCTTTTGCAGCACATTTATCTCAATCACACTTCGAACTACTGCTCTTCAAAATGAACTTTGTTTTACACAAACACAGCTCTCTGATTGCTCAGTCATTTGCCTGCAAAAGGCCTTCCCTTTGGGGATAGTTCTGGTTAAATTTGCAAAAAAAAAATCAGGATCTAACTGTGTAAGTGAGGATAAAACTTTTCCCATGTACTATACAAAGCCTGTGATCTCTTTTTTTTAATAATATGACTCATTCATTAAGAGACATTCAAACACATTGTGTGTTCCTTAATTTATCACAGACTGTCAGCTTGAGCAGCCTTTTCTGCTACAAGGAAGACTGGAAATAGGCACTTCATATTTTATCAGCATTCCCAATCACCTCTCTCTCCTCTACACCCACTGGTTGAATTGGCAAGGACTGCTCCTTTACAGAAGGAGCTGGGCTCCAAGACAAACTGCTCGTGCGGAAGATGGCAGCTGGAGCAGTCTAGACTCAGAAACACATCTGCCTTTGAAGGGAGGCTGCCTGCCAGGGTAACACCACACCTCTGGCTGGGCCTTCTGCCACCAGAGTTTGAACCTGGGGCTCCTGGCCATGCAGCGCTCCAGGCGGGTGGGAGCTGAAGCTGCTGGCCACCCATCCAGTGGCTCTTCCTACTCAGATACCTGGGGAGTTGTTGGAAACATGCCCCCTCCCCACTCCTCTTGTGTTGAGTAACACAACTGCTTCCAGAGGCTCTTGGTGAACTCAGGTTTTCTAGCTCTAAAAATAAACCATAGACACTTGTCAGGAGAGTTAATATGGTTTGGAGGTTTTTTTTTGCTTGTAGGGGCCAAAAAAGCAATGGAGTTACAGCTCTGTTATATAGGAGAGAAATGTCCAGCTTGGGGTACACCTTGGACAACCCAGCTAGATCCCAGGGCAAGGGGTTTGTGCAGCTTTGCCACATTACATAGAGCATGCACATCCCAGCTGGCATCCCAGTGCTGATGAGAAGGGGAGAGGGCTACAGCTCCCAAAATCTCCTCATCAAACCTGCTGCTAGTATAGACAAGCAAATGATACCCCACATCCACTGAAGGATTCCAACACCTATCGCATCGCAGCCCTACAAAGGTTTGAAGGCTTGACATGCTGGCAAAAAAATATTATTTTGTGGGTGTCCAAGCTTCTCACGGCCATGTGCTGGGGTCATGCCACTCTGCAAGCTGAGGGAAGGCCACTTGGCCCCATGCAGGGATGGGAGATCTCAATGGAAGCTCAGCAGAGGTGCTGCAGGCAGCCATGGGGATGAGTCAGAGGGACCTTAGCCAGCTGCTGAGTCAGGGCTGTGTTACTGACTTAGCATGATGTTTGGATGTTCTTTTTGCCATTTCCTCCCCCCCAAAAGAAATTTAGAGCAGAGATCCCGAATGCTTGTGGTTATTAATGGTTCCCAAGAAAATGTTTTCTTTTTTAAGAACCTATTATCCTCCCTCCTCCAGCTGCCCAGCAAACCCAACATTCCTGAAGAATTAACGCTCTGCCATTAGTTGCATGTGGGACACTGTCTCTGTTTCCTGTTGCACAGAACCATGGTGGTCTTTCAGGACAGACTGATCCACAGAGGGTGATGCTTTTTATGGCCAGGTCAACAGACCCTTTTAGTTCCTTGCTTGCACTCCTCTAACTCTGTGGGCACCTCTCTCAATTGCAGGGAAGGGACCCTTCTGCACAGCTAGGATCATACCACACTTATTTTGGTAGTGTGCACAAAGTCAGAACTGCACAGAAACCAGAGGGTCTGAGCCATCACTGCCTTGCACTGTGGCTGTCATTCGCGTCCTGATTTTGGGATGATCAGGATGATTAATGGTCCTTTCTGTCTAAGTGGAAGCCGGACAGGCCGGGTGCTGCTGGCTGCCAGCCTGCCTCTGCCCATAAACCATTGTCAAGGTGGCCCCAATCCCTGCTGAAAAGGTACATGGCAGTTTCCCAAACACCTCTCTGCCTAGTGACAGTCTTCTTGAAGAGACCTTCTATCACCACAACAGAGAAAACCAATTAATCACCTTATCCTTCCACCTGTGTGCCAGACTCCATGGATGATGTTTCCCAGCCCACAACCTGCCCCCTCTCAGGAAAGCACTGGGCTGCCATATCCCGCAGCAGAGCGGGAAGGGCTGTACTGACCTCATCACAAACATCTGCCCAACCACATGAGGACAGAGCCAGGTAATTACTCAAGCACAGAGCATTTATCAGCACTTGCTCTGAAACATGCTGGTCTGGCCATAGAAGTGCTACATTAATTTCTCAACATGTCATCCTCATTCTGGTCTTTTCTTCTCTTTCTCTTCCCACGTCAGAGCCATCCAACGAAGTATGGTAGAGAGATCTCCGAGTGAGTCACAGGAGCTATCAAGCACTGCACAGCAGCCAGCTCCAGCCAAGCCACAACCCTTCCTTCCCCAAGTGCCAACTTTTTTTCCAGCAGTCAGAGAGGATAAGCCAGACAGAGCCTTAAAATGCTCTCCTTTCCCTCAATTCAGAACTTCAGTTGTTCTCAGACAGGACGGAAAAATCCTGCCATGCCTTCCCTCAGCCCTCCACAGCCTGAATCCATTTCTCTGCTATGATTCACATGCTGAGAGGAATTTTCCACTCCAGTTCAATAATAAACTCTTTACATTGCAGGGGGAGGTAAGGGGCTTGGAGCTTCATCACCCTCGTGACACTTGCAGGGCAAGAAGGTGGAAAAGGTCAGGATTTCCCTGGGCTCAGGGCAGACCACCCAGATTTAGTCCTTCCAGGTAAGTCATGTTTTAAGAGAAGTTCACAGTTGCTGACTTTCTGCTCTTGGAACTATGCCTGAAACGACTCTCCACGAAACATAGAAGACTGCCCAAAGATAAAAATTGCTGAAGCTCATTCCATCTACTCAGGGATTTAGCAAAACTCCAAGTACAAAGACTACATGAGTAATGTGTGCCTGGAAACCCAGGCAGGAGGGCAGGGCATCACCTTCACGTCTCCAAGAGGTCACAGAATCCCAGCATGGTGGGGCTTGGAAGGGACATCTGGGCTTCATCCAGTCCAACCCTCCTGCAAAAGCAGGGTCACCCAGACTAAATGAGGTTGCTCATGATCATGTTCATACAAGTTTGGAATATCTCCAGAGAAGGAGATTCCACAAACCTCTCTGGGCAGCCTGTTCCAGCGCTCTGGCATTCTCACAGGGAAGAGTTTTTTCCTTAGGGGACCCTTGGAACAAAACACACTCCTCAGTGACTCTCTACCCAAAAGACAAGGAGACACAAGGACACACTACTTTGAAATGGCACAGGCAGGAAATGCAAACCTTGAAGGTAAGCATCCATTGAGGGCTCAGCAAAAACACAATCATTGCACTTCAGGTGTTACTTGCAACAATGAGCAGCACCTCTGCAGCCACCAGTGCTGTTGATTGTGCTCCTTAAGCCAGTCTCAATATTTCCATTGTAAACTCTTCTTCAACTATTTTAAGAAGTCAGCTGTAAAAATTTGCTCTAGGCTGGAACTTGGCAACCAAAGACTCTGTCTGGGAGAAACTTATTTTACATGTACAACCTCTCTCTCATATACACAATATAGCAAAAGCCTTGGGCTGGAACACCAAATCCCCCTAAGGGTTGGCCAGTTTTAAGATACTGTTTGCAATCTTGCATTTGAAAAAAGAAAAAGAAAAAAACCCCAGCTAGCAGATAATGGCTGTGGACTGAGAACTTTTAGCATTACAGAATGTGTGTATACTTTCACCATGGCCAAGATATACACCCTGAGAGTGCTTATAGTGTGTGGAATGCAGTAGTTAAATTTATAAAGGAAACTCTTTGCACGTTTCAAGTGTGGACTATGGGAAATAAAAAAAATAAATGAACTTATACCATGAAAATAGAGGAGAGTTTGTTCAAAAAGCATAAATCCTGAAGCATTGACAGAAACAAAGGCACTTTTCTGGAAATGGGAATTTCAGGGACAAAACCAATTCATAATCAGCGTTAAGAAACAGTTAATTCATGGCATGGTTTTGAGGCACTTGGGTTTTCTTTGGAAGGTAACCAGCAGTTCTGGCTCTAAGAAAAACCAGGGGTGTGGAACAGAGCCTCAACCTGGCCATCAACATTATAACCAGCAACTTGTAGGAAGGAAGGTGTGAGTATTTATTTTCTTAAACCTAACACTAAGCAGCAACTTTGATCAAACTTCTAAGGGGCATCCACCATCACAGAGCACTCAAGTTTACACTGAGATATGTACTGAAATTGTAACAATCAGACAGGTAACGGTGCTTTGCTGCCTTTGGAGGTGGTCACACACTGCTAAGCTTTGCAGAAACCCTTGCAGGTTACAGTCTGCCAACCACTTAACTAAGCTGTGACCATGAATTAGTTAGCATTAAGAGCTTGAACTTACCTGAGGTCCTCTCTCTCCTTTCAATCCTGGATATCCCAGTAAAAATGGAAACAGAGTGGGCCCAAGGGGGTCAAAGATTTGATAGCCATCAGTTGCAGCTGGGGTAGTGAGGTTGAAGGCCTGTGCCCTGCCTCTGGAGGCAGGACGGGCAGACAGCAGGGGTGGTTTGGTGTACATCAGAGGGATGTTACTAGGATCCACTTTCCTGGTGGGGGACGGTACATGCTTCTTTGGAATGTGCCCGTTGCTTGGGCTCTGCAGGGTTTGCTTTAGGGTGACAAAGTGGACATTGCTGGTTGTGTTATCAGTCATCCTCCTCCTCGGCCTTACAGTACTGGGTGCTTCAGAGGGCTCAATGGTGGGGTTTTGGTTGTTCTTCTTTTTGGTCTCTTGCTTGGACTCCTTCCTGCTGGTGGTGGCAGGGAGCTGGCTTGTTGGTGGGGCCTTTTTGGAGGTGGGAACGGGAGTTTTCTCCACATGTGTGCTAGGAGTGGGCCGAGACACCCTGAGGGTCGTCACCGTCCCCCGAGGGAGCGAACGGGTGGGTGGCTGCCTTTCAGTACTCAATGGAACAGGAGATGGAGCCACTGTGACCTTTGTGGCTTTGGTTGTCAGTCTTGGCAGTGACGGTGGGGATGATACCAACGTGATGGTTGTTGCACCCCGTGTTTTGAGGGGTGCAGTGACCCTGCCAAACTCCAAGGCTGGGACAGCAGTGCTCAGGTTTTTCAGGCCCTGCAGTGAGGACTCCCTATGCTGTGGGGAACTTGGGGAGGCACTGGGATCCCTGGGCAGGATGGGGATGAGGGGAGGCAGGTTTGGCCGGTAGGTATCTGCTTGCCTGCACTGTTTTTTCAGGTATTTACAGTAATGATGAGCTGCCTTAGCGGAAGGATAAATATCAAACTGGCAGATGGCTCCTTCAAACTGCACGGAGTGCTGGTTTATCTTCCCAAAGAGGAAAGATCCCTGTGGATCCAATGCCTCGTCCTTTTTAAAATGCAAATCCGCATGTACTCTGTGCTTCCCACAAGAAGTAAATAAAGTGACTGTCTGGCCACGGATATTGATGGCCATATTGTGCCACTGGCCATCGTGGACATTGTAATCAAAATATACAGAGCGCTTGTGGCCCACGTACACTATGACCTTCCCAGGCACAAACTGGACCCCCAGCTGCAGTTTTTTCTTCTTGCTCTTGAGAGCAAAGAGAAAAGCGTTGTTGATGCGGTGGGAGCAGAGGCTCAGCACCAGGAGCAGGTTAGTGCTGGAGCCTGCGGGGAGGATGGTGCTGAGCGGTGCTTCGATGCGTGCTCGCTGAGTGAAGATGACCCCTGATTTGAAAGGAATGACTCCTTGAGGAACTGTACGTGATGAGGACCATCCACTTGATGGCCTTTTCCCTGACAGGCCCAGTCTTTGAAGAACATCCACATCTGAAAGGGAAGCACAAAGAAAACGTGAGGTGTTGAGCAACCCAAGGGCTGGGTGGGTATGGGAGGACTCAAACCAGTCCACGAAGAAATGCAACAGGATGCAGGAAACCCCAACCACCCTCTCACATGTATACATTCAAATAAATCAGAATGGAGAGCACACAGCTATTCTGCATGTTGTGTGAGGAGCAAGTGCATGTTCAGCTTGATCACCAGCAACTACCAAAACACAACAGCTCCATGGTACATCTGCCTAGCTACCCTGTCCCACCAGGAACCAGCTCCAGATGTTCTGGAGGGAGTTGACCTCACTACAAGGAAATTTCCCACTGAGCACCAGGAGTCCACTTCTCTGGGATTTAATTCTGAGTACTGACCACACAGCCGGAAAGGAATTTGAACAACAGACTGAGCTGGGATTGCAAAATTTTATATCCCCAGAAGGCAAGCAACAGAACCTCCAAAGGGAGCAAAAGCCTTGCATCCGCCTCTTTCCAAATTAGTAAGAAGCAGCTTTTGATCTCTGAGACTCTGGAGAGTTTAGGGAAGCAAAGGTGCCTCCCAGCACAAAAATATTGCACCTAGATTTCACTGAACTGCTTGAAGGTCTCAACAGCAGTGGCTTTTTTCCCCAGCAGATCATCTTACAGTCTTAAATTATTTTAATGGGTTGGAGGAACCAAACTTAGTTTGTGAAGAGCTGAGAAATGAGTTACAGTTGCCACTGAGCAGAAGAGGCAAGACCTGCCTGCCGCATTTGTCATCTAAGAATTAGGTGTCTTGTTCAAGGCTGGATGCAGAGGCACCTATCTTTCTCCAGCAACTCCAGGAGAAGTCTGCAATGGACCAACAAGCAGAATTTGGCCCTAAGGTCTAAAAGGAGTCATACACAGCCTGGAGTTCAAGGCAGATTAGCAGGCAATAGCAACCCAACCTGGAGCCAGCTGGCCTCAGTCTCAGCTGAACTGCTTTATTGGGGAAGATGTTGAACTGTATGTGAAGAAAGTTACAAAGGTAAATGTGCCCAGACCTGAAAAAGTGTTTGTGTGCCCAAAACCTCGTTCTCTTACTCCAGCTTGAATGTTTGGTCTAATAGGCAATGTTCCCTAAGTGGTATAGATGAATAAAGGTAAGACTATAATGATTATCATGATTATGCCACTGTTGAAAATGAACTAGGGTAACTGAATTTCCTTCTCTCTCTGCCCAAAAGCAACTTCCATGACTTGATGACCAGCTAACTCTTGTAGTTAAGTGCTCTTTGGGCTGTCTAATCCAAACACTGATCTCGGAAGGTAAGAATTTAACAGTCAGAGATGCAGCAGTGCCAATCACTGCTGCCCATCAGCTAACACTATGGGACTGCAGCTTTTTGAGATTAAAAGGAAAAGTAAATCAAAGGTTGTCCAAAGGAAAAACAAGCTCCTTCTCTGAAGTGGCTTTGGAATTTGGCCCCTTCCACCCTTAACTATGAAATTTTCAGCGTAACACCCAATATTTGGAGAACTGGTACTTAAAAAGAGATCCTCACTGTTAGCCAGAAGGGTTGTAGGCTCAAGCCAGTCTGAGGCTGTAATGTGTCTGGCCAGGAATGGAAGAGAATAAGAGGAAAACTTCTGTTCCTTGACTTTGGCAAAAACCTTGGCCATTTTTGTATTTAAGAACAAGTCAATCAATATTTACTTTGTCTGAGCTCAGCTTTATTCCCACCTCTGTTTTTTAAAAGTAGCTTCACTAATTTTCTAGCAGAGACTACCCTGGAGAAGATGTGTCAGATGTGAAAGGAGATGGAAATGTTCCCACTTTGTGCAGAGGGGATGATTTACTGCACAGCATGTGCAAGTGTTAATCATGGTACTTCTCCCATACTATGAAATCTCACTGGTTTTCTGCCATATTACCCAGCAGGGCTGTCCCTCAGTATAGCAAAGGTAGAGCCTTCCCCTGCCTGCACTGAATGGAAGAACCACAACAGTATCTTCCTACTGGATGATCTCCAAAGCTCATGATATAGTGAAGACCAAAGCTTGGCTTTAGCAAAATCAAGTGGGATCCTTGCCACAGACTTCAAAGGCATCAGGATTTAGCCCTAAGGAAATAAATTTACCACTTAAACTGGGAGCTAGACTCCAGCTTCCAATGTCTACATGTATTTTTAGGTCCTCTCCCAGAGACAGACAGTGGTGTGCCTCTACTAGGCACAGATTCTTTACACTCCAGGAGCTATTCATTTGGTAGCTGCTCTGCAAAGACAAAGATGTTTCCCTGCTCAGAGGATGCCACTGCTGTTTGCAATACCAATCCAACTGGCTCGTTAGCAACTGCATCCAACAGTGCTCAAGGGAAAGGAAAAAATCTGCAACCCAACCACTCCTTCCCCTCAAAACTCACTAAGGTAGAGCCAAATTTTAGATGCCTACGTAAAACCTGACTAAAAGAGACCTCATGCAGGACATGTACGTGGACTTTCCAGGCACAAAGCTCAGGACTCCTGTGCACCCAGCCTGTCTGCCTCTCCATCCCATGCTGACTGCCCTGGGCTGGTGGGGCACAGTCCCTGGGATGATGGGATACAATCAGCTAATACAAAATGCAAGGTAATTTTGACTTCCTTCAGTAGCTCCAAGTTTAGCAAAGCATTTTTTCCCCTTCGCATTTTTTCCCCTCTGTAGATTTTTCCATCAAAACACATTATTTAAAAAACACAAACCAACCCAATACACTTAGAGCTGCCTGCTCCCAGGTGCCTTGAAACTAGTTGCAACATTTGAACAACTAGGAAAAACTTTTCTAGCAGACTCTGTGCACAAACTGAGATACTGAGAGATTCCTGAACAACCACACGATCATCTCTGAAAGAGGGGATAGAGTGGTTTATTGCTCTCCTTCCCATATCTTTCTTTCCCTTTCCCCAAGCAAAAAGCTTTGGAAGAAAAAGCAGCCAACAGGCAGGAGAGAAATAACTTGCAGCTTCTAGATTCCAGCAGCTGAGATGTGATGCCCAGAGCTAAAATTGGGTTGAATAAATGCTACATTTCCCAATGTTGCTGCCCAGACCTTTAGTCAGTGCACATCTGATGAACTCACTAACCTCATGATATTTTGGATTTGTAACACTGAGGGGAAAATCCTCCTCTGCATTCCCTGATTTTCCACTGTGCAGGAAGACCCCAAAGGATTACAGCAATAACTGCAGTGTTTTCAAAAGCTCATGGCACTGGCTTAATCTCATCCTCACACACATCTATGAACAAGCTTTTATTGCTTTTGTAAATCCCATCTTTTAAAGTCTTGAGCGGTAACACAGGGTAATATAGTCTCAAGTCACCAATGTTTCTTGACAGCCTTTGCATCCTTGGATGTTTGTGCTTTCTGGCACCCAGAAGAACAATCTGACTGTGGGGAAACCAAGCAAGATTGTATAAATTCCTTCCTCACAGAAGAGCTATCTTAGAGGGGAGTTATCTACCACACTAAGGTAATGCAAAGAGAGGAAAATGAAAGATTTGCCTTTAGACTGATGGTAACAATCAAATGATATGGCACCATCCCGTAATTACCATGGAAGTAAAATGATGGATAAAGATGAATCTAAACAGTGTATTAAAATCTACTTGAAAAATAAAAGAGATGCCAAGACACAGTATTTGTTCTGCCTCTTTATGAGCTGACATAAAACTTGCTCTGAAAACTGCCTAAGTAACTCAGCCAGATGTTCACCTCTTCTACATTGAAGCACAATTTGGAAAATATTACATTTTTCAAAATTGCTGATGGCAGGGATGTATTTTCTTTTTCCCTCCTCCCTTCCCCCTCCCCCCCCCTTAAAAAGTACTCCATGGGCTGGCTTACAGCTCAGCATTGACCAAATTTCTATTTTTCCTTCATGTTTTAGAGACTGAGAAGAGAGCCCTGGAGCCTGCAAGTCCACTTATTGTTGTCTGCTGACTGCAGTGCCAGCATATACCCGTGTAAAATAGCCATGTGGAAGGTGTTGCTATTTTAAGAGATGGCTCCTTCACAAACAGATGTTGCAGAGATGCTCAGCTCCCACTACTAGCTGTAAAAGATGAATTTCTTTTTATTTTTGTTGACTCTAAGCCTTTAAAGTCTTGTGGAATCACTGATCATTGCACCTCAACCTTTTGTCCTTTTCCCATCAGCACTGGGAGAGGATGCCAGGAGAAGAGGTGTGTAAAGGCAGTCTGAAGGTGTGTAATCACTCTCCTAGGACATACTTGCTCTACTGCACAGGGACTGAGCAGGACAGTTATTCTACCATCAACTATCCTTGTAGATTTTTTTTTTTTCTAAAATTTGCTTTTATTTTTAAAACTTACACCATTTCTGTAGGCATCACATCCTCTGTGCCTGCACAGGCATGCCTGGGTTGCATTCAACTTAAGGAAAAACCCTTCTGCCAGAGACCCTTAATTCCTTAATGCCTCAACCTCAGGGGGCAATTCCCAAAAGCAGTTAAGTCCTAGCAAGTGCAGGTAGATGCCAGTGACATTTTAGACACACCAAAGTGCTTCATTCCCACCTGTTCCACCAGACAGAGAGGCACTTCTGAAAATCCTGTGGGGCATGTAATCACCTGTAAAAACCTGGGTCTTTTGCCAGCTGTTAACTGCAGCATCTATATAATCAGTGCTGCAATAACCAGCAATTAATGCATCTAATTCTGTGCAGTAGGCTCAGACATTACTAAATGACTGTCCTAAACTGATGGCAAAGCACTTGGCTTTTAGTTTGGTTGAAAGAAGAGAAGGAGAAAAAAATAAGCAATTTACCTTCAGAATTTCCCTGTGTGACTCCCAGGAACCAGGTAAAACACACTACAGTCCAGAGAAAGCAGAATCCCCTAAAATGGGAAGAGAAGAATAAAAAAAAAATGAGTTTCTGCAAGGTTAGTAACAAAACCTAGCCCCCTTGTCAAGATTTTCTCCTTGATCACAAGTCAAGCAGAGTCAGTGGCAGTGTCCACATGTCTCTGGGAAGTGTCAAATGAGCTCTCAGCAGAGCAGTGCTTGCTTCTGACCAAGATCTCATGTGGCTACTTTGCAGTCATTTAATGCCCAGCGAATTCAGTGGAGGATTTTCCCCCTGGTATTGTGGGCTGTAGATCAAGCCTTGAAGAAGGACCAGACCAGTGCTTTGAGATGCAGGGACATCAGTGCCAGGTCAGCGAGCCCTTTGCTACTGCTACTCTTTGGCACTCGACTCATCTAGGACAGAGCACCAGAAACAGTAGAGGACAGAGAGAGAATGTCTGTAAGGACACTGGTAGACACCATGAGGACATGCAGTGAGATGTCACCTGCACCTCAGCAAACAAATTCAGGGTCCTAATGTTTTTCTAGATGCTTAAAAATATTCTAAACATCCAAAATCCTACATGAATCTTCCTCTTTTTACACCCAGGCAGCTTCTAATCACTCAGCATCTATGCTGTTGCCACTAACGACTCTCTCATTAGCTTGCTAGGAAATTTAGGAGGTGAGAGAGCTGCAGGCTCCCAAGCACAGTGCTCTTACAGACCCTTTCACACCAGAAAGGGAATTGGACAAACCTTTCAGTTAACTCAACTTTAAGCCTTAAAGTGCCATTGAAAACAGCAGCAGAGGGGAAAAACTTTTACCAGAAAGGTAGCCAAGAGCCTTCCCTTCCCCCACCAACTTCCTTGATTCATAGCCAAATAACGAACATAGGAAACTCCTTGGTTAAGCTCACTTAAAACTGTCACTGGAAAGTTTAAAGATTGAATTCCCCCATTGTCTAGAGATGATATTTAACAGCATGACCAGCAAGGGCTGCTGGAGGAATAGAGATAAAAATGTAAGCTACAGAAAGCCCTCAGGCAGAAGAAGGCAGTGTGGGACATCCACAGGTTGCTCTTTTTTTCCAAGCACTGGGATATGCAAAGCAATTCCAAAGTGCAGCTTGCTCCTCTCTTTGGATCTGGCAAAGACAAATTGTTTATCAAACAGGATTAGAGATCACTCTTCTCCTGCCATCAAGCCTCAGCTTTAGCACAAGAAAGCATCCTCTTAGAGAATGTATTACCCTGGGCCAGATCCTCACCCAGTGCAGGAGACCCTTTCCCACAGGTACAATGAATCTACAGTGATTTACACATCAGTGTAAACCTGGCCTGGAACACAAAAATCTGTGTAGAAATCCAGTAACTAACTAATGTTTTAAGGCTTGAAGGAACAAAATACTGGAAGGGCCCTGCATCAGCTGGGAAACAGAGAAGATGGACCACACCATTCTTTGCTCTTTCCATTACCCTGACATCAGGCTGCACATTTGAGGAACTCTGGGGCTGCTTTACTTTGTGCATGAAGGAACACCAGCTTAGAACAGCCCAAGTCATGGTATTCTTTCACCATGTCCACATGCAAAAACAAGAAACCCTCACTACACTCAAGAGTTGTCCAGCTTGGAAGGCTTGGTTGTTTTCTGCCTACTTTATCTCAGGGGATACAGTGTTGGGCTGAAGACACTGCTGAGTCCAAGAAGAGCTGTTGTCCCAGTTCATTCAGAGGATGTAGGAAGGGAAGGAGAACAGGATGACTCTTCACACCACCTCTAGCAAAAGTCTTTTTATACTTAGAGGCTAAAACCCACTTCACACAAAGACCTGTGTTTCTGTGTTCACCTCCAAAGGAACTCTAGAGTTTCAAGATGTGAACACAACTCCACTTGTGTGTGAACCAGAGACCTTGCTGGGCATCATCAGTTGGGACTGGCAGCCCGATGAGAGCAGCAGAAGACAAGGGGAAGGGTGTGACATGAATGCCAAGGGCAGCAGGAGTCCCAAGGAGCAGATTTGTACAGCTATGTGGTTTGCAGCACACACCTAACTAAAGTCCAGATCCTTTTTTTGGAAGGGGTATCTTCACAACCCAAATTTGCTTCCAAAATCCCCACTGACCAACAGAGTGAGGGGAACAAGCCTTAGGGGAAAATCCAGCACGTAATTTCATTCCAGTGACACTGACAGGGCTATAAAGGAGATGAATGTGCAGCCTGGGATCCAGCTGGCCTCAGCCCTGCTCCTGGACCCCTCACACAGCCAATACTGTATGAGTTGAGAGCAGGGCCCTGTGCCAGGACACTGAAGAAAAAAAACCACTTTGGCAAAACCCACCAACTTAATGGAAAAAGCAAAAGCAGCTTCCAAATGGCAGAGCTGTGAGCGATGGGGCTGTTAGTGATGGCAGGGTTTTAGAGTGCAGCCTCTTTTTCCGTTACAGCTCTGCAGTGACAGGATTGCATAAGCAACTTCAGGAGCAATAGTAAAGGAAGAGTTTTCTCCTTATATAGAGCTATCAAACCCACCTTGTCTTTTATCTCAGCTTCCTTCCACCACCAGGGATTTCCACAGAGACTCTATCAAGAGGTACCCACTAAAGGCATTTATTTCTTTCATTGTCTCGGTTCTGTCAATACCAGAGTGAGGATCCCACTGCCAGAGTCACCAGGTGAAGAAGTGCCCCTAAATATTTATGATGTAAGCTCATGGGAACCCTAGAAGTTTCCCAGTGCAGACAAGCTCCCTCTACAGCAAAATAAAGCTACTGACTACAGCTTCATTTTGCCTCAATACTTTTTGCAAACTCCTGTGAGCAGTCCTCGAGGACTAACCAGTGCCAAAAGCACAAGGCAAAAGACAACAGAGAGGGACAAGAAGAAGAAAGACTGCTAAAAACACTTCCCAGCCTTAATGGTGATTTTAGGATCTTCCCAGTGAGAAGCACATACACACAAGTAGCAGCCAAGAAAAAACATCTTGAGGAGTTCCTACAACCAGAAGGTCTAGGCATCACTTCTGTTGGGGCTTCAGGACAGGCAGGAGGTCCCTGCATGTGGTGGTGCTCACCAATCTGGAGACCTAAAGAAATCATGACTGTTACTTAACATAGAATTGGAAAACTGTACCCTGGGGTTTCAGCTTCCAGACTCACTTGTGATCTTTTTACTGAGCATTGAAAGATGTGATTTCTGAGAGTGGCATTTGTGATTTGGAGAACTATCACCTCTCAGGTGGTTTGTGTACAGACATGTCTTGCTGCAGTAGCTCTAGTAAAGTCCTGCTGAGAGTGGCAACCTTAAGAGCAAAGATAAAGAAAAATCCTTTCAAACATATCAGTTCTTACTAGGCTGAACTAAGGACAATAGGAAGACAACAGCCTCTAGGACAGACTTAGACAGGAATTACCCTCAAAAAAGTGCAAGCTTGACAAAGCTGAAGTAATCAGTAAAATAGTTGTGATCAGCTAATTCTCCACAATTTCTGGAATTGGTTGGAACAATTTCAGCTTTTTTAAATTAAAAGGTTTGCCCCACCATGAAAAGAAAAGAAGTCCAAATGATTTTGACATCTTGTTTCACTAGAAGCTGAAGAAAATGCTGCAAAGGCCCAAAGCAGCATTTAAGTTTTATTTTGACTTCTCCCTCACTTGCATAGTGGGGAAATGTCTTTGAAATTGCAAATGGTTTTGCAGTGTGGAAAAACGATTGCCCCTCACTCTCCTCCACTCAGGTGCAGATTTTTTGTGTCCAAATGACCACAAAGCCAGCTGGATGCTGAAAATTGCTTTTCAAGAAAGGCAAATCTACATTTCTAAGAGCAGATCAAACAGTGTGTCTTAAAAGCAGAAAGAGTCTATGTTGTTTAAGATCCTTTACACATGACTGGAGGTGATATTTTATAAAACTCACAAACAGGTTTGATAGTCAGCAGGAAACAAAAATCACAAGCTACAGGTTGTTAAAAGCTTTAAACTGCATCATGGCACCAATTCCACTCCCAGCTTTTTGGGGTAGAAATCTTATTTTATACTGGTATCATCCTTTGCAGAGCAGACTTCTGGTCTCTTCAGGGCTTCTGGAAACTATGGTACCCTCAGTTTCTGGAGAGGGCAATGGGAACACAGAGTTATACAGATGTCCCTGCATCAGCCATGTATAGTCCTTTGCTGGACTTCTTCTCCAGTATAAATCAGCTATGGATTTTCATCTCCAGTCAGAGATGTGGCCTGGTGTATGCAGGCACAGCTGTAAACCCCAGTATGCTCAGGGGAGGGTTTCTGAAATGGTATTGGTTATTAACCCCCAGTCAGCATCTACATCAAAAAGCATCCAAAAATCCAACTCTCTGCTCCTAGACACATGTTTATCAAAACACATTTTCAGATGACTACCACCAATTCACTGGGAAGGGGAGAAGATGAAGTGGGACATGAGTGGCTGCCTGAGCTTTAACAGCACTGGCCAGAGAACAAAGCAGAGGGCTTCAAAGATGGTCCCACCATTGTTACTGGAGACTCCAGTAGCCCAGATGGGGAAACTCCCTCAGATGGGAGACTCTCCAGGCCAGACTTCAACCCATCCTTGGGTTGATCCTGAACAGGAATGTCTGAATGCCTCCACCCTGCCCAAGTCTGGAGCATGTGTCCAAACCAGAAATTCCCAGGATTTGCCTGGCACCATTTCTGCCAAATGTAATCTTAATTCAATATGAAAATGCCCCTACTGCTGTGCCTGTAGAGGTCTATCTCCGGGCTTTGGCAGCTTTGGCCCAGAAAAAAGCTGCTGCTTCCTCTGGAGGAGGTCCCTGGTAGTGAAAGAGTGACCCACTGGGACCTGGTGAACAGAAGTCATTCCCAAGGGGGTGGACCTCAGCTTCTTGCAACTCCTTGTATTTGCTCCCCCAGCACCTGTAGCTCCTCTTAGGATTTCTCCAGGAGGAGGAAAATGCAGATCTGCAGTACACAGAACATGGAAGGGAAGCATATGTGTGACCAACTCCTGCAGGCACCTCACACCTTGTTCTTTCAAGGATTTATGCTATTAGCTGCAGACAGATGACTGTCCACTGGTCCTTGTCCTCCTAATGGGGACATAGAGCTTGTGTATTCATCACATGAAGCTGGTGGATTGTGGAGCTCCTCTGAGCTCCTGCTGCTGACAACCTGCTTCCTCACCTGTTAGATGCAAGACTGACTGACATGGCTATGACAACCCAAATATCCTCCCAGCCTTCTCTCAGCAGCCTCCTGCAATAAGAGATGTTTCCTGACAACCCACGACTTCGTCTCCCCTTTGCTCACCACCCCTGTCTGTCTGGGTTATTGATTTTGCTGCTGTGTGAAGTGACAACACTCACTACTGGCCCTTGCCTTCATGTTCTCAGCTAGTAACTGGAGCCCTCCACAAACAGAAGTGCTAAGCATGATCTGTCATCTAACTCCCTTTTTGTCCTTCCAACAAACGTCTTTGCATTCCTTCATTTTTGTGAATGGGATTTGGCAGAGCTGTATAGAATTCCCCATTGTTTCCATTTGCACTTCACTAAGTCTCCATCATTTCTTCTTATGCCCCCAACAAATTGGGAAGGAAAGACAGAGGGGGGGAAAACCCCACATTCTCTGTGTCTGTCTCTGGTCAGAGATTCCCTACAGTCCTCCCACCACAAGACCTGGGTCTTTTCCTCTTCAAACAGGAGCTGTGCCTTTCTCCAGCCTTTCAAGCCTTCCCAGGGGCTGACCCACCTTGGTGGTGCCAGGTAGGTGCTGTACCACCCTCTGTGCAGCTTTCTCATCCATTACATGGGCCAGGCAGCTCCTGAGCAGCATCACACCAACTCAGGGTTGTGACAGCATGCATATACACCCAGAGGCCTCCAGAGCATCAGGCAAGCCTCCTCCATGGCCAGCATGGGGCAGGGGAGAAGGAAGGGGCCAAGGTGGCAGAAACACAGCAGAACTGCACAAGTGCTGTGGTCCAGATGTGTGCTCAATACAAAGCTGAATACAAAACCTTCTTCTGTGGTTTAGTGAGCCTGTGCTCACTAAAAATGCACCAAGAAGGGCATTTTAAGCTTGCAGAGCCTGTAAAAACTTTGTGTTCTTCTGGTTTTACAAGCTTTGGCTGCTCAAGCCAGGACAAGGCTTCAACACACTTCTCCTTCCCGGATGAGCCAGCCCCTCTACTCCCATCCATGGGTCTCCTGCACATCTAGCAGCTCCTCAGCCACCAGTCCTGCTCCAGAGGATGCTGCAGTTGTGCTGTAACAAGTGGGTCACCCAGTGCCACATGGAAATGGACAAAAAGTTCCCATTAGAAGCTGCCTTCAGGTAGCACAACTGTTCCCCACCCCATGGAAGACTCAGCAGGACAAGGGTGGCCTGTTGAGCCCAGGCACAACCCAGCTCTGGGCTCAGAGGACCCTCTCCAAGACTAACAGCCTCAACAAGAACATCCAGCTGTGGGAACGGTAGGTTGCCCAGCACAACTCTGCCAAGTAAATCAAAACCCAGCACCAAAAAAAGCCCATCGAGAGATAATGTGAAGGGTAGCAAGCGACCTCTGCTGAGGAGGGAACGGAGCAGCAACATGCTGAAGAGGTAGTTAAGCCAAGGAGATCCTGGAAACAAAAGGCACACATATTCAGAGCCACCAGAAAAGACTAAAGTGCAGATTTCCCTTCGCACTGCAACACCCAAACCTCATGCAGTCGTGCACAGTGCCAGTCTGGGACACGGAGATGCAAAAACAGATATAGACTTCCAGTGAGCAGGCAGCCACTCTGCCTTCTCCTGGGTCCCTATTTTCTAATCCGGTACTCAGCAGGATCCGGTTTGCCCTGGGACTCGAGCAGGATCTCCCTGTCCTCATCTGTACCATGCTTGCAGTCAACTTCCCCATCGCGCTCCGAAGTTGGTGCTCTGTGCAGCCACTGTGCCTCCTGCCAAGTATCTCCCCAGCATCTGGCCCTTCCCCTCCCTGCTCTCGGTCTTTCAAAAGAATCTTTATCATCTGTCTGTTCCCCATTCCACTCCTCCTTCTCTGACACAGTCACCCTCGCAGGGTTCCAGGCAGGCAGTTCACTCCATCCACACCGTGCCCAGCGTTACAACTGGGAGACGCTGCAGTTACCACCAACTCTAGACGTACTACAGCCACGTCTGCATAAAAAACTCCCCCCCACCCCCCAAAAAAACACCCAACAACCCCAAACTCTAAAACACTGAAATTCAGACCTTGTGAGTAAATAAACAGCGACAAAACTTCTCCAGGAAAGCTGGTTGCAGCCCCTGGGAGCTGTTCTGATCTCCAGAGAGAATTTTACAACACAGCCACATGCAGGAGTGATTGCAGAGCTATGCTGAGCCTACAAAGGAGCTGCACGTTCCTCCCGGGCAGGCTCAGCGCTGGAAAGGTGGCTGCTGGAGCAGCGGGGACCCTTGGGATGGAGATGGGGTACCCCAAATCCCCTCGCCCCTTTTTCCTCCCTTTCCCCCCCATCTCCCGGGCCAGCCAAAGCTGGCAGAAGCAGAGGGATCCCGCACACTACTTTTTTTCCAAACTGCCAGGCAGAAGAATCCCATTCCAAGGGAGTGTCGGTAAATCATCATTACATCCGACAACGCAACCAGAGCGATTAACCCTTTGCTAGTCCCCGGGAAAATAACAACAACAACAGCAGCAGCAAATTTAACAATGGTCCTAGTAAAAGCTAGTCCCAGCTGCGTGAGAAGGAGCACGGGCAGGATGCCTGTTTTTTTTCTATGCACACTTACACAAACAGAAAGAAGTATCTGTACACGGGTGCGTACTCTGAGCACATGAGGAACATGCCACTCGCCTGCCTCTGCCCGAGCCTCAGCTCTCCCCGTGGCTCTCCCATGCCTCAGGACCGCTCCAGGAACTCGTGTCCCCACGACAGCAGCATTCCTACCCCGGCTCCCAGGAGGGGTTAGGAACCCTTCCCCTCTACCCCTGGCCCGGGAAGGGTGTAGGTGTGCGAGGGGGAGCTGGAATTGCTCGTTCCTGCACCTCTCGTGGGTGCAGCACAGGCTCCCAACGCCCGGACCAGTTCCCGGTGTGTGGGAATGAAGGGAAGTGGGGGGGCTCCTCCTGCCGTTCCCGGCCCCAAGCCCCCAGCTCTCACCCCCTTTCCGCACACCCCAACCCCATTCCCAGCCTCCTCCTGCAGCGTGGCCTCCCTTCTCTCCCAGCCTGTGCTCCTCTCCAAGCCCAGGAGTTTTCACATCATCCCCTGGCAGAAGGAATGTCTTTCCCACCCCCC